>JALJCO010003841.1:0-326092 GCA_023101725.1 Atherinomorus stipes
AAAAAAAATTCCAAAAAAAATTCCAAAAAAAAAAAAGCGACTAACAAACACAATCTGATGGCATGCTATGTCTGCCCCGTGTACCGCAGATGCAGAGCATCAAAACGTGATCATGACAAATCCTAAGTTATTAGTAAAACAACACAGCTTCATCATCTAATAAAAAACTTACCTAGAGAAAGCTGAATGAAGCAGAACACGAAAACTCACATGACTTGCCCAGAAAGATACCGGGTATCTGCTCCATATTTCTGTAAAATCCACATGAAGGTCGCCAGCCCAAAGTTAAAGCTGACTCCCCGGACGGTAACTTCTCAAAAAGTATCGTTGAAGAAGTTCACTTTCAATTTAAGGGTTAAAAAGCGAGCCGTGGTTCAAAATGGAAACATTTCACAAAATGATCTACGTCTGTTCTATGGGTTTTTACTGTAAAACGGTCAAAAATACACATTAAAACCCTGTCTAGTCACACACTGCGCTGTTAAAGTCTCGCACCTCTTTGCGCTCCCCAGAAGTCACAGCGAGAGAAGGAAAAAAAAAACAGATATCCTTCCGCTTAACTCAGTGAGGCTCTATCGTTGGGCAGAAAAAAGATTTTAAAAACCGGTGTAATAATCATGTATATAGTAAAGTTTTTAAATTAGCTAACCTTAAAATTCCTAAGACTAAATGTATGTTTAATTGCGGACGCAGCGACAACACACAAAATTTTAATGTTTTAGTTCAAAGTGTCGACGTGGCGGAGGAATTTTTTTCTCTCATTTTTCTACTTCTGGCTAGCCTGGTATGACTCAAAATTAACCCGTTCAATGATTGTTCTTTTTCTCCTCTCCCTGCGAAACGCACGTTTTTTCCCTGTGATATCTTTTTCACCCACTCTTCAGTGCCAACTTTTAACGTTTTTCAAACCATTAAGTATTCCAGGAATCAGGTCACCAGTTTATTCCAACTGCAGTTTTCAGGTAACCAGGAGAGAGAAATCTTGAGTTTGCGGGCAAAGTGACTGAAGATTTAAAACCAGCATGTCGCCTCTACTTTGATTGCAGCTTGATTACTATTGGATACAGACTGTTTTGCTCCAAGACTGTGGTTTTGTCACTACTTTCTCAGGTGACTCATGCTCTGCAGCAGTTGCTTACAGCAGGACAGAAATGGTTTCATTGTGTGAAAATATGCAAATATCTAAGGATTTATTAAACATGAAATACCTTGTGCTATTTTGGAGAGAAAAAACCTAACCACAGCTTATCAAATACCTTAATTATTTGAACTTTTAAAATACAGATGTTTGTACATTTATTTTATTTACAGTTTAAGACTCATTTTCTTTTAAAAATCACGTTTTGCTCAAGTTTGTCCCCAGCACATCCTTTAGCTACATCCAGACACATTCACCCTGCCTTTATAAACCATTAGTGATCACAGAAATCCCAAACTAATTATCCCTAATCAGGGTGAATGAGCCAGGTGTAAATCACAGGCTTATCACCATAACAAGACCAAGTCTCATCCCAGTGATTTATTTGTCTTACACCCCATTAGAAAAACATTGCCAAGCCTCCCGCTGCTGCGATTATTTGTCACTATTCAACCCTGCTGAAAGGCCTGGAACCGAGGAGAGCAAATTGATCTCCTCAGGGGTCCGTACTGACAGTGCTTTTGTTGCCGTGGCCAAAGTCAAACTCTTGCTCCCCATGCGTGAGCGCTGGATGTCAGGTGCTGACAGACAACAAATGCTGCAGGCATTTGGACAGATGCGGCTTTTATTGACAAACCTGGCCTCATGTTTGCCCCCCCACCCCTCCCCACCACCCTCCTACCCTCCTACAGATGTAGGACTTAGTGACAAGATACTGCATTCATATTTTGTACATGTTGTAAATTGAATTCTTTTTGGGAAGAGTCAGTCTTTTTAGGAGTTGAAAGTAATGCAAGATAAATCACTTTGCAGAATCACTTTGTCTGCAGTGCTGTTTTCTCAATGATGTCACTCCAGATGTGGGCTTCTGTAGTTTGGAGAGAGACGGGGTGAGACAAGCTATTAGGTATGTCGACTAATTACAAGATATGCACTTTTTCATGCTTTTTATTTGCTGAAAAATCCATTTTTTCCGCACACTGATGAGGTGAGTAAATGCCCGTATAAATTCCTAGAAATAAGGTTCAAGTTGAAAAAAAAAGAAAGTTATCCTTTAATACTCTGGAAAGCTACATAACAATGGGTCAAACCCATTCCCAAAGATTTTCATGTAAAAGTATTGATAATATTAGATAAAAAAATTAAAGATTAAAATATTAGATTACTAATAAAAAAAATCAAACATGGAATCATTCAAATTATTTTTACCTTTTAAATGACAATTTAACTACATGATGTTTTTTTTATTAAAACCAAAGAATAAAAAGAGTTATTTTACATAAAATAGCCACATATGAAGAATCTGTGATTTTTTTTGTTTTTCTTGTCGGTCTTTATACAAAAAGTTTGTGAGAAGATTAGTTTTGATGTAGACTATTCTTGGTGTTAATTTACTACCCTTTCACATCTTTAGAGAACTAAATCCTTTATTAAAGGATCAAAATTATTTTATATTTTAAGACTGATCTTGAAAAAAGATGGAAATGGAAAATAACTTTTAAAACAGTGACATCATATATTCAGTTTTTATTTAAAGGGCTAAAATATTTCTATTATTGGTACTCTTGGGAGGAACTTAAATGATAAATCTGAGCAAAAAGGTGGGAAAAAAATCTAATGTTTTGTAGTCATTTTAAGACAGGACTTTTTGTTTGTTCTCCAATGACCTGAAAGGGTAAATGTGTTCCTGGTGTCCTGTTGACCTCAAAGAAAAAACTAAAATTGAGTGAAACCCTCATCCTGTATTTGGTAACACAATCAAAATAATGGCCAAAAATTGAGAGAAAAAATTACTTTAATGGATAGAAAAGTCTCAAATGAATTAACAGTAGGCTACTCTTGAAGTTAACTCTCTTATTTTTATTCCAGCCAACTGTACTGCACTTATGACCTTGACACAATCAGTCAATTATGTTTAACAGCCTCCATGCATCAGCCTCAGATAACCTTCCACTGGATGCTTCGCTGTACAAATGACTAATGTGGGAGTTTAAAGGAGGTTCCTGAAACCAGCTGTGAGAGTTTCACATTCCTGACTTCTGCCATAGGTCTCTTTAACAAAAGTTTGACCTCTGCAGGCTTTGTCAATAAAAAAAAAGAGAAAAGAGGAGAAAAAAGTGGCGCTTTTGGTGTTGACAAGGCCAGTGTAAGTGGAAGGACGTTGTCGCTGAGGACCAGCAGCTGTCTCAACATTCAGGATGTGCTCAACACAAAGTACTGCTGCTTTCTGCAGCTTGGACGGTTACAGGGTCAAAGAAAAGTCAACAGTGAGCAAAATGAAAAGTGACAATCATCAATAAAGCAAATATCAACATCTTAAAAGGTCTGGATAAAATTATTTAACCATAGACAGAAAATTCCTGTTACTTTCTACATGAAATCATGAGATATTTTTATGTTAGCATTAAAAGTGTTATTTTATTTTCAAGCTCACCAAATCACAGGGGGATTCAAAGGAGCGGGGAAGGTGAAGGGTTAATTTGTGGCCGGGGAAACCTGATGCTAATTAAGTCTAAGGAATGCCACATTCTGACATTGTAGTGCAGGAGCCCTCAGAGTGGGTCAGACATGGAGAGAGCCAGCAGGAATGCCTGCTTCTAGTGTTTTTATCCTTCCTGACAGTCGGGACAGCGGCTCTCACCAGCGCCTGGAGCTGAAGGTATGACGAGAATAACTCAGTTTGTTGTCGCTGCTGATCATTACTGGAACTTTGAACTCTCAATGACTATTTTCTTCTTTTTTTAGCCCCGCATATAAGACGCAAAATGTTTTTACTGAAACCAGTGTTGCTGCTACTCTCGTGGGCTTCTCTGCACATCACCGCGCGAGCTGCCGCAGATATGTGCCTGGGGACGCACTGCTACGGCGGGGACACCGGCGATCCAAGACCATGCACCGGGGCGCACTGTCCGGGGAGCAGATCCCCCAGACTTCCGCGGCACTTTAACCCGACAGCGCAGGCGAGAGCGGGACAGACAGCTGGGAGCCAGCATCACGCGCACCCCAGCTCTCCGAGAGCGCCGTATCCGGACACCCAGCTGCCCCGCGGGAGACACGGAGACGGTGGCACACGGATGAGCGCGCCTGAAGTTTTCCCCGCAGGCTGCACCGGGGCGGACTGCGCCGCTGGGGGGGAACAGCTTCAGCCCACCAATGACACCAGAGACTGTAGAGGGATCGAGTGCAGGCTGCCCCTGAGAATACGGCCGAAAGCTCGGGGAAGGTCTTGCGTTGGAGAGGAATGTCCAGCCGCTCCGGAGGAGAGCGGCCAGCTTCCTCCCGTCCATCTGTCCGACAGAGCCGCGCAGTTCCTGGCAGATATCCCGGACCTGGGATATACGTCGTCGGAACTTGGCGGAGCGCCTTTGGGAGTCCAGCTCACATGTGACATCAAGCCAGGTCCGCTTTCCCCCTCAAATCACCTTAAACCAACCACTTTCTAACTCTAGAAGTTAATTAACTTTCCAGTTGAGTGGCAATCATCTAAAAAAGTTTAATCCTTCAGGCAGCCTTTAAATTAACTAAATATTTGTTTTAATTGACTTTATGTCCTCTTATCTCATCATGATAAGCATGGTTGGCAATTTTTTTCTTTCTTTTTTTTTTTTAATGGACTATTTTGACCTTTGGTCACAAGGGGGAAAAACAAAAAAGACTACCTGCAGAGCAAATAGTGTAGCTGGACTGGAAAAAATGTCTCAGGGGCAATTGCCCAGAAAATATGACTGCTTTGATGTGAGTCCACTCAGGAAACGTCAGTACATGTGGCAATTTGGCATGGGTTGGCTGTGCAAGTGGGCTTGCTCTTACTAATTAACAATAATAAAAATTAAAACCATAATTCTAAAGTTTGCCACCCCATCTCATTTAATTTGCTCTCATTTAATTTCAGGGGAGAATGAAGTTCCTTCAGAGGACGCCCTGATCTTGCATCTCCAGCTGGCTAAGGGGCAGGAGAAGCTGGTGGAGGCCTTAAGAGCCCAGCAGGTAATCATCCGTGACCTGCAGCAGAAGCTCGTTGACCAACAGGAGGCACTGCTGTTGCAACAGCGCGAGATCCTGGATCAGCAGCAGCGAATGTACGAGCAGATGGACGCGGTGAAGGCTCAGTATGGCCTCCTCTCAGACACCATCAAGCAGGTCTCCTTCCAGGGCCTGCAGGGCGAACTGCAGAGCTACTTCGAGAGCCACCTGGCGGGACTGCAGAGCCAGGCTCGCAGCCACCTGCAAAAATCCTACGCTGTCCACAAAATGGACCTCGACTCGAAGGTGATGGACGTCGTTGGGGAGGCTCGTTTTCCTCAGCCTCTGCTGGGATGCCCTTCGCCGTGTGGATCAGAGGAGTACTGTGATTTTCAGAGGGATCAACCTCACTGTGAGAAGTGCACCATGTGTCCACCGGGTTTCTTCCTGATCTCACAGTGCTCCCCAACTGCAGACAGGATATGCCAAGTATGAAACACAACACACACATCTTTACCCGAGTATGTTAACAGTAATGTACAAAAGTCTCGAACCACTGCTTTCTTTATATTTTCTCCCAAAGAGGCTTTAAATCTTTTTAAATGATCTTGGACAAAAGGTTTCTGAAGGTCCCATCTGGTCATTGACTGCATTTTTCACTAATTTTCAATCCAGTTCTTGAACCTTGAACGTTTTTGGAGCAATGTGACCATTGTTTAATTTCCAAAACCAGCATTAAAATCATTCAAGCATTAAAAAGGCACATAACTCAAGCAATAGACCAGCATTGTGATTACTCAACAGAGAACTTAGCAATGAAACCACTCTAAATACAGTAGGACTGGCGTGATGCGCAAGATGCCTCTGATGCATAGCCTTTGAGTTGATCCTTCTATTGTCCATGAAAGCCTCATCAGAAATGGTCTCCATATATTATTATTGTATATCATTATTATAAAAAAATGATAATAGATTGAAAAAAATTGTGAGTTGGTAAGACTGGTGTTAAAAATGGGAAACGGGGAGAAAAAAGCTGAGATACGCCAAGTGACACAAGGACTGGACTGAAAATAACTGACGGCAGGTCAAATGGAAGAATTTGGTAATTAGTCGACAGATCGTACGGAAAGTCTAGCATACTTACACTACCAGTCAAAAATACTCTCTCATTGAATCTAATGGAAAAACATGTCTAAACTTTTGATGGTAAACAATAATCCAAAGACATGCATGTTAGGTTAATTGGTCACTAAATTGTCCTTATGAATGAATGTGAGTGTGGATGATTCTGTCCTTGTGTTGGCCCTGCCATAGACTGGCGACCTGTCCAGGGTGTACCCGCCTCTCGCCTGATAATAGCTGGGATAGGCTCCAGCGACCCCTGTGACCCTGAACTGGATAAGTGGCACAGAAAGTGACTAACTGAATGAATGAATCAGTAAATGAATAAATAAATGTGTATTTAAGTCACATAGTAATATTGAAATGAATGTTATTGCACAGATCTCTGAGCATTCCAGAGGGGAGGGTGGTGAACAGAGTGCCCTGGGTGCAGCTGGGGTACCGTGCCATGTCATAGGTTAGGACACTCACTATTGTGCAATGGTGGAAGCTCTCCAGCAGGGTTGGGGTTAGGGAGTTTGTTCTTCATCAGCGCTCTGAAGGAGAAGAGACTTTTCTGATAATTTGGGTGGTGTTCACAGTCCAGATCCGGTCCTCTGAGAGGTTTCATTGTCTGCAGTTTGCTGATCAGTCAGCTGGGACTGATGGACTTCAATGTCAAGCTGAAATCAACAAACAGCATCCTGACTTTTGTGTTGTGGTCAAACTAAATACTCTTTCAAGCTGTGTGCAACTGGAGTCTCAGTTTTTGTCTGACACACTTTATTTTCATGTCATTCATTTAGACAAAAGCATGTTTGCATATTTCACTAAAATTTGCATCCATTTCCTGTTTTTTTTCTGGAAATATATGAAGAAATTAAGGTTTTTCACTGCAAGTGAGTACAAACTGAGATACTTTACAGAAGTGTTCAGCGCTGATAGTTGAGATTTTATGGAGTGTTTGCCAGCAAACTGACACAGAGGGAAAACATTTATATTTACTGGTCTAGATGGCTGACTTCATGCCTGATAAGCACAAAATAAATCATTATTTCTCAGAATGAGCTCATGATGCTAATCTGTATGAACTGCAGGACAGAGATGAATGCCTCGAACTGCCGAACATTTGTGGGGAGCGGGTGAAGTGCCTCAATACTCCTGGTAGGTCCATGTCTTATTTTCATGTTCACATGTAACCTTCTTATTTAAACCCTGAGAAAACAGTGACAGTGGAATGAATATTATGTCTGTATTGCTGTTTGAACCTGTTTTGGTGTCTCGTTGTGCAGGGGGATTCAGGTGTCTTGGAATTTCTGAAAGAGAGGCAGTGATGGGCCTCTGTGGTCACGACTACTTCTACAACCAGGAGCTGCAGGAGTGCCAGGCCTGTTCAGACTGTGATGGACAGCCTGTCACCGTCCCCTGCACAGCGATGAGCGACGCCGTCTGTGGACAGCTTTCAGACAGCCGACTCTCTCAGTCATGGGCAGCGAACGTGGCGCTTCCTTCTGCCAGGACATCTGGCACCCATATCTTTCCCGGGTTGCAGCTAAACATACGAGGCAAGGAAACCAGTGATCTTCTGTCCAACGAGGCAGGGAAGGTGACCTTCCTGCAGCATGGCTTGGTGTGGCTGGATCATAACTTTGCTGTAAAACACAACTGCAGGAACTTCCTGCAGGTGGGGATGAGGCTCAACAGAAGCCAGGAGGAGGAGGGTCTGGATCTCAGTGGCGTTCGCATCGAACAGCCGGATGGGAAGTATTTCCAGGGGGTTAGCGTCAGTTGTGGGGTGGAGGTGGAGCCCAACCACAACTTCACGTTGCTGCTAAGGAGTCCAAATCAGCACTGCAACCAGAGCAAGGATCTTCACGTCTTTGATATCACCACTCCCTCGTTAAGTCTGCTCTGGTTGTCTCATGATACCGGCGCTGTGGCTATGACGGCACAGATGTCCCTGCTGGTGCACTACCAGACCAGCTACCGCCCAACTTTTCGCGTGACATCAGTGTCGGACCCCTACATGATAAGCCTGACTCACGACAGCCGCGGGGTGAGCTTCACAGAGAGCGGCGTGGTCAAGTTCGTCCTCCAGCAGGCGCTGTACTCCATGGGTCACACCTGCATTCGAGAGGGGTTCTCCCTGATTGCTTACACTACTCAGAATAGCTCTGGCCTGGAGGCGATGCAGGCTTTTAAGACGGGTGTAAACTACAGGGACACCTCCATCACTCTCTCCGGTGCTGTGAGCGTGGACAGCAGAGACACCCTCAGCTTTGAGATCACGTCCCCGTCTCAGTGCAACATCCGCTACTTTGGGGACAGCACTGGGATCAGTATGCTGAGCCTCATCTGGATTCCCTCAGCTGTTTCATCAGCCTTGACGGCGACAGTGTCGCGGACCGGGCTTCCGTTCGGGGCGGTCAGAAATAAACCACTGCTGTTCCAGCAGATCAGCGCCGACGCACCACAGGTTCACCTGGCTCGCTCTGGGGAAGCAGGCAGCCGCAAGAACTTCATATTCAGGCAGAAGGGGACAGCAAACATTGCTCTCAACCTCAAGCTGATCCACTCATGTAATATAGTTAAGCTGACATTGCAGCGGGTGGGGGGTCAGGGTCAGCAGGCAGGTCCTGTGGCTCAGCAGGTGTCTGGATCTATGCCTGATGGGAGCCAGTGGGCTAGCATCGGACTGAGAGCTTCGTTCCAGGTCCAGAACGGCACAGCTCTTTATGTCACTCTGGACTGCATCCGAGGAAGAGTTAACCAAATCACACATGAAGGCGGCACTAACATTTCAGTCCTCTGGGTTGCATTGTGATGAAGACAGATTTTGTGAAAAGGAGTTTTGCACAATGATTTACAGAGCAAATTCAAAATGCACCAAATTAAGTAAGAAAACTGATTGATAAAAAGAAACAAGATAAAACATTGTCATCTACTTCTTCCACCACCTCATCGTTGCTAATGTATCCTCACCTGTTTAGATTTTTATTGTCTTTTATTTGAATGTTTTTTTGTGTGTGAAAAAACTGAAGTACTGCTTATGCTTGAAGTACTTCGGCTGGTTGAGCAGCGACCAATTCTAAATGTCTGTATGTGCATGTTTGTATGTGTAAGTGTGTGTACATACATGGTGCTTAAATACGTATGTACATATATATACAGTACACATACTTTGGCATGCCTTCTTATACGTACATGTTAGAGTCATTTAGTTTGTAAATTTGTCCGTTCTTGCATATTTAACACATACTGTATGTAACAAACTTTTTGTATCGTAACACCAAGTTTTGAAAGCAGTAGTTTGACATTTTAGGAAGTACCCTTATCTCTTTCTACATAGAGCTGAGGGAAACGAGTGATTATTCTTACCTGGCTGGTTTAGCTTTACACAGAAACTTTAAACAGTGTAACAGCAATAAGGTTAATAACGATTAAATCCATCTATTATTGGATCAATTCCTAGCATAGCATGTGATCAGACCTAACAGTTTTAGATCTGCATCTATTCTTGTACAGTGTTACAGTTCAGTGCGGAAGCTAACGGAGTTGAGGGACACAAAATTCAAAGACTGGAAAACACTAACAAACGGTCTTGAAAAAGTTAGATGTCAAAGTCATTTTGACTTCAATAAAAGTCACTGTGACATCCTTATGACAATAGAGATGGGGTGATAGCACTGAGATATCACCTTATGCTAACACTAGCTAGCCTGGTTTGCAAGCTACATCTGAAATTCATGCTAACTGGAAAATTAGTCAAGATGTTTATCATTTAGGGGCTTCCTTCCATAGAAATATAACAGAATATTCTCTATTTCAACAACTGTAGCCTATTTGGGGGTACAAATGGACGAAACCTTCTATCCATAGTTTGCTTTTTTTCATGTGTCATTTGTTTCAGCAAATGTAGCTGTACCACCAGAAGTCCTTTAGTTATGTAGTATAGTTTATATGGAATCAACTGCATATTTAGCTCATTGACTACCATCCATAGTTACTGTACAGAGAGGGCAGAGAGCCACATACTGCCAGCGTTTTGGAGCATTTTGGTTCATCTTTCACCACCCGCAGAACTCATTCACTGCCATTGACGTCTATAGCCGTTTTCAGCGGGGGGGAAAAGTATTGAACATGTCAACATTTTTCTCCAAAAATATATTTCTAGTAGAGCTATTGACCTGAACACAATCTGGTGAAAATCTGGCGACATCTGGTAAAAATTACAATACTTTTTTTTTCCCTGCTGTATACGGCTATAGAAGTCAATGGCAGTGAATGAGTTAAGTTCTAAGAATACAGAAACATGGAAACTACCAAAAGAAAGTGTAGACTCTCTTCTTTGATTTGAAATAAGTTTGTCTCTAGCTTTTCCCTTTTTTAAAAAAAAAAAAAAAATCTGGAGCAGAACATAGTTTTTGACTCAAAAATGCCTATTTTTGGCCACAAAATTGAGAAAACTAGCGTTTTAAGTCACTTCAAGTAGAAGAGTGACTATGATTCCAATATTTTTTCGACTTCTGGAACATCTTAACAACTGTTCATTTATGAAACAACAAACAACACTTAGAAAAAAAGATTTTGGTGGCAAAATAAAGTCAAACCATTTTTTAAAGCTGTTGTCAGGACAGTTGTAAAGCAAACACTGACTTTAAGGATGGGTTACCGCCATGATGTTTTTAACTTAGCATCTGTTATTCTGGATTTATATAATTTGGAATTTAAGTATTGTCCTATGCATTTACATGGAAATAATGATTAAATGTGCACCACTGCAACATGACAAGAGAACGAGCATGTGCAGAACGACTGGAATTAATTTAAAGGGGAGTGAACGTATACCAGCCACTTTATTCAGATTTATCATTTTTCATTTTAATGCAAAATTGGGTGTTTACAAGGTCCTTTAAAGAGGAATTGACTATAATTTGGAATGAAAGAGGTATTAAAACTCTTGTAAATGTGGACAATGTCACTTCATCTTACACCTGGTTCCATCAAGAATATAAACGCGCCTGCAGAAAAAACTAGACATTTGAATCTTGTGATGGTGCTTTACAGTATAGTTCAGTTTACAGAGGAATGAGCAGTAATTACTGTGTTGGTCTTCTGGTTGACTGGCGACCCTGCTTCTCACCTTCTAATTGCTGGGATTGGTCTCAGCTTCCCTGCTACCCTCAGCTGGAATAAGCAGCATAATGAATGAATGTATGAATGAGCTATTATTATGGACAGTTTAAAATGGATTTAAACAATCCAGTGAGTAACAACAAACATGCAACTGATTTAAGTTGACTGATGAATTAACATCCTGATTTGCCAAACCAAAGTAACTTGCCATGCACTCTCAAACATATCAAACAGAGAACTCTTTAAAATCAGCACCTAGTGGCCCTGAGTGGTACTGCACTTACAGCCACCTGATGGCTAAACTTTTCTGTCCTGGTGGGTTGGGAATCTTTTCTTCAGTCTATAACTATTAACTACACGGCATCCGCTTCTTTCTTCCTCGTGGAACATTTTTGACTTGCTGAAGTATTGAGTTTATAACTGCAAGACAGAGCAAAGCCGGTGGTTTTACCTGCGTTACAGTTATTGTGTAAAGTTAAATTAAGCTAATTTAATATCTACTACAATGAGAAATGTTGAAAATTCAAAAGCTGTTTAAAAGATCTCAAATAGTTAATTGAGTAATGTGAGAGACCAAATCACTAATACGATGTTATCTTAAAGCAACCCTTACTGATCTTGCATTTCAGAAAGCACAGCAAGATTATTTGAATATAAACAGTCCCGCCTCACTCCTAAGACACACCCCCTCATACCTTCTGCCTCCCAATGCAGAAGCAAAGGTCTGACGGGCAGGTCCCTTGGACAATCCTAGAGGTGCACCCCACTTCAAGGATTGGTTGGAGTTTTCATTGAATATTTACAGATTGGAATAATATTTTATTTTGATTAATGGTGGGTCTGTCTTGTATTTCAGAGTTCCACCACCTCATTCATAGCATTTTACGCTGTTAAAAAAATAGTGTAAGAATGCAACATTGGTAAGGGTTGCTTTAAGGTAAGCAGGAATTTTGATATTTTACATTTTTTAGATATTTATTTATAAAAACATTTGTGTTTCACTAAAGAAACTTAAAAAATATATATATGCAAAATCTTTGGTAAAGCACCGAGTTCAGTGTTGATTACAAAGTACATTCAGTGATAGCCTCTGTGTTGTTTATTTAGACACATATAGCTTAGCATAACTTTATGGAAAGTGTAAACATCTTTCTTTGTTGTTCTTTTGCCTAAATGCTGTTTCTCTGTGAAAAGCTGCCCATGCATATCCTACCTAATTGCCTCTGTGTGTGTTCTGTCCTCCAAACAATTAGGCGTAATTAAGTGTTTCAGAGAGTTGGCAGCAACTGAAATTCTTCAGCTTTATTCTCACTTCATTGCACATAGTGAGTTTTAGGTGCCGCTGTCTTGTGGAACTTGTGTGTATTCTTGTTCAACACCAAATAAAATATATATTTTGCCAGAAAAAGAATTTTGCTCTTGCAAATTGAATTAAGCGTGTACAGTGCTTCCAGGTTGGCTTTATTCCAAAAACATCAGGTTAAAGATGGAAAACTGGATCTATTGTTGTCATTGTTCATCCAAAATAAATATGGAAGACAGTTTTAAGTGCTATTGAATGATAAATTTTTCTGTAACAGTGTGCAACTTAAGAAAACTTAGTTAACCACCTCATATGACCTCATCATGTGGTGTGGCCTTAATTCCATTACCATGATAGTGATGTTACATTAAGCCTACCCCTTATAGTTTCCAACATGAACAGCATTATCTTCCGTTAAAACAAGGGTAAAAGTTTGATCTCCAACATGCTGAGCCAATTAAAAACAACCTTATTCAGCAGGAGAGGTGCCAAAAATTGCAAACATACTACCTTGAAAATAATACACTGCATTTCCCTCATTGTTGGCTATAATCAAGTTCAAATTATTTCTCCATCTTTTAGCTTTGAGGAAGCTGTTCTTTGGCTTAAACATAACAAATAGCCTGTGAGTCACTGAAGGGGAGAGGGGGAAAAACAGTCTGGTTACAAGAAACAATAAAATGTTTCTGTCGGTTGCCTGAATTGAAAACAGGTGCTTCAGCGGAGCGTTGCTCCAGATGTCTGACACTGTAGATCAAATGAGACCCGAGCACATGAAGAGTTTCAGAGACATCAGAGAGAAAGACGGGGACGGAAAAAGAACAGGAAAGAGTCAAACTGAAACGTTGTGTGTATTAGTGTATTGGAAACTTTGCCTTAAGACTGCCCCTGTCAGGATTTTTAGATGCATATATATATGTATATATCAACACTGGATCATTTAGCTTTTTATTGTCATAATCAGTGTTTCTTTGGCTCCTCTTAGCATTAAATCAGTGATTCATTGATACTGAAGTTGTTTTTTTTTCTTTCCTGTTGTATTGACACAAATCAATCAGACTTTATGTGGAAAGCAGTTTTATACAAAACTGATTGAAGCACAAAGTGCACACTAGAGGTCGACCGATTAATCGGCGCCAATAGAACGTTTTACAAACTATCGGCATCGGTTGAACTTGGCTCTGATAGTGGCCGATGGCTGCAGTTTCTTCCACAGCGCCATAAACCGCTTCTTCCCTGCGTTGCTCTCTGATCACTGAGGGGCGGGGCTGCTCTTGGACAGAGAGAGCGATGGAGGGTGGATGTGAGCGCAGGAAGCAGAGGGAGAAGTGGTCCAGGTGGAGATTATAACAAGTGAAGCGACATCAGTGCAATACAACCTTCACGAGTTGAAACTCAACCAACAAAACCTCCTTGGAGGAGGCAATACTGTAAGTAGGCTACTGGTTGTTCAACAAGCAGAAACGTGACTCATATTTCAGCATAAACAGCAACCGGCATGTTTTACATGACCACAGTGCTTGTTAAGCTAACAACGAACAGCTTAAGAACAAGGTAAATGAAAGCTGTATGTAGCCGCTCTCACACTTTCATGGCAGAAAATGCCGTTAAGTCCATCCGCTATTTAATCAGAGATGTCTTTATAAACGCGCCGCTTCCTCACGGACAAGTCCGCTTCAGCTCCGAGGTAAAAGAGTTTGTCGGAATGTAAACGGAATAAAAGACCAAGTCCACACTACTGATTACGGACTACTTAAAACTCAGCTGGAACTGTAAGTTGTTATCTTCTCATTTTTAAAGGCTATTATTTGTCATGTAGTGGCTCCGCCCGCAGTGTCATGTTTAATCACCTCCACCGTCACTCTGGATTCTTCTTGGACCAGTCGGGTCTAGTTAGTCCTCCCAGCTCTGTTAGTATACTCCATGCAGGTCTTGCAGGTTTGATTCCGCCACACAAACCAGTTTCAAGCTGTTCTGAAACCATCTTTCACGTATTTTGCTGCTTCTAAAACTGCGTGCGGAACAATCATCCAGCCATGACGGGATCCCGCCGACATCACGTCTGTGAGGGATTTTCCCGCAGCTTCAGCGGTCATTTAAACATCGGATATTTAGCCTACGTGAAAACACATCTGACTAATGTGATCTTGGCTTGTCATTAAGCTTAAAATTAATCTTAAAATTTGGCAAGACAAACTGGCTGAGACAAACCAGCCCCCCCTCGATATGTGTTCAGATATGACTGAGTTTATAGTGACTTTGCTGTTGCTGCGGTGGAAAAGAGTTATGAATATAAATGAATTCCTGCTGTAAATATATTCTTTTAACAAAGATAACTAAAAACAAAAAAAAAAGCTTTGTTGATTAAGATCAGGACTGTTTAAAATGGATAAAATAGAGATCAATTCCCCCCCCCCCCCCCCCCAAAGAAAACAAAACAAAAAAATTGAGACCTTTTCCACCCCACCCTTTAATGTCCTGAAAGAACTTTACTGTACTCTCAACAGTTATAGATTTAAATGATAAAGATATATATATGTAGATATATATAAATACAGATTAGAGATACCCAATGGCATTAAAATGCAACATCAGAAATCATGGTGCGAAATGCAGGAAAAGATCAAATGAATAATTTGGGATGAATGGGACTACAGTATATCAGTATGGAGTATCAGACCCCTTGTATGGGCGGTCCAGTGGGGGGGGGGGGGGGGGGGCAGAGAAAATAGTAGGGTGGCCAAGGGTTATTAAAGGATAACTTTTCTTTCTTTCAACCTGGATGTTATTTCTAGGAATTATTATGTCCATTTACTCACCAGTAAAATTTCTGCATCACTCAGACTGCTTTGGATGCTATTTAGATCAGTCGTAGATCCCCGTACATCCATACAATGGCAGTGAAGGAGACAGAATGAATGGGCCTTTAAGGCATTATCTGCAGCAAAACTATTTCCTCTATTTCACCAATAATTTAAGTAGAATGAACGATCAAATGAGTGCTATTGTCCTGCGAGTTCAGATTTTGCTTGCTGTAGTTTTTGGGGGTGCCATTGTCTCCAACTCTCGTTGGAGCGATTCGCAGCCGAGTGTGAAGCGGCTGGGATGAGAATCAGCACCTCCAATTCCAAGGCCATCCTCACCCGAAAAAGGGTGGAGTGTCCTGCACTGGTTAAATACTGTTTGTATTGAACCACTACAGGATGCCATTTGGTTTTGTATTATGGACCATCATTATTGACCCAATAAAATGTCGGGGTGGAACGTTTGGTTGCTAAATAAGGAACAATTCCATATTTTACAGGACGGTTGGTCATAAAGCACTCATTGAGACAAACTACTTACACTTCCGAAGGGGGCCCCTGGTGGTGTGGGGCCGTAAGCGGTCACTTAGTCTGCTTAGTGGCAAAACCGGCTCTGTCTGGACCAGAATCTGCTGCAATCTGCCAGCTGCTGAAGATGAAAGAGGCTGTATCTTTCAGCAAGACAAGCACACAGCCAAGGAAACACTCAACTGGTTTAAGAAAAAACAAAATAAAGCTGCTTAAAACGGCCCAGACAATCACTCCACTTGAATCCAACTGAAAATCTTTGGAAAGAACTGAAGATCTGAGTTGACAGAAAAGACCCGGAACCTTGAAGGGTCGAAGGCAGTTTGTGTGGAAGAAAATCACACCTGGGCAATTTATTCTGCTGGTTTCTCCATACAGGAGGGCTTCTGGAGGCTGGAATCACCAACAAAGGTTTATTCACTAAATATTAAATTAATTTCAGTAAGTATGTTCAATACTTTTTCCTGTGTCATTTCACTATTTTACACATAACTTCATTTGTGGACATAAATGTTAGATTTCTTTGTGTGTGTGAATTACTTAGGTTGTTGCCAACATCTGGTGAAAATTTCATGTCAACTAGCTCTACAAAATATATTTTTCTGAAAAAATGTTGACGTGTTCAATACTTTTCCCCCCTGCTTTAGGATCGGGTTAGTATCAACCTGTTTAGCACCTTTTTTCCAGCTCCTGAGAAATGTGTTGCTTGTAAGTTGCTAAATGCTCCAATATGCTTAAAAGTGTGTTGAAAACTTTGAATTCCTTTCCACAACTTTTCTGCCTACTGTCAAAAACTATGCTAGATGAGCAACAGACTTAACTTAAAAGTAAAGCTGCAGGCAGCGCATTGAGCTGCAAGATTGTTTCAAGGTAAAGGAAATGAGACAAAAAAATCACCATGAATTATTCAACAAAAAGTATTCAGAAATTCTGTTTTTAAATTGTCTAATTTCAACAACACAAAGGGTGCCATGTATTTTGAGGCTGCTGCAATGAACTTGCATGCCAGTATATCTGTGGCACAGCAGAGAGACATCCTTCACCGCATGTGCATCTGTTGTGAGTTTATTTGCTTTCTGAGGGTTTTTGTGTTTGGAGTTAACTCAGTCAATGGCATGTCAGCTACACTAACACAGCAAGAATCTGATTCCAAAAGCAGCTGCGATTCAGCAACTAAACAACCAGCTTGCTCTAATATTTATCATTTTCATGTTCATAAAGTGTTTCACTTTAAACTTGGAAAGTGTATCAGCATCATTTGTTCACGTTTGCTGAAAAATACAACATGGTGTCATTTTGATAAACACATTCATCTTGGTGATTTGTAGTTGAGGTGAACACCCTCTTAACCCAAATCTGGCCCCAGTGTGTTTCAATGTTGACTTAAAAAGGACAAAGCCTGAGACAGGCTTGCTTTAATCAGAAGCGGATGTTACTGTATGAGCCAAGGTCTCTCGTCTGCAGGGAAATGTTTAGACCATGTGGTGAGGTTTGAAATGGCAAAACTTCCCCGTTCATTTCAGGGCTGCTCAGAAGATTTATAGGTTGCCAAGGATATCTCTGAGGATGTTGTTGGCCTTTTTAAAGCACATTTTGTTAGATAGTTAATCACATCTATTTGATTAAAACAATATAACAGCAAATATTTGATAGGCTTTTGCTGGGAACATAAATTTATAGAACTAAAAGCAAAGGTATCAACTTTTCTTTTTTTCCTTTTCTTTTAATCGGTCTGTTTTGCCGCAGACATTAAATGACCACTTTGGTGGCCACTCATTTAGGAAACCAAATGGTGTCTGCAATGTTTAAACTGTATTAGGTGAATGTCATTAAAGGTGGTATAGAAGATGTTTCTTTGAGTAATTTTTTTTAGATGGAATTAGGTTTACTGCCCCATAAGGTATGATTAAAAAGCTTTGAATATATAAATATTATTAAACGTCAGCTGTAAAGGTAATGGGACTTGTCATTTCTGCTCTCATTACATGTTTTGTCTATTGCCCATCAATCATTTTACTACCACGGCAAGCAAGAGTGATTGATGGGCAATAGACAGTGAATAATAGGAGACTGATTGATGAGAGTGATTGATTGGTGAGAGTAATACTACGTGCTGGAAGCAATGCACTCTTGTCTGATGTTTACAGTGGATACTTTAGCTAACAATCATTCTGCTAGCAGTTAGCGAAGTTCAGGCATTGACATCTGTCTTACTTGTGTTTGTGACATGATGGGAGAATCTGTGCCGACTGTCTGCTAGGTGCCAGTGTCAGGACTTGGCTCATGCACATTGTCTAAAGGCGTGGGCGGGGAGGGAGCTGTGAATCTAGCAGGTTGGTCTTGTGCATGCGCTTTATTGAAAAACTCACCAACAGTCTCTGCTTTCTGAATTGCCATAAGCATCTTCTATACTGCCTTTGAGAAAAACAATTTGAAAGACAAAAAAGAATTAAACGCATGCCAGAAGTTGTAAAAAATGTTTTTAAAATCCTCTAAAAGGGATACCACTTAACAACTCTCTGTGTTTCTGAATCATGTTTGATCAGCTGATCGCAAAGTCATCGAGCTATAAAGCAAAGTGCCCCAGGTCACATGATCCATTGAGAGACAGATCCATTCCTGCAAAGAATGGATCTGTCTCTAGTTTTTGAGGAGGGCCGCCCCCTTGTAGCACCAACATGTGTCATACGCCGTATATTGACCCCAGAAATGATCTATTATGACTCACATTACACTAATGTTTGGGTCAAAAGTTATACAGTATCCCTTTAAATAAATTTAAATGCCCTTATTTTAAAACTAAGCCAATAGCTGATGAAATTAACTTTTATATTCACTATCTAATTTTGAATACTTCTGTTAGCCTACTAGCTGTTGCATATTGGAGATATTTATGATTTGTGGTCTCTGGTCACGCATCCAACAGTACAATGAGGATGTCAACTTATCAAACCTAAACACCAAACAATCACTGTTAGCCATCTTGATTTGCTGTAGCCCTCCTTACCACCAAAAATTGGCATGCTAGCTTGCATAAGCTAGAGGTTGGCACCATTAATGTATTGAGTTAAACAAAATAAAGATTTGTACACTTTGGTGTTATGTGAAAGGTCAATGAGTTCACGGGGAAAATGCTGAAATACCTTCTAGAAGCATAAAATAATTTTCTAGGTGTGAAGAATGTCTATGAAACGTTCAATGTTACAAGATTTTCCAGACAAGTAAATTTAGACCTGTGGTGGTGTAACAGCTCAATGGGATTTGCACTTTTAGATCCAGTAACATTTTCATGAAACTGTTAAAAAACTTCCAACTGAAGAATCTGTGGTGACAGTGCGGCCTTTTATATGACCCTTTATATTGTTTCACTGAAGTTTGCATCATATTCTGTTATTAGTTCGCCTTTAACTTTTTGAATATTTTCACCAAATCAAGCTCACATGAAGTAGAGGGTTTTAATGATGTAAAATGGAAATAGGAGGTTTGTACTGACAGTGACAAAAAGCAGGTAACTCAATTTTTCCACAATGGTGTTTGTCTGTTTTTGCAAATGAACTCTTCAAATGTAGATCTGTAAAACTGGTCATCTCTTAGCCTTTATTTCATCATAAATTCTCCACCAGCCTCTCCTTATGCACATCCACTCATCTGTCGCAATCTCCTCCTCTCCTTCGCCCATCTGTGCCGATGTTTCTCTCCTCATTAGATAGGTTACTGATGCATGAGGGAATGAGCTGGCAGGTCAGTAGCCACAAATGCAGAGTGGGATTCGTATTGAACAGCCTGTGAAAGTTTCTCCATCTGACAAACAAGAAAAAAGTTGATCTTTAAAATGTAAAGATTTTCTAATTCACCAAACCCAGATGCATTTACACAGCATTCAATTGCAGTTATAGAGTTTTCTTTCTATATGTATGCAGCACTTGCAAAACTTTCTTCTTATTGGATATTTTGGTTGGACAACATACAAACAGGCACTGAAAATAATCATACTGGACATTCTCTACCTCCATTTTCAGACTTGGCAGGGTCTGTGCCCGGTTTGCTCCTGTGTCTGTTGAATTCCCTGATCACCCAGGATGCAGCATTTAATTTTCTTGTTTTTTAGCTGACCTTAATCATTTTTGCGTCAAGGGCAATCTAAAACTCCAGAGCTGTTGGGACCAGCCAACCAAGGTGTGGAAATAAATACCTGTGTGTGTGTGCGTGTGTGTACAATATATACATGCGCATGTAAAATGGAGTGAAGCCTGTCTTGCTGTCTCCATGAAGGGACCATTTAAAGCGCTGATGATGAATAATAGGTTGGCTGAATGTGAGCGCACAAGTCCCTCTGGTGTATATTTAAACGGTGGAGACGCTCTCTCATTCATATCAACTCTCCGGTGGTCTGTAAGGTTAATTGCTTTCTCTGGCAGGCGCTTACAGATTAACTATCTTACTGAATGCATCCATACAAATGACTCTGCATATACCACTGGAAGTTTAGCAGAGCATTGTGTGTGTTTGGTGCGATGCATCAGAACACAAGGGCACCAGCCAAGGTGCACATTAAGGGGAAAGAAGCTAATGAGAGGACTTAATAGCCAGGTGATGAAACAAGCCAGAAGTACGTCTGTTTTTAGAATACACACTCACTGCCCACTATATTTGGTACACCTTGGATATAGGACCCCTTTTCCCTTCAGAACACCTTATGCTTGGTGGCATAGATTCAACAAGGTGTTGGAAACATTCCTCAGAGATTTTGCTCCATATTAACATGACAGCATCACACAGTTGCTGCAGATTTGTCGGCTGCTCATCCACGATGAGAATTTTTTGTTCCACTACATCCCGAAGCTGCTCTGTTGGATTGAGATCTGGTGACTGTGGAGGCCATCAGAGTAAAGTGAACTCACTGTCATGTTCAAGAAAGCAACTGGAGACATCTCAAGTGACATTGACATGGTGCATTATCCTGCTGAAAGTAGCCATTAGAAGATACTCCACTGTGGTCATGAAGGGATGGACATGGTCAGCAACAATACTCAGATAGGATGTGGTGGTTAAACTGCCACGTTGGTACTAAGGGGCCCATAGTGGGCCAAGAAAATATCCCCTACACCATTATACCACCAGCAGCCTGAACTGTTGCTACAAGGCAGGATGGATCCATGATTTTATGATGTTAAAACCAAATTCTGAGCCTAGCATCTGAAATTGGAGCTGAAATGGAGATTAATCAGACCAGCAACGTTTTCCCATCTTATATTTTCCAGTTCTGGTAAGTCTGTGTGAATTGTAGCTTCAGTTTCTGGTTCTTAGCTGACAGGAGTTGCACCTGGTGTGGTCTTCTGCTGCTGTAGTCCATTGTGTGTTCAGAGATGGTGTTCTGTATCCTTTGGTTGGAACCAGTGCTTATTTGACTTCCTGTTGTCTTTCCATCATCTTCGACCAGTCTGCCCATTTTCCTCTGATATAAAACAGATGTTTCGGTCCAGACAACTGCTGCTCACCGGATATTTTCTCTAATTCAGACCATAAACCCTAGAGATGGTTGTGTGTGAAAATCGCAGTATGTCAGCAGTTTCTGAAATACTCAACAAACAACAATGCTACATTCAGAGTCCCTAAATCCTCTTTTTTCCTCATTCTGATGCTCAGTTTGAACTTCAGCAAGTCGTCTTGACCACGTCTACATGACTACTTGCACTGGGCTGTTGTCACATGATTAGATCAATTAGATATTTGTGTTAACAAACTATTTAACAGATGTACAAAGTGGCTGGTGTGGTGAGTGCATTTGTTGCAGAAAATATTCAACAAATCCAATCATTTATAAAGCAGAACCCAACAAAGGATTAAGAAAAGACTGAAGCATAGAGGTATTTTTGCACATTATGCAGAATAAAGATAAAAGATGAAAAATAAACACATTTAATCAATAGGTTGGTTGCGTCATACGTTGCGTTCATAGGACGCTAGCGCGTGAAATGCAGACGGAGGGCCAGAAGTAAAGTCCCCTGTAATATCTGTGTGGAAAACGCATCTGTGTCGTGCAGTTTATGGCTGCTCCAATCACGCTATCAGAGAAAAGGATACGTTTTTTTTGGAGTACCTAAAACTGTCGTTCACAAAGTTGAAAACTGTCGAAAACTGACACAGCAACACTGCAAAACGTGGATTTTAAACCTCCGCCTTCAGTTGGGAGGAGCAGAGTCTACCAATGCCAGAGTTTACAGTGACCACTTTCTAAAATAGGTAAGATAGTTTCTTATTATTTTATTATTATTATTATTATTAATTGCTAAGGCTATTTCCCCACTCTCTCTGGCAGCAAACCAGTTTTTAGGGGGGTTTCTGTGGATCTCTGTGACTAGTAGACCTAGTTTGGAGAAATGCAGAATTTGGGAGCCTACCATTTGATTAGGAATTTGGGAAAACAGAAGTAAAATAAATTATTAATATACAAGATCCAAGCACATAAAAACACTCAGCGTTAGCAATATTTTTGAGCTAGGTTATTTATTTAAAATAGCATAACTCACCATTACCCGGGCAGAAACAGGCGACAGCCATTCAAAGCTTATCTGGATCCTGAAATCCAACATAAAACAGAATAACTGTCGGCTTCTCGGCTGCTGAAGGCTTCATTCATCGGACAGACTGAGGTAAAGTCACGAGCATTGCTTTCTTTTTTTTTTTTTTCTTTTCCCCCCCCCCCCCCCCCCCCCCCCCTTTTTGCGGACCTCGGGTGGATCTCTGCCCCGCTTGCAGCCTCATTCTGGGCTTTGCAGCACATGTGTCTCCTGATGAAGCAAATTATGGTTTAAAAAAACAAAACAGCTGATCGTCCTTGTGTGATTGTGGTCGAGCCTCACACATCCTCCGCTGCTAACAAACAGGTTAACACCGCAACAGTGTGGAAAATCAGCGCCCTCTTAGGGAGGGGAAAGGAATGTTTGAAAGGCAGCTCAGCCTCATGGGGGGAGACCGAGGCGTCCAAACCATGTTAACTTCTTTATTTTGGACACCTGTCCTCCCTACAGTTGGAAGGGGGACAGGGACAGGACCGCCTCATGGCCGATAAATCCACAAGATTATAAGACCAGTCTGACTTATGTAGACTTCATGGGTCATATCTTATGTATGGGCTAAATGTATTTTTTGGCAATATGGTGTCTGGACCAGCCCGTTCAAAGCCTCAGCATACTCGCTGGCATTCATTTTGCTGTGTTTTGAACTGGAGGAAAATACCTCTTGCTCTCCGTCTGCATTTCGCGGCATCCGGGTCAAGTGACTGAAACCCATCTATTGTGAGAGCACTTTTTTAAAAAAAATAAAGGTTCGCACTTACATGGCACTTCTTTTTCACCTTGCACAGTCCATGTCACTACAGATGCAGCACCTGTCAACCACTTTCCAACTGAAGGCCATGGTCGTAGATTTGAATGTGTTAATCATCCCAGTCGCTTCACACTGCTGCAGATTGTTCCAGTAAGTGTGGAAGATCATGCCCTGGGGAAGCAAACAGGACTACGTCATCTGCAAAAAGCAGAGACTCAATCCTGAGTTCACCAAACCAGACCCCCTCAACATCCTGCCTGCGTCTCTACATTCTGTCCATAAGTTATGAACCGAATCCCTAACACAGGGCAGCCTCCTTGAAGACTACTCTCCAAAATGCTACAATTGTGCAATTGATTAAATGTTAATAGAAATTTATTGACACAAAAGGCATCAATAAATGGCCAAGTCTTGGCAAAGCAGCTTGTAGCAAATTACACGACTCGCAAAAAGTTAAGGATATTTGTTTTTTGTATGTCAGAATGAAACTGAAATGCCCTCTAACCTTTCCAGGTGAGTTTAATCAGACTTTCTCTCAAATTTTGAATGCACGTGTACATTGTTCAATGTTTTAATACTTATTGCACATCATGCTGTTTTCAAAAAAGATGATTAGCCACAAAAAATAGTAGTAGTCTCTAAACTGTGACTTGACCTCTAACTGTAGTGGTTTATTGACACCTAGTTTCTAAACAGTCCTCTTCATCATCAACATTTAGACACCATCAGACCAAGACGACACTGGACACATGACAAGTTATTAGGACATTGACATTTTTATGTTGTGTTGTACTCAACCTTGTTGTTAAATTTAATATAATTTAACATAATATCAGTGAGGTATGAACTTTTTTACATCTTCCTGAAATTGTAACCAAAAGTTGAATATCCCGAACGTTTCGTGTGTAGCCTATATTAATTTTGTATCCAAGACTCAAGCAAACTGGGAATGGTTATTACATGATTTACAAATATGGCAGGATGGAAATTCGTCCCATTCACACTTCCTTTTTCTGAACGACCCACACCTGGAGTGGCTCTGAAATATAAGATACTTTCGGAGTATCTGCTCCACACTAGCCAGTGTGGTAGGCTGCAGTTGGTGGAGTTTCCCTTCCTTCGGTTGTTTCCTTGGTCCCTGTGGTTTGGCTGTGGCAGTTGAGCTGGAGTGTTTGCAGCATCATCCTCTGAGCAGTGAGGATGTGGCTCACTGTTTCGCCTTCCTCTTCTACGTGGGAGAGCTGAGCCTCTGCTCACAGGCGTGTTGCAGTGCTGGTGGTTCCAGCTGCTGCTGCTCTTTCTGTGTGAACTTTACCTGAATGTTTCCATTTTGTTGGTCTGTGGCATTGATGGCCCGATCTCAAGCAATGGACAGGAGCTGCACACCTGCTGAGCTCTCATGTCCTGGTCTAGCAACTGTATGGCTCTTGGTCTGTTTTCTTCAAAGTTCACTAAAGCTTGTTACATACTCCACAAGAAGTGAGAACTTTGTTCTTGTCCTCAAGACTGCAAGAGCAAGAAAAACGTTAGTTTTCGTCAAGTCAAAACTTGACGGGGGCGGTGGAAGGGGCATTATTGAACTATGAGAAGGCGTGTGTTTACATGCAAGACTTGACTTTTAATTCAGATGAGGTCATGATATGACATGAAAGTGTGGGGAAATATAATGTTTGAGTTCTGGTATTTGTTCGGTTGCAAAAATCAAAACGTTGATGCATGTAAACGTTTAAAATGGTGATAATAGGACAGTAGAAGTGACTGTCTTCAGAAACCCTCTTGGATAACTTATGCAGATTCAGACTACATGATTTATTTAGTATTTCACCATGTCGGATTAAACCACCTCGGTGGCAGAAATCATTCTCGGTGGGAGGCTGGTACTAAATACCAGCATCACCTCCGCATTCAGTCATTTATCAGTTCACGGCTGCATCACAACACTGTAAGCTGTAAACACCGTAGCTGTGTGTGACAGCCGTCCTCTGCTCAGACAGGGACAATAAAAAAGAAGAAAAAACTGATTGTGGAGCCGTTTACAAACATTCATGCTGCATAATAACACATCCCGGAGATTTAATACGAAGTACGGGGGTCGTAAATCAGATGGTGTTTGAGTTTATATCGTTAGCTTGTTAGCAGTTAGTTAGTCTGTCTACTGTCCACCACGATCTAATCCACAATAAAGCACAACGTTACACAAGCAGCGAAACTTACCGACAGCAATGTGTGTTAGTCCTTAACAGTTGGAATCGCCTCCTTTCCAAACGTAGTGATGATGTCGTCTTTGCCTGGTTTAATCCCAAACTAGTGAAAGTTGCTCCTGTGTGGAGGTGGTGAAGACGACACCAGAGCTAAACCTGATGCAGACAGCAGACTGTTGGGGACTATTTTGGTTTTAACAAAGAGTCGAAACCAAAGTTTAAGCCGCTTTCTAACTCAGGTTTTTCAAGCAAATTTTAAATGAGGTCCAACACGAATAATATCCATGTTTTAACAAGAAAAATGCTGTTTCCGGGTGATGACTCCCTTGCCAAGTTAGTGTAATGGTAATAGAAACACAACACAGCAATGGTGCGTTGGTATTTTTTTATTCGTCATCAAAATACAGATTTATACAATATAATTTAGAACACAACGATTTCTGTTTCGTTAGGTCGCTTTACATTTTTATGAATGATATGAGTGTGTGTCCCGCCATAGACTGCAGTACAAAACACAGGCTTTTTGCCCCCTGGTTGCGCACGCAACGGCCAATGTGTGTAAACGGGAAACCCAACTATACATTTGCAATAAACTTCGGGAGTTGCGCATGCGCTGGCGTCCCTGTATTTAAATGTATTTACATTTTCGTATTTTCTCACTACCTCGATCAGCTGTTTATTAAAACTATCCATTCAACGTCGCATCTGCGGAAATGCAAAATTGACAACTCTCTGCTTCAAGTGTCTTGATCCCGCCTGCCTCAAATGTCTGACCAATCACACAACACTTCTCGGAGCTCCCCAAGAAGAAAGTTCTGCTCAGCCGAGGGGTCGAGAACAAGCCGCAAGCCATCCTTAATCACATCCACGAGAACAAAATGATGCCATTTTGTTCTCGTGGATGTGAGAAGAAGAAGCAAGTTCTCGCTTCTCACGGAGTATGTAACAACCTTTAGCATAACCCCACCCCCCCTTTTTTTGTTTTTCCAGCCAGGCCAGGATACAGGTGCTATAAGAAGTTATCCTCTGGTTCACATATCTAAGCTCACCGTGTGTTATATCCAGCACTGCTGTGTGTTTTGTAATTGTTTATTCGTTTCATGGCATTTTCAGGAATTTGTCAAAACACATATTTTTGTTGTTAAAGGTAGAGACCGGAGTGTTCCCCTGTTTCTGTTTGGTAGTCCGCCTGCTGATCATGTCTTGCCTGGACTACTGCAACTCCCTCTACCAGGGTTTAAATAAGCATTCCCTCCATCGGCTCCAGGTAGATCAAAATGCTACCTGGAGCCGCCATGAAGTGGGTGAAGGCCAAACCAGTATTAAGCGTGTACTATCTAAAGCTCTTTTAGCCGCAAAATACTTGCTTTTCTTCGCTGCATCTGCCATTTTTATCGAGAATTCGAGTGAATCTGGTGTCGGTTCCAGTCGACGTTTAAAAAAAAGAAGCAAAAAAGTCTGCTCCAATCGACGAGTTTATCCCAACAGAGCGCTACGCCCTTAGCTCGGTCATTGGCTGGTGACAACATGCAAATCTCCACCCAGAAACGTCCCAAATACACCAAAACAAAGGGAAAAGGCGAAATACAGTCAGGGGAGGGGGAGTTGCAAACAAAACTCAACACCACTCAAAAGCAGAGGCCCATAGATGCGGATTAAGCCGGATTTCACTCACACAAGTCTAGCATTTATTTTCAGGGGATAAACTCCAGATTTCATCTTTAAAATGTACTTCAACAATTGAAATCATGTATGGGTGTGCTACAAATCTACAAAATTTATTTATCTATCTACTACTTTTCCTGGGGGTAGCAACTGATTGACTCCCAACTGATTTTAAAGATTCCTTCTCTTTTACCCACAAAAAGCAAGACCTCCAAATCCTCCTCTGCCCTCTTCTTGCCACACAAATGTTTAAACCACTTTATGTGTAGCATTGAGTACGCTTCAATCATCACGTAGCAAACCGAGCACCTTGAAAAACTTTACACATGGATACACATTTAAAAAATACACAAATGTGAATATTTCAAACAGATTTTCAACACCAGGGCCTCCAAATGAGATTTAGAGAATTATTACCAAAATGTCTCCATGGAGTTGTGCAAACTTTCTATCTTAAATTTTAGAACACACTAGTTAAGATGAGTCTCAACTTTCTTACCAGCAAGAGGTTGAAATAAGCAGTGTAGACAGCTGCGATATGACCAATATGAAAATGTGGATCGCTTGGAGAGCTCAGATACAGTAAAAAGCGAAAGGGGAAAAAAAAAACTTTTGTCTAGCCAGCTGATAAATAACCTTACATGCATGACTGGTTGACTTCTTTTGCAAGCATGTGGCCTTTTAGGCTTTCATGTGATAGCTGAGGAGTTCCTGAGTGAAACTAAACACTAACAGATGACTTTGCAGCTTCTGGGTTGACACCAAAGGCAGAGTTCAGATGAGATGTTGAGGTGAACACCACCAGCATGCACTAACATATGGCTTGGCTTAGTAGCCAGACACACACATACACACACCACTGATTTCAGGAAAGACTTCAGTTGTTTATGGAAGCCTGAGAATCCTTTTGCTCCTTCTGTCAAAAAGAGCAAAAGTCGGCTGCCCTGATTTCACCATCTGCAGCTTCGCTCGTAAATCACCAAGTAAAAGAAAGGAGCAAGTTCAACGTCTTAAACTTCACGTCTTGTTTGCTACATTTCTCCTATCTACACATTTGAAGAGGCAGCTCTTTATGTCTTTATGTAGCTGCCTGGAGGATTAGTGTGTTGGAGCTTTACGAGGCCTGCGAAGTCCTCCACATGGTCAAGGTTGCTGTGAACACTGAGCAGATCATCCAGGTGACACAGGTGATAAACTGCACATATGGGAACATCTCTGATCACAGAGAAGGAGGCTTACAGCATAAGAAAATGCCAGACTTAGTCATTTAATCTTCACTATGTGTGCTCATTAATAATAGAAAGGCATTGATGGAGATATTTTGACTCTGTTGGTGACTAAATGGTCTGCCAGAGAGATAACAGCAGTGGGATCATACTGAGGCAGCGGATAAAGGTTGACTGAAATTCATTTGGAGGAGTCGTGACAAAAGTGACATGGAGAATATTTCTATCTATGATTATAATAAATGAAGAATGGGCTGACAAGCCATTTTGAGTCTGTGTGAATGTGCAGAAGCACAGGGGATAATATAAATCAAAATGTGGTCGTAGAGAAGAACAGCTCACATAATGACCTACACTCTAAAAAGAAGTCGAGTGAACTTAAAAAACTAAGGCAACCAGCTGCAGAGCTTTCTTCAGTTAACTCAGCTACTGTAGGTTGCGTGAACCCAAATTAAACAGGCAAATCAAAGTTTAACAAACATAAATATTAAGGTTTATTGTGTTTGAAATGAAACAACTGGTACTTCATGTTTTCCCATATATATTTTCTTACAGTATAGGCTTTCCTCCCAAAAAAGTAATAGATTAGCTTTTCAGTTATACTCATGCTGTATTTACAAAGCAGTTTAGTATCACTTTAAATATCACTAAAATAACCTGTAAATAACAAAGGCTTTCAAGAACATAAGTCTTTTTTGAGGAAGTTATCATCTCTAGATGCAGTACATAGCTGCAAGGGATTCAAAAGTGAGTCATCAGAAACATCCAACTTCCTGAAAAAGTCAATAAAGGGCCCCAAATCTTTGAGAATACATGCTTATGGATGAACAGTATAATATCCTTTCCAATGGTAAGCTAGACAGCATATCTTTTAATCGCTGAGAGGCTCTACTGTAAGTCCATCCATATTTTCCTAATTTAAGAATTACATCTTTTGCAATCAATGAGCTGAAATCAATAAAAGTACCATAGTTACTAAATTTATGTAATATATTGATATAAATCCAATATGAATAAATAATATGTAATCTTACAATATGTTTTAAAATGATCTTTTTAACTTAGTTTTCACTTCTACCTCTCACTTCTTCTCTTAACTGCATTCCCACATACACTGAAACAACTCGTGTTTTAAGTTTGTCCAACTTATTTCAACTTTGATTTACCCAGTTAATGTATGTCTATGTAGGTTTATAAACTCATGTTTACGCAACAGTGTAAACATGAGTTTACAACAGAGTGTTTTTGTTGAGTTTTCTTGCTTTGCAGCTGGTTGCTGTACTTCTTTTTAGTTTTAAGTCCGTCTTCAGTTGGTAAGTCTGTATATTCTTCTATTCTCACTTATTATTGAAAAAGTGTTTGCACCCTTCCTGATTCCTTATTTTTTGCTCGTTTGTCACACTTACATATATACTATATACTTATATGTTTCAGATCATCAAACAAATTTAAATGTGAGACAAAGATAACACAGGTAAACAATCACGAAATCACTTAAGTAGGACCTGCCTGATGAAGTTAAGTAGACCAAAAGATCCTCAAAAGCTAGACATCATGGGGAGATCCAAAGAAATTCAGGAAAAAATGAGAAACAAAGTCATCAAGATCCATCAGTCCGGAAAAGGTAACAAAGCCATTTCTAAAGCTTTGGGACTCCAGCAAACCACAGTGAGAGCCATTATCCACAAATGGAGAAAACATGGAACAGTGGTGAACCTTCCCAGGAGTGGCCGGCCGACCAAAATTACCCCAAGAGCACAGCAACAACTCATCCAAGAGGTCACAAAAGACCCCAGAACAACATCCAAGAACTGCAGGCCTCACTTGCCTCAATTAAGGTCAGTGTTCATGACTCCACCATAAGAAAGAGACTGGGGGGCAAAATGGCCTGCATGGCAGAGTTCCAAGACCAAAACCACTGCTGAGCAAAAACAACATAAAGGCTCATCTCAGTTTAGCAGAAAGCATCTTGATGATCCCCAAGACTTTTGGGAAAATACTCTGTGAACTGACGAGACAAAAATTGAACTTTTTGGAAGGTGTAGGTCCCATTATATCTGGTGTAAAAGTAATACGGCGTTTCAGAAAAGGAACATCATTGCAACAGTAAAATATGGTGGTGGTAGAGTGATGGTCTGGGGCTGTTTTGCTGCTTCAGGACCTTTAAGACTTGCTGTGGTAAATGGAACCATGAATTCTGCTGTCTACCAAAAAATCCTGAAGGAGAATGTCCGGCCATCTGTTGGTGACCTCAAGCTGAAGCGCACTTGGGTTCTGCAGCAGGACAATGATCCAAAACACACCAGCATGTCCACCTCTGAATGGCTTAAAGGTGCCATGACATCAAATTTCACTTTTCTGGGGTCTTGGGGGTATAATATGATCTGTTGTGCACTGATGAGGCACATGTGAATGTCCAGAGTGAGAATCAAAGTTCCTGTTTATGGTCTGTCAGCTTTGTCTCTCTGCTCAGAAACAGTTGAATCAGACAGCAGGCTATCATTCTACGTAGTTCTATCATTCTACGTAATTTAATTGCTCCAATAAGAGCACACTATCAAGTAAACAGCCCCCCCCTCTCTCTCTCCTAACGGTTTATGCACCATCCGCTCCCCCCTCCCCTCCCTGTCTGATTCAGCTTCGTGTATGGAGCTAGTAGTAACTTCTGTGCAGTCAGGTCTGGATTTTCAAACAAATGGATTTAAAAGAAAACTTCTGCAGCAACACTGAGGGAGGGGGCCACAACCTTGTCATTACCTGTAAGTTTATTTATTTTCTAAATGCTGTCTTGTCTGATAGACGTAGCTCACACTGTCGGAAGTGCCCATGTTGCTAGCAGTTAGCCTTTAGCAAACTCCGACTGCAGCTTGACCTAGATTCTCCAAATAAGGTCATAGCCAAATAAGGTGTAGCCAATCAAAATGAAGTCAACGTGGTCTCCGGGTAAAGCTCCATATCATCACCGGACCCAACTGTATTACTGAGGAAGTGAGGTCTGGCGTTTCAAAACAATACTCCGCTGTAAAAAATGCCGTTTTTTTCTTTGGAGTATTTACATATAAAGTAATGCCAACAACATAAACTAGTTTTTAACTGCTATGTCATCACTCCTTTAAGAACAACAAAATGAAGACTTTGGAGTGGCCTAGTCAAAGTCCTGACCTGAATCTCATTGAGATGCTGTGGCATGACCTTAAAAAGCAGTTCATGCTGGAAAACCCTCCAATTGGCTGAATTACAACAATTCTGCAAAGATGAGTGGAACAAAATGCCTCCTCCTGTAGAAGACTCATTGCCTGTTACCACAAATGCTTGATTGTAGTTGTTGCTGCTAAGGGTGGCCCAACCAGTTATTAGGTTTAGGGAGCAATCATTTCTTCACACAGGGCCATATGGGTTTGGATTTTTTTCCCCCTTAAAAATAAAAATCTTCATTTAAAAACTGCATTTCGTGTTTACTTGTGTTATCTTTGTCTCACATTTAAATTTGTTTGATGATCTGAAACATTTAAAGGTTGAATATGGGACATTTTCATTAAAAACTATATTTAAAAAAAAAAAAAAACTCCACAGGTCGTTTGGAGGGGGGGGGGGGGGGGGGGGGGGTACAGAATGAAAGTTCAACATTTCCTAGAAAAATTATATTTAGCCCAAAAAGTAATATTAAAATAAATTTTTACGGGTTTGATAATGGCATTATATTTACGTCTTTAAGCCAATACACGCCGCCATTGCGGGTTGCCAAATACGATCCGTGTGGCATCAATATTTTGGGCACGGTTAGGCTGCTACAGGGGGAAACAGTTGGCACGGCGAGTGAAGCAGCTGCTTCAGAGCCCTGGAGATATTGTTATCTGTTTCTGAGGAGGAGTGACCTGAGAAGACCAAAACCTGGAGTAAATTTAGGTGAAGACTTCACTAAATGGACCCACATAAACGTTTTCCACGGAGTAAAACACGGAAATGGCGACTTTCCTCCTGGATTGGTAAGCTAACTTGTTTGCTAACATTAGCTGTCAGTTATTAGCTCCTGTCCGTTACTTGTAAGACATGCTGCAGACTGTTGGTCACATGCGTATCGGCAGTGAGCCTGGCATCCCAGCGGCTGGAGTTGCTTTTCTGCCGTTGCAACTACAACCTAGACACACGTGATGTCGCTGTTCTATCTGCATTCCATATTCAACCTTTAAGTGTGACAAACATACAAAAAAGTAAGAAATCAGGAGGTGGGCAAACACTTTTTCACACAAATGTACATGTATATTTGTTGACTTTTTATCATGTAAACGTGTATATATTACAGTGTGATCAAGCTGGAAGATAACTAAACAAATATCAGGTTTTCTACTTGATTTCATTTTCATCTTATTCTCAGCTGAACTCAGGAGGGGGAGAGAGAAAATGGTCATAGGCTATATCAAAAATAAGGAGGATCCCATAATTTCCTACATCAGGCGAAATGTTTTACATTTATGGATTAGATTATATAGGGACACATGTAATTTGTAATAATTAAGGGGATATGTGATTTTAATCAGGGATGGATGTCTGTGATTTGGATGAATAATTCCGAAATTAGATATAAATTGCTAAACTAGAGGTTGATAATAGAAGGGGGAAGGATTGGAATTGGAAGAAATGGATTGGGGGGGTTTTTTGGGTTTTTTTTGAAGAGGAAAATATAGATGGGAAGGGGGGGGGGGGGGGGGGGGGGGGGGGGTTGTTATTATGGGGATATTGTGAATATCAAAAAGATTAGTGTGACGACACTCTTTCATGCCTGCATTAGATGGGTCTTGTCTGAGGTCTGCTGAGATAGCAGCTGTAACATCTCTCCATCTGACTCTTAAAATTCCAGATTAGCTAATGTCCCAAATAAGAAGTCAAGAATATTTGTGTGTGACTCCGTGTCATTACCATGAAGCAGAAGCAAATATCCCATATTTAGGAGTATGGCACAGAGTTATGGCTAAATTGGGATTTTTCATCTTCTCAGCCAACATCGCACTTGTGTTTCCCGCATTTTGAAGTCTGATAAAAGAAGACTGGAACATAACTGAGCTTTAAACCCCCTGAAATTATTTAGAGTTTCACTAAAATCAGACTGCCTTTTCACTGCGGTCTTTCAGCTCCCGCATGGCGTAGAAAACAGCTGATCATTGCGCTGTAACACCTGGATTTCTGCCACGGCTGGAGTGCAGTGTTACATTATTTTATGTGGGGGTGTGACGACGCAGACATTTTATTATAATTCCTTCAGTACATTAGATCTGAAAGAGTGCAGGATTGTCACAGGGTGAACAGCCGGGTGCTGCCAGAGACTGGACTTTGCCCACTAGCTTGGTTTTTAACATGCTTTTTATGGTTTTTGTGTGGTTTTTAACTTTGGTTTTATTCCCAAGCTAGTGGGAGCTTTTAACGAACTGATTGGCAGCACCTGGGGAGAAGGACTCCTCCCCTGACTTAATTGGATGGAGGAAGATAAAAGCCGGTGGGCGGACAACAGGAACAGAGGATTGAGAGAGGGGACGAGGAAGGACGGAGGAGAACTGGGTCCAGGAGGCGCAGCCAGGGGAGGATGCGAGTCCCCTGGCTGGGGGCTCAAGGCAGCGGCAGAGATGCGGAAAAGTGGCTCGGGAGTCGGAGGGCGGTCGCGGACCTAATGAAGGGGGCCTACGGCCGGAGGCGCAGCCGCCCGCAGGAGTGACTCCCGGGCCAGAGAGCTGCGGTGGTGTCCCGGCGGCGCCTCGCTGTGTGTTCAGACCAAGAGCTACTAAAGCTGTAAAATAGCTTTTGTCGCTCATAAAAATAGCTGCTACAAAAAATCTGTTCGCTTTTGTCGCTCAAGTTGCTTATGACATCACGTTCAATTTTGCATATCCTTTTAAAAGGACCGTATGCTTTTTACCATTAGCAGAGCTTTTGCAGTGATGCTTTTCATGATTGCTGCCTAGTGCTTTGACGATTGTAGCCTGTGATTAACCAGAAATCCGTCTCCTACTGAAAACCAACGGTCTGGACATAACTGATTAAATTACACCCAAAAACAAAATAATGTTGTAGCTTAGTTAATTACATCATCTTCACTGATCTGCATCTGCAGATCTTCACTCAGTCATCTCTCCCTCTCAAACTAAATGTCAAGACGAGGGACAAAAGGGAAATACATATTTTTTACCCCTGTCAATTATTATTATTATTATAACATAGTACTTTCGATATTTATAAATTATATCGTCCCATTCACATAGCATGCTAGGCCCTTGATTAGCAGGCAAGTTTCGCACCTATTTTAAAATAATTTTTATCAACTTACCAGACAAACCAACGGCACGTGATACCTCTTCCCAGGCCAGAGCCTTCTTTTGGAGATCCCGAAAGGTGTAAAGTGTCAGGTCATACAATACTGGGTGGCCAGCGATGGCAGTTATCAGCGTTTCTGTTGTCATTTTGACTCGGAACCAAAATACAGCACCAGAGTTCGTTTCCGGGGACTCCCGGAAGTGAACAATGTCTACATTCCAATTGGTTGTCAGGATTTTACAGCCGAAACGTGTCACAGCCAATTTGCATAAAGTTAAACTATTTTTAACTTTGTTTAGTCGCTCTAATCGCTCAACTTTTGTAGCTCGTCGCTTCTGTCGCTTTATTCGCTCTTGTCGCTCCTGTCCATTGAAAGTGAATGACTTCCGGCGATTTTACAGCTTTAGTAGCTCTTGGTCTGAACACATAGTAAGGCCAGGAGTGCAGCTGCCGAGAGGAGCAGCCGCCATAGACCCGGTCCCAAGAAGAATAAGCCAAGAGATGCCGACCACCGCAAGCCCTTTTAGCCCCTTTTATCCTTTTTCTTTAGTTTGCTACTTTTAGTTGGACTTTAAGGATTATTTTATTAGTTTAGTAGTTTTATTTATTTTTTTTATTTCTTTAAAGGAGTCATCACCCGGAAATCCCACTTTTTCGCGTTAAAACATGCGTATTGGAACAGGACCTCAGTTATAACGTGCCAGAAACTCCAGAAAGTAAAAGTAACTTCGTCTTTCAGTGCGGGCTCTTTCTTCTCACCAGAATCGGCCACAGTACGCGGATTGGATTTCTTTCTCCGAATGACATGAACATGAGAGGCTGCTAGCTGCTAAGCTGGCCTCTTTAGCGCCACCTAAAAGCAGCTGATTACCTGCCGTGGAGTCGTTATGATCAGCAGTTATGACGTGAACTAGAGAGGCTGCGAGCGAGCTGCTAAGCTAGCGTCTTTAGCACCACCTGAAGGCAGCTGATTACCTGCCACGGAGTAGACCAGCTTTGTCAGAAAGGACGCCGGTGACAAGGAGGAGGAGGAGGGGGGAGATTGCCATGCTGAGTTGCCTCGGGAGAAATTCAGCAGTTTTCGGTGCTCTAACAGGAGGGACAGCACTACCAGGGACCAGTGGATTATATTTATCAGTGAGGATGTGCAGTCGGTAAGTGTTGCTGCTTGTGTAACGTATTATCTTTTGTGTAAGAGACCAGTAAGCGGTGGTTGATGAACGGACAAGCTGCTAATGTAGCTACAGAAGCTAACACTGTTTGGTTAGCTTCACGTCAGACGTCCGCTCCTTATATTCATCAGAGTCCAGCCCTTTTACTCCACGGATCCTCTCCATCAACCGCACCGTTACGTTTTTATCACGTTTTTCTCTGTTGGGACATCATTTCCTTCACCTGCTCTGTCCTGATAAAACTTTGTTTTGGCTTTGACATTTGCCTCGTGAACGCGCTTACAGACAGGTCTAACTCTCGTACGTATTCTCGCGACAAATAATAGTTGGGGATAAAAAGAGGTTAAAATGAGCTCATTAAATTTTCGTCCCACCCAACTAGAATTAAAAATTCATTTGAAGATAATTTAAGAAGGATTGTGTATGTAAAACAGCAGGTTATGACACCTTTAATAAAGCTTTTATTTCTTTTAACCACCTGCTGGCGACGGCCTGTCTTTCTTTCCCCTCCTTTTGCAGTCGCTGGTATCGGAAAGGACCACCTCTAACAGGATGATTAGGAGTCGAGCTGAATATGTGCTGATTCGGGCTGGGCTCTGCTTGGTGACGCTTTCCTGGACCAATTTACATAAGAAAGGCAGAGTTAACGAGGAATGAAAGACCCACGGGCAATACAGTACAGTAGTAAATATAGCGACTTAAAAAGTACAGCAAATGGTAAAAATATTAATGGAACCTGAAAAATTTGGCAGGTTGGCAGGACTGGTGTTAATTCTGAATAGAATAATTCATCTGTCATGTAAACCCTTTATTCCATTCTAGGTTAATTCCTGTCATTCTGCACATGCTCCTTCCCTTCCCTTGTTGTTCTGGCAGATGTTGAAGTGCACGTGAAACAAGCGTCGGACTCGTGCCAGCTAGTGGAGATGAAGTAGCACCCTGGCGCACTGCGTATCGGCTGCGCCACGGCTTTGCTTCGACCTCCACAGCGCAAACGTTACACCGTTCACTGATCACCTGCAAGCTCAGTCTGTGTTGCTAGATCTGCGAGATCATGGAATCATGGGAGGGATTGCAAGATCGCCTGTGATTCTCATTTGAATGGTTGATTTTGTCCACGTGTGTGTTTCATGGTTTCTTATTTCTCTGACATCTTGTGTCCTTGGAGATGATGTCGTGTTCACATTGTTCAGCAGTTAAAAATCCACGGTGGCTTTTGTTTAGACAAATACCAGATGTTTTACACTGAATCCTGTGTTTGACTTCCTATCTGGTCTGATCTGAACAACTGAAATTTATGCAGTGTTGGTGCGTGCTCTCTCAAAAATAGAGCTAGCGCCTATCTTTAGTGCAGGGGCGCAACATGACGGAGCGACAAGAGACTGCTCACATGCTGCAGTATGCTCAATGTAAGTGAAATTATTGACTACAGTTGGCGTATTTAGCTGCGCATGGTGTGGCGTACAGTGAAAATCTGTATTTTTATGTGGTTTTCCATGTCATAGGCAAAACAAAAAGGAGGAGGAACCGGAGTCTGTTTACTTCTGGGTAAACTTAAGCAGACGTAAATACGTCACGTCCACCCCCTACCCAATCAGAGCCCTTCCCAACCCCCAGATCTAAAGCAGAGATAAATGTGTTTTCCATGTGAACCTTAACTGGGAATGATTATTTCCATGTAAACATGGGGCAGAATAATTTAGTTCTGAATAATAAAGGTAGAGTCCAGAGTCCCTCCCCTGTTTCTGTTTACAAACAATAGCATTCAAACTGAGCACCCCTCCCTCTCAGGCTAATGGCCGCCTCGCTCTTCAGCCTGCAGCTTCAATGACTCCTTCAGAGCTCAGAAGCGGGTAAAAGCCAAACCAGTATTAAACCCTGGTTTTCTAAACTATCTAAATCTAACTTCTTCTTCGGTGCATCGACTGTTTTTCTTTCTTTCTTTCTTTTTTTTTTTTTTTTTTTTTTTTTTTTTTTTTTTTTTTTTTTTTTTTTTTTTTTTTTTTTTTTTTTTTTTTTTTTTTTTTTTTTTTCTTTCTTTCGAGTTTGAGTGACTGGCGTCTGCTCCAATCATAAGGTTATTCCCACACAGCATCATTTCCTTAGCTCTGTTATTGGCCACAACAAAACAAAGCTAAAGAGCGAATTACAGACAAGGGGAGAGGGAGTTGCATTCAAACTCACCACTGCATGAGAGTAGAGGACCAAAGGCACAGTTTGAGACAGATTTCACTTGCACAAGTCTAATGTTTATTTTCAGGGGGGAAACTTTGGACTCTACCTTTTTTTCAACAATTCAGAAAACCGAGACTATTAGCGAGTTTTTGAATAAAGCGCTTGGGCAAGACCAGCCTGCTAGATTCACAGCTCCCTCCCCACCGACGCCTTTAAGACAACCTGAATGAGCCAAGTCCCGACAGCGTCTAGCAGACAGTATAGATTTTCACATCATGTTACAAAATAATGTCACAGATCTCATTGTCTGAACATCGCTAACTGCTAGCAGAATGATTTTTAGCTACCTACTGTAAACATCTGAGAGTGCAGCGCTTCTAGCACGTAGTATTACTCTCACCAATCTATCACTCTCAGCAGTCAGTCTCACCTATTACCCGAGAGAGCAGAAATGATTGGCGGATGTTTTTTATAAGTCCCATTACTTTCACAGCTGATGCATAGTAATATTTATATATTTACAGCTTTTAAATAATCATGCCTTATGGGGCAGTGAACCCAATTTCATTGAATATTGCAAAAATTATTCAAAGAAACACCTTCTGACCAATTTCAGTTCAGAATCAAAAAGACATCATGTAATTGGGGCCACTCACTACTGCAGGAGGAAACTGGAGTGCCTGGAAAGAACCCACACACACACTCACACTTCACATTGAAAGGCCGAAAAAACGGAGGCTCGCCCATTCCGAGTGAAGAATCAAACCAGTAGCCTTACTAAATTTCTTCTTTTTTTAAAAAAAAGTTCTTTGGAATTACTGTTGTACAAGAGACAAGTCTTATGTCTGCTTATAGTGGAATCTAATTCCCTTAATCTTGAAAATATTTGCAATTAATAACTCCAGGTTTGAGTTTAAAAGCTCCAATTAGAGAGCAGATAGTTTTTCTGAAAGGATAAATCCTCTCCACTTTGGTTTAATAGCTAAAAGACCAATGAAAAAACTTCCAGTTGTCCAAACTCAACTGACAGTTTTAAAGGAATAGTACACCACAGAATGATGTGTGTTCAATTTCTACTCGCCCTCATGCTGAGCAAAACTGTGGAGCACATTTTTAATACCTCAAATGCAGCCGGACAGGTTTTCGTTTTCCCCCAATTTTATATATGATGAACCAAAAAGGTCCATAAAAGTCCACAAAAACTTGGCAATGTTCCTCCATACTGCTCGTCCAATGAAATCCAAGTGTCCTGAGTGGGTGGCGCCCATAATTTACTTGAAACGACATCATTTAGTACATTTTTTTAGCATAAACAGTACTACAATGTTGTTTCTGTTTGCGCGTTCGTGTGCATTCACTACACTACGAAAGTCGCTACGCTCAGCGCGTACTCTGCAGATAATGCAAGAGTAGAAGAAGAAATTTGCTTATTACATTGTGCCAACAGTGAACGAGCTGCAGACAAACCGGGACAAACACCAGAGGGGTTGGCTATTGATTTAAAACAAAGAAAAAAGAAAAAGAGAACGCGCGATCTCGTCTGACGCGGCTTCCGTAGTGTCGTGAATTTACAGGGGTGTGCTTTGCAGCAGCTCGATTGAGTCCTGTTTAAGCTATAAAAGTATACTGAATGATGTCGTTTTGAGTAAATTGTAGACGCTACCCACTCAGGACACTTGGATTACATTGGACGAGCAGTATGGAGGAAGACTGCCAAGTTTTTGAGGTCTTCTATGGACCTTTTTGGTTCAGTCGCCGGTGAACTCCATTATATGAACGTTAGGGAAAAACAAAAATCTCTACGATCTCTGGCTGCATTTGAGATGTTAAAAAAATGCTCCAGCATGAGGGTGAGGAGAAAATGAAGAAACATCATTCTGTGGTGTACTATTCTTTTAATGGACACCTTCACACTTCCAAGAGAATGCATTTGCATTTTAGTACTACTGCAACAAGCATAGTTGTGGAATACTTTAGTTGTCCACTGATATGATGTCATCAGACAGCACCCAGCAGGTTGGTCTGTGCCCTCATGGATGGTAGACGGCCGTTTTATAGTCTAGCCTTCCTGACCTCTTTGTGGCATGCGGGTTGTGTAGCTTCTGTTTTGTTCATGTATAAGTAGACAGCAACCGTCCAACCGAGTGTTAAAACACTGATGAGCACAATAATAAATTACAAACACTTTTAAAGGCCCAGTATCAGTGTGTTCATGAGTTTTTCATCAGCACGTTTACCTCACACATCTTATGAGCTAGTTTTCATCATCCCACAGGACCAGTATCTGTTACAGCACCCTGACCAAATCAGTCTACATTATCAATGGCATGTGCTCCGTGCTTTTAGCTTTTCCTGTAGTTCTAAAATGATAGTTTAATACAGAAACGTCAAAAGCTGTTGAAACATAAACTTAAACAAAACTTGGAAGCATCTTACCCATTTGGCTCCAAAGCAAATATATTCCAGATGTGCACATATCTACTAAGATGTGGTCAAGGTAACACAATAACCCGCTGTAACATGGTAGCCACAACCTCAAGCATCAACAGGAAGAGCATATTAGTTACAGTTGTCAGTCAGATTACATACTGACATCGTGTGTGAGGATTGAAGTCTGGAGGCTGCACAGTAACAGAAAAACTCATTTATCTCCATCTTCCAGCTCTCATAGATTGATCGGGTGATTGACACACCTGCAGTGATCTTTCGTACTGCCACACATCAGCTGCTGCAGGGAAACAGTTAAGTTACTGTGAGATCGCATGCTGTATTTGTAATGATGAAATAAACTTCTGAGCACCTTCAGCCGGAGCCAGCTGATGCTATGCTCCCCACATCTTTACCTTGTCTTGTGTTATTGTAATAAAGAAGCTCAGAAGTGGAGGTCAGTTAACTTTTGGAAAGAGACAACAACTCTTCTCTGTGTGAGAGAGAAAGACGAGGCGAGCCATCTGGGAACTTTATGCCTTGTTTAGGATGTTTTTCACCTTCTGTCCAGTGGAGATGAAAGGGATGCTGTACTGAAATAAGACTGAGAGGACAATGTAAAAACAACAACTTGTTGAAACAAGAGCAGAAACTAATTTGCCATGTTTTCTTTACATGCTTATTTTATAAGAAAGGAAATAGAGAAAAACCCACTTCCTGTTTGGTCTGATGAAACTGTGAGGAAATAGTGCCATCTAGAGAAGACAGGGTCACCCACCAGTGATAATGCTCCTAAACAGGCTTTATTTTCTCCATCTCTCATTTCATTATACCAATTACTTTAGTACCGGGGTACATCTGAACTGACTGCTTGGTAGAATCGTAAATGAAACGAAAAATACTTATTAATCCCCAAAGAGAAATTTCAATGTATAGGTATATTACGTAAATGTATATATCAGTGACTTAAGTGTGTTATCTATGGACCTTTGCTCTCTTCTTCTAGAGTAAGACTAAAGTTTAGTGTAAACATTCAGCAAACACAAAATGAACAAACATTCTGTGTTTTGTAAAAGTTGTTTTAAAAGTCATGATATAAATTCAATTTGTTACATTGTGATATGGATATTTTACAACTGGAATTACAATTATTCTGTAATCATAAAAGGCAAACACAATAGATTACAGCAATTGCAACTCTTTCTTTGTTTTCATTTTCACAGCAAGAAAACCGAAAATGAGAGTATGGCTGCAGTGACTCATCAGATTTTGTGTTTGTCCAGTTTTTCAGGTGGCTGTAGTGACTCTGATGAGATAAGTGATGGAGCTACCCTATCTGAGGTGGTGAGGCCCAGCCAGGAGGACTGACATTCAGGGAGTTGCAAAGAGACCTCACTGGAAATCTGCTACAACTGCAGCGCAGTGCTCTGCTGTCATACAGACTCACGTCAGAAAGCACAGGTGCAAAGACTGCTGCAGACTGTTCTTTCCATGTTTACAGGAGTGTTGCAGAGAGACAGAGGTCAGTCAGAATGAGTGAAGCAGGTCTTGGTGGGTTCCTTGACAACATGTATTAACTGTATAGATAATCTTTTATGTTTTTAGATTGTCAAGATCAAGACCTCCTAACAGCATCCAATCACGGTGGCTACAGTTGTGATGATGTCAGCATGACTGGCCCATGTTGGCATCGGCTAGGCTTTTGAGGCTGTCGCTGATGTTGCACAATGCAAGATGAACAGCAAGAGAATGCATGCAGTTATTGTACACCCAGTTTCTTCATATCACTGCGCAAAATGAACTTACCAAGTTACCCAGCCCGTAGTCCGATCAGGAATGCAGAGAAAAACCCAGAAAAAAGAGAAACAGCAAAACCCACTGTCTTCTACCGTATTTTTTTTCTTTTATAAAATAATCAAATCTTAACTTTTATCTTCATCTTGAATGCAGATGACCACAGAAAGATCCAAACTGACCGTTATGAGATACAAAACAACCATCGAGAGTTATGTATTGGACATAGTGATAGAAAACACCCAAATGATGATGCAAAATCTTGAGATAAGGTGGGAAATAGCCAAAAATGGATGCAAAGACAACTGAAATGAAACTTTAAAAAATCCCAAATGTGTCACAAAATGACAACAAATAACAAAGAATTTCCAAATAATCTAAATGTGACATAAGAACCCAAATTAAATGCGGATGACAGCAAAAAGGTGGAGAGGTTGCTGTTATGGAAAACAAAGCAGCCATGAAATATATATATATATATATATATATATATATATATATATATATATATATATATATATATACCCCTCCCTGCCAGATAAACAGACTTATACCAGCTCATAACTGTGCGGTTTGTTGTTGCTTTCAACCTGAGTGTTTCGGTCCTTTCTGGACTTTTAAGGGGTCTATTAGACATCAGCGCTCTGGGATCTGTTGTTTCGTAATCCGGCCATGTGCTTACCTTGTAGTGCTCTGAAAGCGCCACTTTTCATCTTCCACTTTATTGTTCAAGGACTTTTTCCACCAGCTTATGTAACAGTTTTAACTCTGTTCACATAACACTTTGCTTTGTCCAACACATGGAAAAAACGCAGCAAGAACTTTTATGGTGTTTACAGTGAGAGGTTGCTCTGAAAATATAAAACAGGCTTGGAGAGGGGGGGGGGGCAAGAAAGATTCATGCAAGTTTTGTTTTGGCAATATTTATTTCTTTTTCTTTCCAAGAGTAACATGAAGTTCAGGACAAATGAATGTTGGAGAAGCCAGTACAGCAGTTTGCAGGTCATACACTGCACCATATTCATCTAACTGCACTTCCAGGACTACAATAGGGGTTTTTTAACTGTTCTCATTAACAAATTAACAAATTTAAGCAAGAAACGAGGGTCTGTTTTTTCATCGTTGCATTTTTCATCTCTCCATCCCGTGGAGTCAAGGGCCTCGGTAAAACGAACCACAGACAAGCAGCGCCATGACACCAGATAACAGGCTACTGTCAGACACAAACAGAACGACAGCGGGTAGCCGAGACAGGTCAGAGGAAAGCGCGAGGGTGTGCTGTCACTGCTACCAGAGGGCAAAGCAGAAGAGAAAGAGAGAAAAGGTCACACAGGTGCAGAGCAGAGAAAAGCTTTCAGAGACATGCTGAGGGACTACAATTATATATTATATATATAACACTCAGAGCAGCGACAGTCTTCAAGCAGAAAGACAGAAGATAGAGTCAGATCAAGCGCAAGAGGATTACAATGCGAAGCGAGGTTAGCATGCTTGCAGCACAGAGAAACTTTACAGGAAGCCCGAGACACAGAGATCACATGTAAAGGCTAGAGCGACAGTGCACTAATCTACAGGCTAAGCTATATAGGACACTAAAGCTAATTACAGGAGCTACACATACTGTATATATATACGTATATAGATATATAGGAGACTGTACATCAAACAAGCTGGATAGGCAAGGCATCGCATGCACGTGCAAAGGAAGCAAGTCTAGCAGCAGCAGCAAGAGAAACAAGCGTCTGGCTTTCCAAGACTACCACAGTGAGATTCCTTCATCGCTGTTTAAATCTGATGTCGTCTGTGTCAGTGTGTACGCCAGTTTCATTTGGAGGATGAACAGAAATACTGTCCAGTAAATATTTAAAAGTTTAGGCTTCTCTTTGAGACGAGGTTTAGAATATCTACAAACTGAGAAAAAAGAAAAACATTAAGTGCTTTCTTTCCAAACAGACCCTTGATTCAAGACATTCAGACCAAAGAGCTTAAAGTTACATCTTTTTCTTACCAAAATCTTTTTAAACATCAACTCATGGACAACCATTGGACATTGCACTGTTATTAGGTCATATGTATACTCTAAAGTGCACAACCTCCCCTTTGGAGGAAAACTAGACAATACTGGAAAATTTCTACTAAGGCAGCACAGTTACAAACACACTAAGGTACACATTGGCACATACTGTCAAGTATCACTTGTGCACACAAAAAAACTAAACTAAAAAGGAAAGAAAACAAAACACAGAGCTTCAGAGTCAAAAATGGCTTTGCATATTCATTTAAAATCCAACCATCTGAGTCTCACGTCTCCGAGTGAGGCTCGGAAGTATTTCAAGGTGAAATCTGCCCGTTTCGTTAAAGCCAGTCCCTGAAACAAGTTTTCTTTGAGATAGCTAGAAGAGTCACAAAGTATCTGACATACATACACACATACACACAAGAAAAAAAGCCTTTTGGACTAACAAGATGAAAATACAGGTTATCTATATCAGAGATAGAGAAAATATGAATAACTTTACCTCACAAATAGTCTCTGGTTATATGTCTTATATACATGTATGTATACACAAAGATATGTACTTAGGACATCTTGAAATACTATTTACAGTATATGATCAAAAGTGATTGTACACTGACCGACCATGTTGAGCAAATTGTGCTTTTCTAACTTTTTCTAATGAAAATGCTACCAAACCTCCGATTTCCTAATCAGAGTTCACATTCCAACGACTAACCCGCCTAAAATAAGCTGTTTTACAGCGTTTCTTTTGTTTTCTTTTACAAACTACTGTGTGCTTGGTCTTGAAACTTGATTATCTTTAATATACATTTAAATGAACCATTTTTTTTTTTTAGCTATTTTGCAGGATATATAGATTGGACCCTCACTCAAATATTGCTTGTGAATGAATACATCGGGAATCCCAGTTGCAATGCTAAGGGATGCTGCTCCACCCCAAAATGATTTAGTGCAAGTGATGTCTGGTTTACAGTAGCTGCAAATCTGGTGAAGTACCCATGTCCAAACAAAACAACATTATTGCCCCGTTAGGTTTTTCATCTGAGGAAGGTTTGCAGATTTAAAGTCATAATTCTTCAGATTTTGGTTTGAATTTGGAGTCCTCTGTTGTAATCGGTGAAGATAATTTGTTAAAATAACCAAACTGTTGGTCAGAATGCTGATCGGTGATTGGCCACCGCGTACTGCAGGTCTTGTTTCACTCAGTTTCCATCCAGCATTTGTTTGGTGCAAATCTTATATATGAGCGTCAAAATAGCTGGATGGAAATTTGTGAATTGTTGCCATCATGTTACCCAATGGTTCCTGCATACATTCAAGTTTTGATGCTCATGAAGTGGAAAACTTGGTATATTGATTAAATATTGAATACCATAAACTGCAACAGGCTTAGCAAGTAAATTAAGAAGTACAAAAATCACATGACCTAAATTCCTCCTACGCCTCCGTTTCTTGTCTCACTGTCTTTTACTGAAAAGGTTTGATTGGTGCTTTTTTAATGACATTGTGTCATCTTGTAAAGTTGTGCTTGGACAATTAGCACCACCTGCTGCTCATCTCAATAAACCAACTCCTTAACAGCAGTATGTGCATGAGTGTAAATTGGTGTCATTTTTTTAGATTTTCCACAAATTCGGTGGAAATTTGTGCCACATTTGGATGTGGATGCTAGTGTAGTCAGGATCCACTGAAACTGTCCATTACATGCCCAGATTCCAATCCTGAATGTGTCAGATGGAAATCTCTGAGAAGCCAGATTTAGAAAGGGAAGTTAGAGAGAAAGAACTACAGAACTTGATGCTAACTGCAACCAGATAAGTGAACCACAGTCAGCAAAGCTAGTTGGTCAATCAAACTCCTGCTAAAGCCGGTCAGGAGAGCAGAAATATCTCTTTATGACACCCTTCAGTAGAGAAAAGCCTTGAATGTTGTCCTGTTCTCTTCTCTTGATTGTAACTCAAGAAGGACACATTTATGTTGCCTGATCTAAGAACTGCCATTGCTGACTGTGATAGCTGTCAATATAGGACACTAACTGGTCTGAAAAAGATTGTTTGAGCTGAGAACCTGAAACCAGACCAGATGGATTCTGTGACTGGAGGAATTTCCTTCAAAGGTAGGCAGATCTTGATCTTAGGAATACCAAAACCCTGTTGATTTACAGGGTTTAATGTCCCTTTGGGATCTGGGATACGTTGGTTGTCCACTCTGCCCAGCTGGTAAATTATTACTTGCCAGACACAGGAAATTCAAAAGAAACACAACAATAATCTAAGTTTTGAGTGTTAAAAAACCTCAGAGATGCTTCTCTGAGTTATTTTTTGTGCAGTTTAAAGCCAGAGGAAAACCAGTTCACTCAGATGTAGTGGATCTTTCTGCAACTGACAAAATAGGGAAGCCTGAGAAATACTATTTGGCATAAAAACCCACCAATTAACTGGCACCAATTCAGAAAAACCTGCACCTGGTATCCAAGAGTCTTAAAACATGCAGCATGTGTGTTGATCAAAGTTGCAACTTTGGGAGAAATGCATCAATGAAAGAGGGTTGTCTTAAATTATCTCATGCACGAGGTATAATGACTCCACCAGTTAACAGTTAGCAGTAGTACTACGTAGAGCAGCAAACACAAAAGAAAATTACTTTGAATTGCTCTGCAGAATTTACAGCCAAGAATTTGGTACGTGCGTGAAACAAGTTGGTGTTAAACAAGTTTTTTTTCTTTTAATCACCTTTAACATGCTTAAAGGAAGATGATCCTAAAGGTTTTTAAAGTAATAAATAATGATAAATTTTCTTCGTAATCTAGTCATTTTAATGGAATTCTTGCTTTTCTTTGTATGTCTTATCACCTACAGTATAATATGGCCTGTTTTAGTCGGGATTACTCTTAAACGTGTGCTGGTACTGCTATACAACATCGGATAAGAGAAGTTTTTCAAAATTTACTGCTCGAAGTACTATGTGCAGGTGTAAAGGCAGTTAATTAAGCTGAGGTAAAGTGAAGTGCTATTTTTGTTTTAAACCAGAAGTTTAAAATGTTAAAGTTACAATATAACACAACCACATTTGGCACTTAACAATTATGCAAATGAGAAATGATCCAAAAATAAGCTCTTTCCCATTGACTTATTGCACAAGCATTTCATATCACAAAAAGTACATAGAGGTTACATCACTTGCACTATTCTGGGAGCCACTACACTATAAGAAAGGCAGACAGAAGCACTTTTACATAGCTGTGGACCAAGTCGGTCCATGGCAAAGCTGCAATACATAATACATGGATATATCTGTAGATCTTTTTCTCAAACATACTCTTAAATATGTGACTTTGTGGGAAAGAGATAGTAAAGAAAATGTTTACCAGTACATTCACGACAAACGTTTCATCCGTCAAGGGGTAAAGTACAGGAGGATTTGGTGCGATGAGTCTTATAGATCATGGCCGAGTCGTTCGATCTCCTCGATAAGAAAGTCGATGTCCTCGAAGGTAGCAGCAGGATTTGAGATCACCATGCGGAAGAAGTTGACCTTGTCCCCTTGCGGTTGGTAGCTGACCATGGTTGTCCCGTACTCCATCATCCTGGCTTTTATCACTGGGGCCACCTGACGAGATGCAATATGGAAAGCATAAATGAGAGTTAGAGGAGAAAATAAATTTGTAGGTGTAAGGTACGGGGATTTATATGGAAGAAGGGCTATCACACTGTCAGATATTTACTGCACAGTTATTATCATGGTCAGAAGTGTTCATATGTCCAATTCTCTTTTGGTACTTGAATTATTGTCAAAGTAGGAACTGTAGAGGTTTGACATTGTTGGAAAGCATGATTAGTCACCTTTCCAATGAGGTATAAGTGTAAGGCTGATGCACATGCTTAGGTGAGCAACACTGACCTCTTGTACCTGCACGTCCACTTTCTGAGAGCTAAAAAAAAATGCATTCAGCCAGAATTTCCAAACTGTCTGGGATTTTGCTCGAGCTTAACTTCAAATATGTTTGCACAGGATTTGTTTTTTATTTGCTTATTATTTTCCACTCTGTCAGACAACGAGCAACCAAAGAGAAGAGGAGAGGAGGGAGCTGCAGCACAGAGAGGCCAGGGAAATTTGGTGTTTGCACAAAACTTGTGTGTGTGACTCTCCCTCCACAAATAGTCTTTGATTGGTTTTGCACCCATGGAAGATGCAAAGCCATTCAAAGCTTTCCTGGTGAAACGGTGCAGCTCTCTCACTTTCTCCACAGTTCTTCACTAAGACCTCAATGAGATTAAATGAAGATGAGGTTAAAGTTTTGGACTGATGGCTTTGACAGCATGGCGAAGAAGCTGTTCAGGAGTTTTAGATCTGAATGTCCAGCATCTAGAAAAGGTAGAAAATGTAAACACCTAAATGCAAATTTATGGAACAAAATTCCATGTTCATCTTGGTGAAGATGTTTGGGAAGTTCACATCATTTCTGGATAAAGATAGAGGTGTCTTTCGTTCTTTTGTATATTTTTTGTTTCTTGCATACAGTATAAACTCTCTCTCTCTCTCTCTCTCTCTATATATATATATATATATATATATATATATATATATATAATTTTGTGTCAAACAACCTCCAAACTCATATAATTGAGTTGAAACTATTTATTTATTTATTTATTTTTTCATTTTTCTCGGCACAATGTCTAAAAGTTATTCTGAGGTTGTCCCAGGCAAGTTGTTGGGTGTCATTAACAAAAATGTTAGATTTGGGATGTTCAAGCATTGCACTAAAGCTCAACAAAGTATATTTTGGGATGTTTTTTACATATGTATATATATATATATATATATATATATATATATATATATATATATATATATAAATGAGTATATTTATTTATTTTCTTGAAATATAGAGAAATTGCTGAACAGCTGGATACATCGTTTATTTTGGATTTACTGTACTGTACTGTACTTACAGCTGTAAGGTACATATTTGTAGCTTTATTTTCAGTGCCAGAAGCCTTAGAAAGAAATGCTAAATAAATGCATTGTGTGTTTGAATAATCTTGATTCAATATTGGCCAAAATAATCGTGATAAATTTTTTTTCAATAATCGGGCAGCTCTAATATATAAATACATACATATATATATATATATATATATATATATATATATATATATATATATGTATGTATACTGTATGTGTATAAGTTAATGTCAAATAATGTTAAATAAATAAATGATCTGTACCGGTTTGGCTTAATGAAAAGCCCAGTTAGCTCTGATTGGTGACTGTCTTTAAAACAAATCCTGATGGTTATCCAAAACTTTGGGATTTCCCACAAGTATGAATGTTTAAAACTTCCTTATAAAATGATTTAAAGGAAGAGTCTGGAGCGTTCTCCCATTTTAGTTTGTAAACACTGTTCAAACTGAGAACCCTTCCTGTCGGGCTAATGGCTGTATCGCTCTTCAGCCCCAAGCATCTCCTTCAAAGCTTGAAAGTGGGTGAAAGCCAAACCAATATTCTTTCTGGTTTTTGAGCGTGCACTATCTAAAGCTCTTTTTGCTGCAAAATACTTTATTTTCTTCACTGCATCTGCTATTTTTATTGAGAATTTGAGTGAATCTGGTGTTGGCTCCAGTCGACGTTAAAAAAAAGTCTGTTCCAATCGATGAGTTTATCCCAACAGAGCGCTATGCCCTTAGCTCTGTCATTGGCTGGAGACAACATGCAAATCTCTGCCCAGAAACATCCCAAAGACACCAAAACAAAGGGAAAAGATGAAATGCAGTCAGAGGAGGGGGATGTGCAAACAAAACTCACCGCCACACTAGAGTAGAGGCCCAAAGGTGCAGATTGAGCCAGATTTCACTCACACAAGTCTAGCATTTATTTTCAGGGAGAAAACTCCAGAGTCTACTTTTAAACATAAAACGATGTATTGGACCAGGCTGTAAACATGTTTATTTCTGCTGTGAACTTGCTCTTTTTAACTTGGGAGTCTGTGGGGATTGGCTCTCTTTCGCAGCCAGCCCCTAGTGGATGAGGGGGAACTGCAATCTTTGGCACTTCCGCACAGGCTTCACTTTTTGCTGACAGGGTTAGGTGTTTAGTCGACTACACAACCACAGAAAACAATGTATTATATGTATGCCATTCCTGCAGGTGCTGTTGCTGCTACACAAATACCCCAAAACAGGAATGCTGCACATGCACAACCAACATAAACAAACATAAACAAGAAGATGGTGGAGAATTGAGCTAAAAAAAAGACATTTATGAGGATTTCAGATTTTTAGGTGCAAATTTTGCTCTAAAACTGTAAAAAAAAAATCATGTATTGTTGCAGCTGCTGGTGGGGCTTACGCATAGCCTACGGGTTAATTGAGAGCTGGGACTCAGGTGTCACCAGTTCAGAAATACAGAGATTTATTCAGTTCGGAACCTGGTTTCTACAGTAAATGAGCTCTTTCAGGTTCCCAGGACTGGTTCCATGAGGGTGAAACATCCAAACAATAAACTTTAGAGGACACACCTGAACTCATCTCTAAAACTGCAGACAAGCTCATCATTTTTTAAAATACACCAATTCTTTACCATCTCATCCTTATCTTAGGTTTCCTACTAATTTTGGCATCCAGGAAAAATGTATGACAAAGCACAAAATTAGTTCACTAGATAGGTAACTAGCGAGATGCTAATGGCTCCACTGTAACATTAGTGTTATAGGCATTGAGCCATGGTTTGACCAAGAAAGAAAAGCATATTTAGTGATCAAATTTCATAGATGAGGTGAAGTAAATCACTTAATTTCCTCTCAGTCTTTGATTGTTTTGCACGATGAACATCTAAAGTGAAGTTTGTCTATTTGTTGGGTGAGAGTGACTAAGCACGAAGGAAGAATTACTGACAAGTCATTCATCTACTTTTAGAAAAATGTGCGATCAGATTATCTTAACCCTTTTTTTTTAGTTTTGTCTCTTAGTTTATCAGCAGCAACACAAGTCACATTTCTCCTCAGATTACTTTGGCCCTCTTGGTTTATTATCTCACCCGTCTGACAGTTAAATCTGACATCAGCCGGGCACGAAGCAAAGCCAGTGCTGCCAGTAGAGGTTATCTCCAGGCGTAAAGCAGTGACAGTCATTTATTTTGTGCTGAGCGGAGTCTTGACAGTCGTGTGGATTTTTAGCAGACTCAATTTCAAGTTTGCAACCCAAACTTTTTCTGAGCAAGAGCAGCTTATAATTCAGTGAATGTGACTCTGGAATATCATTTTAGAGCCGGTGCTTGTGGTTTTTTCTGAGTATTGCTGGATCTTTATAAAGGAAGCGAGAAAGGAGTAATTACATTTCAGGATTTTGACCCAACTTCATGTTTGGATATGAGATTCAGTAAGTTATAATGGTGCTGCATTAGCCCGAGGGCTTAACTTAATGATGAGTCATAACCTAAAAGTACAGCATAATCTAGCAGGAATTTTAATAAATCTGGGAGCATTAAGTTAAAAATCAGACTGGACTTTTAACGCTTAGCTAACTCCACAAGGACCCAAAGTTGGTTTAAGCATCATATTGCAGTCTGTTCGTCAGTAAATGCACATAATCAGTCATTCCTTCTAAATCTCTTGCAGGTGTCCCGTCGTGTTGGCAAAGCATGCTGTAAAATAATCAACTTGCAAATCAGTCATTTGACAATTTTCCAATCCTTCTCGTTCGTTAGGTGGAGTCATTAAGGCCAATGGAAAATAAAGAAAGCTCCTCAATCTCAGGTTCCACCTCGGAGCGCTAATCGGGGCAACATGACATCATCCCTCAGTGGAAAAGCTCAAGCTGGCCAAACAAGCTGTCCAGTCAGTGACGCACCATCTATACTGTGATTTCAACTGAGCTTTAAAAAACAAAAGGAAACACCTGCATGAGCAGAATTATGACAAAGATGGCCGTGATTTATGGCTGCTAGTTTTAGAGAGGCACAAAGAGCAGAGTGATCTTTGCATGGCGGGCACGCGCCGCCATCTGCTTGTCCTAATTGACAATTAGTCAGCCTCCGCTGCTGTGGGACCCTCTGAATAGCCACCACATTAGCTAAAAGTGAACACCCTTACTTATATTAAAGCCTTCCTCTGTGACGTCGTTCCATTTTAAGGCTGTCACAGTTTACAGTTTCTCATGCCAGCAGCAAATTGTTCTTTTAATCCTGCGTTTAAACTGTCCCTAATTAGCCGGACATGTGATGGTCGAGCTGGATATGAGTGGCGGGCTTGTAGGGCAAAGGGAAGGTGTGTTTGGCAGATACTGCAGTCAGGCCTCTTATCTCGGCTCACCCACCTTGTGCAAGCGTTTCTTTTTCTCCTCTTTGTCCTCCATGTAGCGGATCCCAGGGGGGAGGTACCAGAAGCAGACATTGGTGTGCTGAGGCTGAGAACACACAGGCGACAAGAGGGCAGAGGCATAAACTGCAAGCGTGACACAAAGAAGAAACACTTGCTCTGTAGAGATGGATAATTAAAGGATTGCTAAAATTCTACTGAATTAAAAACACACATTTATGCTTTTTCAATATCCTTGGAGATGTTGGTGCACAGTGATTGTAACAATAATCATAGTGGAGAGAACCAATAATTAAATGTTAGCGCAGATCTGGATAGTTGGTGCTCCACTGGATCCGCCAGAGAGGAGGATTAGATGTCAAACTGATGACTTGATTAATACTTTTTTAAAATGGTTTCACCAACCTTCACATTTTTGTTTCACACCTCTTATGAAAAGCTGAAATAGTTTTAAAAGGTCACTGTTTGATTTGTTTAAATTGAGGAAACAGAGTCTGATTTGCCAAATTATCAACACAAACCTATAAATGATCAATTATTAAGGCGGGGCGATTACGGAAAAAATCATTATCACGATTTTTTTGGTCAATATTGAAATCAAGATTATTCAAACGATTATTTATTTTTTTGTTGCAGGAAGCATTTATTTAGCCTTTCCCTCTCTGTCAAAAACACTATTGATAATTTACGCAAAATGTTCAAATTGATTATTATTTTTGGCTACAAATGTGTACCTTACACTGTTTTGCAATATATGAACATTAAATGAATAAAATAAATATACTCTGAATATTAAATAAGGCATAGAAAAACATAAATGTATCCAAAATAAACTGTGCTTAATTATTAATTTAATTATTTCAGAATAACCTTCATAAATTGTGTACTGAAAAATGGCAAATAAATCGTATCAACTCGATTATAGGAGTTTGAAGATTGTTTGATCCAAAAATTTAAATCACCATCAAATTTTGATTAATTGCACAGCCCTATCAATTATCTAACCTGAAAGCAACAAAATCAAATATATGTTTACTTAAAAAGAAATTATTGATGCCCAGTTCACAGATGCTTCAGGCCAGGGGTGTCAGATGTACGGCCCACCGCAGGGTCCAATCTGATTCTCAGGGGAAATTTCGTAAATATGAAAATTACATAGAAGATGTTTAATAATAGTAACTGCAATTGCTAATTCGCCCATGTGAGGTTGCATTATGTTTAAATATAAAATATTTACAAGGCAGGGAGAAAATGTTACATTTCTTATATCTTAATAGATAGTTTATACTTTGAGGTAAGGTATGTGAGTCAGTTCAGGTGGTCAGGACATGGACATGTACTGTTTGTACATTTAATATTACAATCTAGATCAATCTAGCTACTATCCTGCACATTTTTAGAGCGTACCCTCTCCAACACACCTGAGTCACATCTCTAATCCCCTCATGCACATGTCATTCAGCTCTGCAGAGGCCTGGTTACCAGCCATTCATTTGATTCAGGTGTGTTGGAGAAGTGATGCAGCCAAAATGTGCAGGATAGATCTTGAGTTCTGTACTTTGCCAGGTTACTTTCCTCATAATGCCAAATACACTTCCCGATCCCTGTGATTAAATGTTTTGGGATTTTGTAGATCTGTTGTAATCTGTAAGTTTTAATCAATGTGTAAATGATAAACTGAGGCAAAATATTGTTGAAACTGTGCTTAGGTTTCTCAGGAAATTTCAGGTTATTCATATTTTGTTCTCTAAAAAGATTGTTCATTACATGTAAACATCTTGATAATATTTTACTTCTTTGCACTAAAGCAGCAAAATTTGGAGTTTTCAGAGCTGCGGTGACATTTGAACCCGTGGGGAAGGCAGGATTTTGTACCTTGGCAGGCCCATGATAACTACAGTACAGTGGGCCTTTATTAAGGCTGTGGTACTCTTGATTCAGTAATGCTGCCCTTTGTAGTACTGTTGCCATCTTCTGAGTATTGTACTCTGAGAGAAGAGCAAGTGCTCACATATAACTCATGGTGCAGAATGAAACAAAGGACCTACAAACGATGGGAAATATTTAAACAAACTTACTTACAGAAATATGTGAAATATATCCTATTTTCTGGACTATAGACTACACTTTTTCATAGTCTGGCTGGCTCTGACAAATGACTCATGGTCAGTTGTGACTTATAGATCAAAGAGTATAAAATTAAACACTTTTAAAATGTTAATTATACTGACCGACATGAACCACAGAGTAAACATTATGATCTACAGCCACAAGAGGGCGCACTACAGCTTGTGACAACTACATGCTACAAGAACAAAAAAAAACTCCAAATGGTCTTAATTCAGTGAGAAGAGTTCATTTTGGACATCTGGATGACAAATCCTCAAAAAACATGTAAATCCTTCTTTTTTATGATATTAATAATTACGCACAGGCACTAACTTTGGAGTCAGAGTGATCGGTCCGCTCAGCCCCAGGGTCGGGGAGAGGTTGGAATAACTTATCTTTCCAGGATAAATGTCTGTTCTTGGGCTTGGATTTTGTGGGATAGATTTATATATAAATGCAACTTAAGGTCCGGAAAATATGGTATGTGGATGTGAGTGAGGTCCCAATCCTTAATTATGTGTCTCTGGCACAAAATTGTTCAAACTTGCATGCACAAAGCTTTCTCAGGCCAGGCCAGGCCCTGGACCACTCAGAAAAGTGGGTGGGCCTAATATGACTACACCCCTGGTTTGAACACAGCCTCATGAACTGCTACCAGGACTAGCCACCGAGCTGAGCCCAGACGTCACTGCTAGGCCAGGTCCATCCTCTGCCAGCAGCTACCAGGACTATAATGTTTTTATTTCACTGGACAAATTGTGCTGTATGCACTGTAAAAAAAAATCTGTATATTTTACGGTAAACTACTGGCAGCTGTGGTTGCCAGACTTTTACTGTAAAAAAATATGGTGACCACATATAAGAAATTACGGTATGGTTTTACAGAATTGTAAATTACAAGGTTAGAGACAGGGCCATTTACAGTAACTTCCTATATCATAATCCATTTTACAGTAATGTTCCGTAAAAATAACAGAAGATTGTTAAATATTTTGCAGTTTTACAGTCTTTTACTGTTGGTATTTAACAGTTTTTATACTGTGACTTTAACTGTAACATTTCTTACAGTGCGTTGCCACTGAACTAAAATGAGTTTGACACCCCTGTGTTAAGCCTTTAGATGCTGCTTATTATATCACATTAAAGGGACCAGAGGCAAGATTAAGATATGAAACTCGCGACTGCTGCGACTGGCGCTTCAGGTAACTGCAGCCACGAGCCAAGCCGTCTTTGGAGCGTGCACAAACTGAAGCTATAATGTTTACTACACTTTTTCTTCATAGTTACACTTTTTAGTGTGTTTCAGTTGATCTGGATCGTTTGCTGATGGCAGAAGAGTCCATAACTATCACTTACAGTGTTTGAATTTACTGCAACTGTCTTCTTCCTGTATCAAAACTGTCTGGGATGTGGATGCAGCGTCATTTGACATCACATTCGTAGGGCAGCGCATTATGCAGCACACAGCCTGTTCAAGGCAACGGAGGGACACATGGGTGGGCTCGTTCTTTTTGGTTTTTAATGCTTCACTACCCATAAGTATTAAAAAAAACTGGACATGCTTGTTTATTCTTTCGTAATTCCTGCCTCTAATCCCTTTAAGATTTGTTTCTGGTAAGTGCCTTTTAATACTACAGCAAGTAGGTCCTCCTCAGAACATTACTAGATCTCTGACCTGTTAGAACATCTGATGGTATTTTGGTGTTTTCTGGTTCCAGAATATAAGCAATGAATCATTTGGGCTCCGTAGGTTTTGGGGCAGGTTATTGTGGATTATGGATATTTCCCATTAATGCCAGTAGATCCCATCTGATTGGTCTCTAGAAAACTGCCAGAGTAAACACCTTACACTCATTACTATGGGCAGCTCACTCTCATCTTCCTGCCCTCATATTTTTCGGCAGAAATCCCACTTAGTACAGCTGGATTAATATAATAAAGTTGCAAATAGTTTTGGGACAGAAAAAGAAACTCTAGTCAATCCAGTCCCACACCAACTGCTTCTAATAACTTTCAGAGGATGTACTGTCAAGGATCAAAGAAATCTAAAAAGTGTGAGAGCAAGGTAAGCGCATTTAAAATTAATACACAAGATCCTAATATCATAAAAGAAAAAAAAAAGAAACTTGAAAGCAATTGGAAGTGGCTGCAGTTTGACCTAGAGCTGATTTTGATTGAAAATGGCGATTCACGTCACTAAAGTAAAAATCCATCAGTGTTCCCAGCATCAGGCAGGTAGCCGGCTTCCTCAGATTCTCTCCAGATGCCTGAAAACCCCTCACAGCTCTGCTTTTTGGCCTCTGAAATCAACTGTCTGTCTGCCCGCCAGTGGAAAGGCATTCATTACCAACAGCTGACTAACCATGCACACCAGTCTCATTTATACAGCTGGGCTGCTTCGGCTGTAGCACTCTCATCCTCAGATTGATGTAATGGCTCGGTGGGAGGGAAGACAAGCGAACACCTGGGTCATTGCCCAGAGGAGTTAGCTTTTTCTCGTCACTCTCTGATGCTCTTAACCTCTTCTTTTGGCCTCAGCAGGAAGACAATAAGCCTTGAAACATTACAAAGCTTTTTTTTGTAAATGACTCCGGGTGTCCAAGTGTTCCTCTTGCAGAGGAGATTCTTAATAACCTCATCATACCAACATATGTTTGTACTGCAGTTTAGCTTTGCAGGGGATATTTCAGACCATGCTATTCATATGCATATCAGCAATTAGGGGCCGTTTTGCTATTCATTAAACATAATAGCAGCACATTATACCGGCAGCTAGAGGCAACAATGGCATCCATCCAACTCAAAGCCAAAGCTCTCTATGTGCCAATCAAGTCACCCATAATGACACCGAGGTGAAAGCAGCAACACGGACTTATGTCGGCTCGTTTTCCGTGGTTGTGTGGCTGCAGACAAATTATTTAAGTAGAGAGTGAAGGATAAATGTGCACATACTTTCCCATCAAACACCATCTCGTATCCTTCTCTGTCTTTGATCTTGTTGTAGAGGTACTCCGACAGCTCCAAGCACTTATCAATCTGAGCCTCGAAGCCAATGGTGCCCTGTTAGAGGAGAGATTTATCCTGTGAGATCTCCACAATGTGTGACATTTGGATTAAAACTAGAGAAATGTCATAAATATGAAGAGCTGAATTGAATTTTGTTTATTTTTAGAGGATGATTATTTACAAATACTTGGAGTGTAATAATTTTACAAAGCAATTAAAATAACACATTCTCAAAGTTATACATACTAAAAACTCCTGGGTAAACTGCTGGGTTATAAAGGGACCAACTAATTTCTGGGTTATTTCAACCTAGACATTTGGGTTGTTGGGTTGTTGCCCCAACCTCTGGGTTAATATAACCCAACATTGGAGTAATATAACCCAATTTCTGGGTTAAAATAACCAACAATGGTCAATATACCCACTTTGGAATCATTGGTAACATCTACTTGGGTTAAATCAACATGGTAAGTCCCACTTGGGTTAAAACAAACATTTAGTAATATCTACTTTGGGTTAAATAGCCCACTTGTGTGAATATACAGATGAGGCATGAAAAGTTTCTTTTTTGGAGTGGTGATTCTGCACTTACTGGCTGAACGATTTGCACGTAATGTATGATGGTGTCCAAACTTGGATGTGGAAACGTCTGTTCCGAGAATTTTTTGCTTTGAATCGTTTCCTGGTCGGTGTTTTTGTGCGATGAATTAGAGACAAGCGTGGTAGTGGTTGGAGTCGGTGAAAGGGGAACTTTTAATGCCCAGATTGTACCCAATTGGGTTAATATACTGTAACCCAACATTATAGTCAATATACCCAAACCTCTGGGTTAATATAACCCAACATTGTAGTAAATACAACCCAATTTTTGGGTTAATATAACCTAACATTGTAGTCAATATAACACAACTTCTGGGTCAAATATTCAACCCAAAAGTTGGGTAAAAAAAATAACAAGATTTTCTGGGTTGGTCCCTTTTTAATTCAGCAGTGGCTCAGTGGGTTATTTTTGACCCAGGAGTTTTTAGTGTGTATTGATATACTATTTTAAAAAATCAACATTAACTTCAAGAAAATTATTAAAATTATTATCTGTAATTGCTTTCATTTAGTAAAAGAAAAGCCCCATCCCACCTTAGCTCTCCACATGAGCCACAGCTTGAAGATGTCCACATGGCGCCCACACTGCAGCGCTTTGTCTCCAGTGTCATAGGACAGGTCGTAGTGTTTGTCCTGCTGGAACAGGTAGCAGGCGTGCATCTGGTTGCAGTTCTGCATCAGACCCTGTGGAATCAGATCCAGTTTACAGCGCGGCCTACAACGACTGAAGCAGGAGTACGCGGGATGCAGTAGGAAGAACTGGAGCCTACCTCCTCTCTGACCAGCAGGGCAGAGCACTGCAGAGGGACGGACATCATCTTGTGCGGGTTCCATGTTACAGAGTTGGCCCTGTAGTTAATAAAAGCAGCCATCTTTAATTGTTATGTCAAGTTCTTATTGGCTTCTGGGGTCACTTCATCTTTTATAAGCAATAAAAGGGGGAAAAGTGCCCCACCTGTCAACTCCATCCAGCTTCCACCTGTGTCTCCTGGACATGAGAAGACTTCCTCCCCATGCTCCCTGAGAGGACCACACACACACACACACACAAGCTTATCATAAACGTGTCATTACACACTGGATAAAGGCAGAATAGTTTTCTCCTGCTGGTAAAACAACACCCCCTGATTTAACATTGAATTTGTCTGAATAAGCTCTGCTGTTCATGAATGAAACTATTAGCAGGTTTCACTTTAATAATCCAAAACAAAACTCTTGTCAGCACATCAGAATCCAAGTATGGAAAGCCACTGGGGTCATAATTCATCTCAACATCCATGCAGTTTGATGTTGTGGTTTTATTATCTAGTCTTCGTACAGTAAGGATGCTTCATAGGTTCTCAGAAGTGTTGAGTCACTCCATGATTTTTTGTCCCTTCATACCCATAGCAGCTAAAGATTTAATAGTATCTTTTGCAGCATGGGAAGGTGCTTGTCTTACATGAAAATGACCAGACTGCAGGAGGCACCCTCAGACACCCTAAAGGGGCCAACCATCTCACTTCCCATTATTCCAGCCTAACACCACTCCAGCACCTTGCTAATGTTGCACGGCACTATTCTGCTCATAAAACCACTTCTAATAACTGCTTCCTGTTCATCAGTGGCTCTCTACAATCAGACTTCATTGTTATATATGGCAGATAGTCAAATCATAACCTCTTCATCTGGTGGAATTATAGTGAGTAACATATTTGAAATATAACAAATAACTACCCAAATTTTAAAGACCATGGACAGGAGAAGCAGAAATCACTGTATATACTGTATATATATATATATAAGGGTATCATATATGCAATATAAAAGGCAACATACTGCTAAAATGTACAACATGAAGGTTAAAGGTTACCAGATCTCTGCTGTTTAACATTGTGACTGCTTCAGGATGAGGGCTATTCCATTATAATGCGGTCTTCCAGAGGGCAGCAGTGTAAACAAATGGTGGCCATGATGAGAGAAGAGTCTGTGATGCTTTTGCTTGTTTTCTTGTTACTTGTTACTTCCATAGAGGAAAGTTAGCCAAATCCAGAGTGGATCGCTGGATTTTCAGCTGCTCTTCTTATGAACAGCAGAAAAACAGCCATACTCTGAATTTGACGTGTTTTCCTGATGGCGTAAAAACATTATTGATTGTAAATGTTAAATGCAAGTCTATTTTCTGACACTTTATAGGCTAAACTATTGATTAAAAGAATAAGCATTAGATTAGTTTTAAACAAGAGGGGAAAAAGGATTTGTTTTATAAAATTTGTCAGACGTTAATTATTTTTTGACTTATCTGACTATATGACTGGTTGTGACTTTGAGAATGATCTTTTTCAAATAAAGAGGTCATAATGTATGAAGCCATGTGCATATCTTTTCAATAATCTTTGCCAGAAAGACTCTTGGATCCACGAGATGGCATAAATCTTGAAAAAAACCCAACTTTCTTTTCTTTCTTGTTTTTAAACCTCAGCTAGTTGAAGAATGATGGACAAGACCATTTACGCATCTTAATAGAGGACAACACCACCTTCATTAATGGATGGAGTTCCTTCGGTGAGAGGGCCTGTGATGGCAAAGCCAGGGGGAGGAGATGATTTACAGCCTCTGCTCCAGTTTTTCTAATCTCCACTGTTAGATAGGAAATGGCAAGCTCTCTATCTGGGTCAACCACGAACAGTTGGAGTCGAGACAGACATAATAGATTTGTCAAACTCAGTAGTGAGCTGTGTGGTTTCTGCGGACAGACGTTCCGCATCACACGTGTGAGGTAACAATAACAGAGTCAAAAACAGTTACTCAGCTTTCTGTCCATCACTGGAGAGTTTTTACATCTAAACACAAACATGTTTGACTCACATCCACGTGCATCCAGACGTTGTACTTTTTGCAGATGTCAGAGATGGCGATGAGCGGGTCGAAGGCTCCGTACACTGTTGTGCCGCCGGTTGCGCTGACAAAGAAGGGAACAAAACCCTGCACAAGGACAAACATGCAGCACATGAAGCTCTTGTTGCTCCAATGTGTGTCCACATTTCCCCATTTCAGCCAAACGGAGCCCATAAAAACCAACGCTGTATGAAATGATACCTCTATTTATAGCAAGATTATAAAGGTGTGTCCCGCTACCTTCTGTTTCGCCTCCAGTATTCTCCTCTCAAGGTCAGCTGGGATCATTTTACCGCTGAGGAAAGAAAAACAAGTTTCAGTTACCTTGTTTGTGCATTCAGTTGTGGACAAATGAGATGCTCTGCTTAAAAAAATACAAACACAACAATTAACATAGTAAATATGAGTAAAAGTTCTGCATCAACCGAAAGAACAGATGAATCAGGATTATATGACAAATGGTTGAAAATTGCAAAATGCTTAATAGTATTCATATCAGTGTTTAAGCAGCAGGAGATACTGTACAACAAAAAAGTTTGGATACTTTCAGATTCTTTAAATGAAGGAAAAGTGAAGAAAAAGGAAGAAATCTAAGTCTTTAAATGATTTCTACAGAGCAAAATACATTTGCTGGTAGTAAGAAAGCAATTCAGACTTTAATTTCAAGTTTAATAAGTTAAAATCATTTAAGTGATTAAAAACTTTAAAGTTTTTTTTAACTTATTTTAACAGCTGGCATGAGGAAATCTGCAGTCCTTTTGCTTTTTAACTTGTCCACAGCCTTGACTCTTGTAGGCATTGAAGGATAACTTTTTTTTTCAACCTGGACCTTATTTCTAGGAGTTTTTAAGTGTATATTTGAAGCAAAACTCCTTCATTTCATCAATGCTTTAAGTAGAATGAACGAAGGAACGAGTATTTTTATTCTGTGAGTTCAGATTTAACTCTCCGTTAGTTATTGGGGGATTTTCTCCAAACTCTACAGGCCGCAGTACAACAGAGAGAGCAGCTCGCTACCCAGACACCATCAAACTGAAAACTTTAAACCTCTGAACTCACAGGACTATAATACTTATTCATTTATTGATTCTACTTAAAGTATTGAAGAAATGAAGGAGTTTTGCTGCAGATAATGTCTTATATAGAAGCTGTCCCGTCTCTCACATTATATGGATGTATGCCAGAGGGCGACTCAACGTAATATCTTCTGAAGGAGTCAAAGTGATGCTGAAATTTTACCGGTGAGTAAATGCACGTAAAAAAAACTAGAAATAAGGTCCAGGTTGGAAAAAAAAAAAAGAAAAATGAAGTTATCCTTCAAGGATACAGCACTCAGCTGGTTTTGGGAGTTTATCTGTCAATTTAGGAGAGGACTCTGTGTCTCCTCTAAACTGTGGTGCGCCCCAGGGGTTAGGATTAGTGCCTGTTATTTTTGCCCTGTCCCCTGGGTTCTGTTTTTCAAAATGACAAAGTCTGTTTTCAATGTTTTGTGGATGACATTCAAATCTATCTGTGATTGCAAATGACCGCAGTAGAAACACTGCAGGGCTGCCATGATGATGCACACCCTATAGCATTTTGGTGTCTGGACAACGTAAGCCCCTGCATGAACATGACAGTGTGATTGGTCCTCAGTCCTCCTTTTGCTATCTTCTCGTGAGGAATCTGGGCCTGATGGTTTATCCTTTGTTTAAATTTGATCAGCGCCAACCCGACTCTTCCAGCTGAGGCCAAATTTAAATCCTATCTTCCTCGGGCTGATTTTCAAAGAGCAATCCGCCCGTCTGTAACCTTGCGTTTGGACTATTGTAATGCTTTGTATGTTGGTTGGGCCTGAGCTTCCTGCAGCGCCTACAGTATGTTCAAATGGCTGCAGCCTGCCTGCTCACTAGAACAAAGACGTGAATCCATCACCATCGTTCGGTCCACCTTACACTGTCTGCTTCCGTTTGAAATTTAAGGTTTTACTGGTTGTTTTTAAAGTGTTTACACTCCTGTCTTACTTGAGTGAGTAGTTGCGGCCCTACACTCGGCCCAGAGCCCGGAGGTCAGCTGACCTGCTCCTGTCGGCTGTCTCTAAGGCCAGACTCTCCATCTGTCAGGTCCTCTCAGTCTTCAGGACAGTTTAAGTCTAGACTGAAAACCCTTTTATTTCCTGACCTCCAAAGCTAGCTACATAGTTTACCATGGCTTGATGTTTTATTGCTGTCTCTATCTGTAACTATTTGTTTCTGTGATTGCAGTTGCTGTCATGAAGCACTTCGGTCGACCAAACTGAATAATTAACACTGTTAATGTACTTCAGCAGTCAACTTTATGTCTGGTGTTTTCCAAACAGATGATTTGGCCAATTCTATTAAGATATTAAGATTAAATTCAGGTCAGTCTTAATAAGTGTTTTGTTTTAGGGGATGTTCAGGGAACTTAATTCAAACCTTTAACTCTATAGATATTCATGCTACTGATAAATATCAGGAGCAACTACTATGTATAGATTAAAAAAGTGGTGTTAAGGGGTTACACTTTGTTTTCTTACATGACAGTGATGTAACATGACCATCCTTTACCTCCTCGAATGTCGTCAGAAGCATTTTGGAGCATCTGCAGTAATGATTGTGTCACATTTGTGACATTTTTACACTATGTTGTCCTTACAATCTGCAAAGGGCAACATAACATCTCTGAAACTATAAAACTGTAGGGATCGTACCATTTTTGAGCGTGTATGAGAATTTTCTGTCAAAAGCAAACCCAGGCATGTAGTAAGTTGTTGTGACAGGAGGTGGAGTAAGCTGCAGTTTTGAACCGTTATTGGTATTTCTGTTGGTGTGGACCAACATCTCAGTGACTGTGCAAGATGAATGAGGATAAATGAGAAAACAAAATGTTTTTTTTTTCATGCATTGACTTAATAAGAAATTAACTCTATGCTATAAACAAGTACTTAAATCAATCGACATTTCTTCCATGCACACGTATAAAACAGCAAAGTCACCCTGAACTGTGCGGTATTTAAGTAAATGCACATTACCATTCATCTACTTTGATGCAGATCACGCTTTCAGTCCCGATTCCAAGAGCAGCTGCTCCTTTTTGATGGAAAAATGGCTCTGAGAGATGCAGAAAAACATAAGAAAAGGAATGACCACATCTTTAAAGACAAATCAAATTAAAGCTGTATGCATTTATAGAAGATGGCCTGTTCTTGTATTGTTGAATGGCTCTCAGCTGGCAGCATCTTTCATTTGCTCTTTAAAGATAGAGGAGGTGACATATACGGTGACGGACACACCTGTCACCTTGTGTCCTTCTAAGTCTGACAAATGTAATGTCAGCTTTGTAGCAGCACCAGAACCATGAGAGGGACACACTTTGTAGGAAATGCATGTTCCTGCAGCTACCAGGAGGCCATTTTTCTTACTCTTGAACTTGAAAGAAATGTGTTTGACATTTGGTTGAAATAAAAACATCAGTGCGTGTTCATAATTTGATCCAACTGGATGCACGCTGACGATGTGGAAGCCTTACATGCTCCGACGTGAAGGCCACCAGTCTGGGAACAGATGACATGCCTTTCTCTTTCACCTCAGGGAACATCTTGAAGCGCGCCAGCAGCATGGCATACATGTTGGAAATCGCACCACCTGAAGGACAGACAGGGATTTACAGTCTCGGAGGAGCGATGCGGGCTTTCCAGCCGAATCAAAGCGGAACAGTTTCAATGTGTCCTTGCATGTTTAAAAATGAAGATGCAACTAGAAAACTCTGTTTACAGCACAATCAGAGCACACAGCATCTAAAATCACAGCTTGCTGTCCGCAGTGTCACAGCCAATCACAGGCTTTGTCATTAAATCCCCCAGAGACTGCTCATCATTATGTGTCAAGCAGAAGTAAGAGGGAGAAATGAAAGATTCAGAGCTGCTGGGGGGGAGAGGGAAGGGGGCTTAAGCTAGGAAAAGAAAATCGTTTCACGCTAATTGGCCTTGAAACGAGTCCCATTTATATAATCAAAATGCAAATTGACACATTACAACACACACAGCCGGTTCCATTTGCAGTGAAAGAGAGGGGTGTTATGGCGCCTCACACGTACCAGGTGAGAAAATGCCATCTCCCCGCCCGTCCGGCCAGCCAATGATCTCCCTCATCTTCTTCAGCGTGACGTACTCCAGCAGCACAAAGACAGGAGCCACCTCATAGGTGAACCTGCGTTACACAACGTCACATGGTGCTGGTTACACAAATGTGGCACCATCATGACTCATCACCAAAAAAGTAAAAGAAATAAAGAAATAAAGCAGCACCTTTTCACTGCAGCTGAATAGTTTCATGGCAAAGAAAATGTCTGAAGTCTTCAGAATAACTCTTGTTGTGTACAGGCTTCACCTTCACTTCTAAAGGAGGTCAAAAGGCTTGAGCAGCTAAAATTTCTGACATAAATGTGCTCCTGTAGTTCAGAAGGCAACACAGCTGCCTAAAAAGTATATTTACTCACTTATTTTCTGTTAATAAAATGGTTTACAGGCTGCAAAAGGCTTTTTTTCAGTTCCTGCTGCCAAAGCTGAAGAGTTTATCAGCCCAAAAGCACACAACTAAAATTAGCCTGAGATTAGTCTGAATTTAATTTCAGAGCTAATTTTCTCCCCATGAATCCCCATGGGGATCAGAGGTGAGGGGGAGGGATAAAAGGGAGAAGTGGGAGGGGTAAAGAGTGGGAGTAAAGGGGGAGTCCGTCTTTCATTTCACCCTTTTCATTTGCAGTGATTGAATGAATAAAAGAAAGGAAGCTGCTATCAGCCCTTGCAGACGCAGAGCAGAGTGCATACGGATGCACCGGAAATGGATTTCATTGTCATTGTCATTATCAGGATTACAAATCGTGCTGAAGCAGGCCACATACTCACATGTTGGTGTTGGCGGTGGATGTTAGCCAATCGGCTGCCAGTCCAACCATATCTAATCCTGTGGAGAGCTGATTGAAGTACCTGGGGTGGGCTGATTCAGAGAAAGAGCAAAGGAGGAAGGAGAGGAAAGCCAGTAAGATGGCTGCTATCTGAGGGCTTTTTTCATAGTCAGGAAAAATGAAATGAGTTTGCGCAGAGAGCAGCAGAAACTGTCATTTTCAAAATGCTTTAATTGCAGGGTGGGAATGGAAACGCCGCAGCGCTTTAATAAGCTTTGGGAAAAATGAAAACATTTGATGCTGCAGTGGGTGGTGCTGGGATTTATTTAGTGGGGTAAATACACCCCAAATCTGAGCAAATTTTATGATCACGGATGTTTTTTTCCCCAAGAGAAAGGAGGAGCTTTGTTTTGTGTGTTTCATGAATCAGCCCTAGACTCATTTTGCATTTAAAAGCAGCAAAAAAAAGGAAAAAAAAAGGAGAAAACATTTCCTGCAATTAATGTTTGCAACAAAAAAAGATGCTTAAATGATCCCAGCTTTCAACTGCATCCCAGTGTGTTATAAAGCTGTGAATGAATGGATTCCTTATCTTCCTAAAAATACATCTTTCAAAACAGCTTCTATCTGTATTTATAGGAGGGATAAAATGTGTGTCGTGCTGTTGCTGTAAATTTTCTCCCATATGTGTGTGTCACTCAGCAGAGAATAATGGACTTGGCCCATGAAGGCAGATTATTAGCCTATTATCTGCTGCCTGCTGAACCAGTTACTGCGTCACTGCATTTATCGGTCTGGTGGCCATGCAGGAGGAGGAGGAGGAGGAGGAGGAGGAGGAGCAGGACAACTTCCATGTTGATGCTCTTCCATAATGATGTTATCATTCTAAACATTTAACGTTTTTTTTTCTCCTGTCAACTGGTTTTTTTCTGTAAGATTCAACGTAATTCTATAAATGTGTAAATGTTTTGTTTCTTGAAGTGCAAATGATTTATGTAGTTTTATTTCTTATTTATTTATAGATTGCTTTGTTTTGGTTTTTAAATCTTTTTAGCAATTCTAAAATTATTGACAGTTGTAGGCCGGAGATCAGGCCTCCATCAAACCATGCAGCTGAAAAAAGAAAAGGCGTTTCCAAACAAGTCCAACTACCGCAAGAGGATTTGCGCTTTTTCTTTTCTTTTTTAAGGGTTTTAGCGCGCCTCAAAAAGAAAAAAAGAAAAGAAAAGAAACTTACTCACCCGTTTTGATGGCATATTTTAGAGTAGCACGACAACTGATCAAGATATCATCCAGAGTGGCCGGCTCGTCCTGCAGCTCCCAGTTGTTCATCTGAAGCAGCTCGTTTGGATAATGGAAATCAATGACTTTCGTTTCCCTGTCGAAAGACTCCACGATATAGGCCAGGAGAATATCCACCACCTCCTGCAGGAAGGTCATTGTTTTGGTGTCACCATCCATGGCTGGTAACAAGTCTGTGAAAGAAAAAAAAATCTTGATAAGAGAGGAGACCATTTGTGATTTATAGCCTGTCTGGACATGAAAAAAGGTGCAAAAACACAGTTTTTGAGCCATTTTATGAGGCGCATTTACAGGCCTCTTGATTAAGGTCTCAAATTCGATTTTTAGTTACTAAAAAAATAATCAGATATTTTCTAAAGAAAAATGGGCATGTCTCGATATTTTTTAAGTAGCCTATGTTTTTGTTAAGCAGAACTGCTGATGTCTCAGAACATCCAACCGGGACTTGGCTGAAGGTGACCTCTGAGAAAATAAACATCCTCCTTAAACAAATTTAATCTTTAATCTCCGACCATCAAAAATATAGCACATGTAGATATAAACTAAAGCTGTATTTACATAAGTAGACAATCTAAGCAGGCATATTCTCTATTCTTTGTTTTTCCCCTTTCTGTGTGTCTGTATTTTGAGACATTGGCGCACCACCAGGCTTTTATATACGTGGTGAATTATTATTAAAGCCAGGAATCTTTTTGCTAAAATAATCTCGGTGAATTTATGAAGGATAACGCCGCCTATTATTAAAAAAAACAACGGTCTTTTTGACCGAATAGCCTACACATTTTTCGGTGTGAATGGTGGTTTCTGAGCAAGAAAAAACACTAGGTCTCATAAAGTGTGACATAATAATGCTTTAGTACCTGTTGAATAGAGGTCAGTGAAGCCCACATCAGCTTTGGTGCAGTTGCAGGATTTGTTGCAGCCGCAGGTTCCGGCGGTGGTCTGCGGCGGCTGCTTGGCGGCCGGCTCGGCGGGTTTCTCCACTTCCCCGACATTTAGCAGCGCTTTGGAAAACCCAGAAACACCAGCAGGAGATATTTTTAGTTCTCTGTCTGCAAGGCCAGTCTGGAAATAGCCTATAAAACTGGATGGAAATAACAGCCCCCCCTCCTCCACCGCACAGCCACTCACTCCCACTGCTGCTGTGAACCAACATACCACATAATTTCGATCCAATTCCTCCGGATAATTTTTGGGCCGCCGCTTGGCACCAAGCCCTGGCTGGAAGAGAGGAGATAAATCATATGAGGACGCTCGTGCCTCAGATTAGCGCCCCAACTTTATGACAGAAATACAAAAAAATAGAAAAATTAAAAAAATCGCCATACAGTTCGAACAAAACAACCATTAGACAATAAAATTTAAAAAATTTGACAAATGAACTGATAAGCAAAACTACCGGGGAAAACAGAAATAGTGAAGCGATGAAACAGCAAGTGACATTAAGCGCAGGCCTGTCTGGTTCTCAGTCGCTTGAGACAATGCCCTTAAATAAAAACTGCGCTGGGTCTTTCAGAGGTGATCTGAAAACAAACAAACAAAACAAAAATCAAAACAAAAAAAAAGCCACTCACGCGTGCTGGGGCTCTGACTCCCGGTAGTACTGCCCCCCGCATTATCTCCACCGAGAGACCAGAAACCCTGTGATGCCATCGTTGCCGGTTGTTAGGAGCTGCAGGAGACGCGGAGACCGGCAGAGCCCATCCACTCGCGCAGAGCGGGAGCTGTTCAAAGCCGATGTGGTGCTGAAACTGACCAGAGCTCTCAGACAGCTGGAAACCCAGCCGAGCATCCGACTCACGCTTCACGCTTTACGAGAGAGCCTCCAAAAAAATAAAAATAAAGCGAACCGAGTGTGCAGAAATCAGACACAAAAGGCTTCCTCCGTGCTCCGTTTTTTTTTTGTTTAAAAAATGCAGGCGTCCACAGGTGCACGAGGCATGAAGCGACGTCTCCGCACAGAAATCCGCAAACACTGTGCGCACTCGCTCAGCAGCGCGCAGCTACGCTCTTCAGTAAGTGGGAGGAAAAAAAAAAACAGCGCAGCACGAGACAGTTCTGAGAAGTTTAAGATGCGGTTTGGGTGAAACCTGCTACATTTAAAATGAAACGTAAATAAAAGCAAAAATAAAACAAGCAAAAGAAGAAGAGGAGGTGATGAAAGGTGGCGTAAAAAGCAGCTACAGATGTCGGTGAATATGCAGCGCACGAGCCATGCCTAATTGCTTCCAACCTAAATTTCACGTCACTAAAGAAATCCCATCGTGATTCACTTCAGGGTCATGACGAACTGTCTTGCGTCGTGCGTCGTGACTCCATACACCCCCAACATTTTGCCCCCTGTGCAGAACTTACCCTCCATACAGACAGTGAATGCCAACTAATTCATCCGCCCGCAATCGCAGACCTATTTCTTGGCCACCGACTGGTCTGTGCCCGCCGGGGAGAAGGACAAGTGGGGAGGAGAGGGGATCGGTCCCTCCCTCTCCTCTCTGTGTTGGGGTGCGTCGCCCCCAAACCCCCCTCCCTCACAAAATAAGAAAAAAAAAATCATAACTTTGAACAAGTCGGATTTAAAGGAAAAAAATTACAAAGCAGTTTTGTGGCAAAAAAAGAAGAAGAATTCCAACGTTTTCATTTTAGCTTTACGCACATTTACTCACTAATGGACAGAGTTAGAAAAGGACAGAAACGACTATGTCTCTATTTTTAAATAATTTATTTCCATTCCTGCATAGTAGGCCTGGTTGTAAAACATATTTCCATATAACAACCAGGCAGTTTTCTCCACTGTTTTCTGATCATGTTACCAAAACGAAAGCCAACAGACCCTGCAGGCATCAAAACTAGACTGAGCCACATCTGTGGTGACTTATTAATGCTGCTGCCAACAACCATGAGGGCATGAAAGACTCACTAAAATAAAGTGAACCCTTTGGCAAATTGCTTTTACTTGTAACAACTTAGTTTCTCTCTTAGTTCTAAATGTTGAATTAGATTACTCAGCAGTCTCCTTTGTCATGCATCCTGCTGAAAATTAAAATACAACCTTGTTTTCTCAGAGTACTACGGGGAGAAAAAAAATCAAGGGCCTTCACTAGTTTTTTCATTGTAGTTTTTTGGAACCAGACTTGCATTTTTTTCTTAAAGTGGTCTCAATATCCAATTATAACTTCAGTCTCTTACCAAATTTAATGTGATTGTTTTGTTTGTTCTGAACGGACCTGGAAATCATTCATGCAAAGGGAATTTAACACAAAAGATGCTGAAATATTGCAGGCAACTTAACAGAAAACCAGTTTAAAAGGTATTTTTGTAATATGAAACTCAACATGATGTGCAGTTTGTCCTTAAAAGATGTGACAAAGCTGCACAAGTTTTCTCACACTAAAACCTCCTGGGTCAAAAATAACTCATAAGGGATCATTTTTGACCCACTGCTGGCTTAAAAAGGGACCAACCCTGAAAATTTCGGGTTGAATATTTGACCCAGAAATTGGGTTATGTTGACTACATTGTTGGGTTATTTTAACCCAGGAGTTAGGGCAACAACCCAACGACCCAAATTGGTTGAAGTAACCCAGAAATTAGTTGGTCCCTTTTTAACCCAGCAGTTTGACCCAGGATTTTTCAGTGTGCTTTTATTTTGTTTTTATTTTTCACTTGCTGCTTCAACAACTGAAATTTCCCCAATGGGGAACAAATAAAGGCCTGCCAGGTCTTCTGTTAAAAGAGTATTAAGTCTAAAAACAACTATCTTTAGCAGATGAACAGGATCTGAAAGTGATGAAATTAAGAAATATGGAAAAAAATCCAACACAGGGCTTGAAATTCATCAAGACCTTCAGGTTATCCATGGCAACTGCTCACTAAAGCCTCATCAGAAATGGCCTCCGTGAAGGGTGGCTGCCAGGACACCATAAGGAGGGAAACCAGAATCATCAGGGATGGTCTGGGCAGAGAACAAAACAAAAGATGGAAAACATCCAAAGAAGAGCTTTGGAAACCCGGAGAACTATTCCTGAAGACTTAAGGAAATTAAAATAAAGTGAAGTGACTGTGTTACAGAATAGCACCAATTGTCAAATACTAACAAAAAGCTTATTGGAAAAATAAGTGCTCAGTTTCTGCCGCTGTATTTCTGCATATAACCGAACATTACAATAAATAGTGGCTCTCATTTCCATGATTTCCTGGAAATAAATGAAGAACTGAGGGGAGATTTAAGACTTTCGCACAGTACATCATTTTCATGCCAGTGTGCACTGGGGATTCACTAACAATCCCTGTGGCAGAGTTCCTGCTTCAAAATGTCAGCTAAAGGTTAGAGGTTGAATCTGAGAGAAATGAGTGGAAGAATACTGCAGGAATTCACAGAGACTGTGAACGGTATTCAGGAAAGATCCACAAGATATCAAATGTGAAGCTGAAATAGAGACTGCTGGGAATGTGATTGTGTTGTTTGAAACAGTAGGTTTGTAAAAAAAAAAAAACAACAAAAAAAAACTGGCAAAGTGTGGATTCGTTCAAAATGAGAGGAGACCAAATAAAATGAGAAAGAATTTATTGTATTTTGTGTTTGAATGAACAAACCAGACACAGCAGCAAAGACAAGAATGTACATTTCTTACAACATGACGATGCTGAAGCTGATTTCCCAAAGATAAAGTCTTCTTTAAACGCACTGAATCCGAGTTAAAGTAAGTTTGTATATGACCAAAGACAGAAAATACAGTTTTTAAATCAGTGGCTGAATTAAAGAGATTTTATTATTTACAGTCAATTCTTTGTCCTAACCAGTTTGGAAATCAGAGATCTGAATCCTGTCTTCAACATGCTGATGTCATGTATGATTGGTTTGTTAGCTTGTACGCTGCCGCGTGGAGAGGACAGCGTGGTTACTCTTGTCTTCAGTAGTGTTTGATGAGCCTTCGTCGCTGTGATGTCTTCCTCAGCAGATGCCTGTAGTCGTACGGGTTGTCCTCAGCCCGACTGTCTGTGGAAGACATCCGGGGGATGGAACGCCTGACATAACACAGGAGACAAGGGAGGGATTTTAATGTAACACAAACGATGTGTGTATAAGTACATGAACAGGAAATGGTTTGAACGTTGAAACAAACGCAGCAAGATGAAAAAGGGGAGAGTAGAAGAGTTGTGTTCAACAGATCTGCACACTGCTAATCATTCTCAGACATTTATCACACGCGCTGTGCATTTGAGGTGATGAACAGGCAGAACATTGCATAGCGTACTGACATCATTATCCCAGTTTGCACTTTGACTCACTCAGCTCCTCTCTTTGCATCAGTCCAGCCCAACAAAAATGCCAGCAGGAAAGTTGAAGCATCAGACAGCACAACTACACCCTCAAGTTCCTGTTTAGCCGCAGCCTCTGTATTTAAATATTTCAATTTCCCACTATTATAAATATGGACCCGGCGTATTAATGCACATTTTCATGTAAATATGCAACATTATTGCCAATAGCTTGATGAACTTAAAGACAGTAAAGTGCAATGACATAATACAAGAACAACATGTAATATAATATAATATAATATAATATAATATAATATAATATAATATAATATAATATAATATAATGTAATGTATTGTAATGTAATGTAATGTAATGTAATGTAATATAATATAATATAATAATAATAATATAATATAATATAATAACGGTTAATATAATATTAATATAATAATTAATCACGGTTTGAATAGCATGTGTAATATTCTATTATTTTGTATATCAAGGCAGTTCTAAGCCCATATGTAGTATATTTTACCACAGTCTTCACTGGGAATCAAATGAAAAAATAGATGTTTTTATTTAAAAAAGTGCATGTAGACCAATTTCCAAATATTAGGAAGAATAAAGTAACATGGTGCTTACTTTGAGAGATTAAACACTGTATATCAGGCCACTCTGTTAAGCTACTTTAAAATAATCAATAACACCATTAGAAAAACAATCATAAAATTTCGAACTGGAGATAACAGCAATCAACTGATATGTATCACTGGTAGGTAATTTCTATCTCACTTATGACAAACAGAACAGAACAGTCTGAAACAGGGGTTTTTCATCCATCACTTTTTACCGCTTCACAATATGGCCAAAGGGGCTGACTACAGGTTAGTCAAAGGGACAAAACGGCTTAAATTTGAAATGTGATTAAAAACAATCACATTATGGATTCTTTTTAGCTAATCATGATTAATGCATTAATGCTGACAGCCCTAAATATAGTATAATATAATATAATATAATATAATATAATATAATATAATATAATATAATATAATATAATATAATATAATATAATATAATATAATATAATATAATATAATATAATATAATATAAGGACACAACATAAGACATGGACAACAGCACACAATTGCATCAAAAGGTTGCAGATAAAAAGGCATCTAGTTAAAAAAAAAGTGTCTATACATCCATAATAATGATCGCACCCATCGGTGTTACGTGGTGGGTACATTGTTGGTGTGTTTTTAACAATCTTTAAAGGTGCCATGACATCAAATTTTACTTTTCTGTGTTTTGGGGTATAATATGATCTGTTGTGCACTGATGAGCCCATGTGAATGTCCAGAGTGAGAATCAAAGTCCCAGTTCGTGGACGGTCAGCTTTGTTTCTTTGTTCAAAAACGGTTGAATCAAACAAAAAGCTCATTCGACGTAGTTTATAATGCTACGTAACTCATTTAATCCAATTAGAGCACACTATAAACATGGATTTAAAAGAAAACTTCTGCAGCAACACTGAGGGAGGTGACCACAACCTTGCCATTACCTGTAAGTTTATTTATTTTCTAAATGCTGTTTTGTCTGATAAACGTAGCTCACTGTCTGAAGTGCCCATGTTGCTAACAGATAGGCTTTAGCAAAGTCTGACGCAACCTACTTTCTCTAAATAAGGTTACAGCCAAATAAGGTGAAGCCAATCAAAATGAGGTCAACTTGGTCTCCGGGTAAAGCTGCATATCATTGCCGCACCCAACCCTTTTACTGAGGAAATGAGGTCTAGCATGCCAAAACAATCCCCCGCTGTAAAAAGTGACGTTTTTTCTTTGGATAATTAACATATGCAGCAATATCAGCTACATGAACTAGTTTATACTGATATGTCAACACTCCTTTAAATAATGATTAATTATCAGAGATGTGATGTTCACAATCAAATCGATTCTTTTGAATGGCTCTTTTAAATAAACAATGAGAATTGGATCTCAGTTGGGAGCCGTTCATTTGAAAACCATTCTTTTTTCTATCAAAATTGTCTACGCTGCCTTCACGTGACATGTGTGTGCCATCATGGGAGTCCGATGTCCAACAAAGTTCTATCATGTAAACACATCTATGGGCAGAAAGACAGAAAACTAATGAATACAGTGAGTTCCAAAACGTTAATTAAAATCTGCACTGTTGTAGCTCAGGTGGCGTATGTATATGTATATATTCTTTTTTATTAGCATTTATTCTTGTATAGTGTGAGGTTTTTTTTTTATTTTGCAGTACTGAAATGTTCTTGTGTAGAAAATTTTTGAATAGTAAAAATCCAAACCAGTGATCTCACTGTCAAAGCATGGGAACATTAGCCTCGTGAGACCATCCTGATCTCGCAAGCTTCAGGTTTTCACTCGCAGATCAGTCTGGCTACTTTCAATTGAAGAGAATTTGGAACAGTTCACCAAACGAACGTCCAATCAGCGTTGGCTTTGAGGCGGGTTGAGGTGTGACGCAACGAGAAGCAACAGTTCAGTCTAAACAACATGGCGGCTTCAGCGAACGGAACTAGCATCAGCGTGGCTATCACTCAAGTTTTATCGGAATTACAGAGTATTTCTTTACTGAAAGGAGAGCAAAACACTGCTATGGAAGCTTTTCTCAAAGGAAAAGATGTTTTTGCTCGTGTTTTCGTCGTCGCTTTGTGAGTAGGTCGTATGCTTCGTTGATCTGATTGGTTGATTTGGCCCGTCTATCACCAACATAGGCGGTGATAGACAGATGCCTTATCCAATCAGCTAACCAGTATTTTCGCCCCTTTCCAAAACTACTCTAATGGTTGGTTCCCAGATGGATATGCGGAGCAAATCCATCTTGCGGAGTCAGGTTATGGGAACATGGAACCACCATATAAAACGCTAGAAAACACAAGGCAAATAAAAATTACGGCCAACAATTCAGACTATTTCCTACCAACTGAGTATATGTTGATGAGGTGTGTAAGTTTGAATTATGAATGTCCGAATCTGCTGGTTAAAGATTAGTTACTGTTGATTGAATTCTAAAATCAAAAATAGTGAATAGGAAATAAGAACGAGCCAGTCTTTTAAATGGTTCTTTAGAAGGAATGGCTCCTCAAGATCTGGCTCCTTTCAAAGAGCCATAATCTATAGTAATTATTTTAGTTTGAGTAATAAATTAAAGATGATGGCTACAATGTTTTCATCAAAACAATAATTTTTAAAACAATAATAAATCCACAGAACGTTTAGAGTGGCGAAGAATAAATGAATCAGTTTTAACCCAAATTTTAAAAATTAAATATAAATAATTGGTTGGGTCCCAAAAAATAAATATCAATATCTGACTACCATGCCAATGTCGGGATTCTTCACCGTTAGCGTTAGCGCTGGAGTTGCTAGCTTGACTGCTTTGTGTAGAAATAGTATCTTCCTTGCCTTTACTCTCAAATTCAAGTGGACAAAAAACGAAGCAGAAAGAGGGTGAAGGTAGCAAAGGGGCTCAAAAGACCTGTGGAGGTTGCTGCTTTCCTCCTGGACATGTAAGTTAAACATTTGTTCATGCTAATCAACGGTTAGCTCGTTCTGAATGTTGCTAATGCTAAATGAGCAAGCGAATGTTGAGGTGACACCTACTGGCGGGGAGGAATTAAACTGTAGCTATCACCTTTAATTCAGTCAGATGAATATATTTGCTTTTAATTCAGATTACAGTGAAGGATCAATATATCACATCTTCATTCACAAGTGCCCAAAAAGACCTCTGGATACATTGTTTCCTCACTCACAGCCTCCATCGTTTTTCCTTTACGGAAATTGAGACATCATTCAAAATATTTGGCCGACCAATTTCCAGGCCACAAGCTGGAAGATGGATGAGAGAGGAGGCAAAGAAGAACTTAGAACACTGTTTATGCCACTCATCAGACCTGTGCTTCACATCCTGACAAGTCAATATGTCTGATGTGGAAAAAGGTGCAACAACAGCTGCAAAAATTGTCTGCTGACTTTTGAGCTTTACTCACTTTACAACAAACTTTCTATAAAAACAAAATATGCCTACTCTTAAATGTTACAACAAACTTTCTATAAAAACTAAAATATCCCTACTCTTAAATGTAACCCATTACTGGAAAGCAGAAACATTCAAATGGTCTGTGTGAGAACTATGAGGTGGAGGAGACTAACGCAAGCAATAATTGTCTATGGTGGAGCACAGAAAGACAACCTTGAAGAGATGAACTGAGGATGTCAGAACTGTGGTAAATAACCATTAAATTTCTCATGAACTTGTCTATTAGGCTGAATATTAGAATTTTCTTTGAGTTCATTAGATAGTCTCATAAATGGACTGTAGGAAAAGTCCAGCACTGCAGCAGTCAAGAAGAAGAACAACAACAAGCACAGGAACAAGAAGAAGAAGCTGGGAACCACCAGAGATCCAGAGGAGAAATATTACAGAACATCAATACAAGTAGCAACTGAATCAGAGACCATGACTCACACAATCATTTCCATCATTGTGGTCATTATTTTGTTGACCAAAATGACCATTATCCTGTGATAACGGGATGATTTTCTCGTAACGATTGATAATGGACTACTGAGATGCAGGGTGGTGAGGGAGCTGGTGCTGCTCCTGGTCCATCATAGAACCAACACATAGCGACAAACATTCAATCAGACTGCCGTTCACTCACTGCACGAATTCAGAGACTCAGGTCGTTATCACACGTATTTGGGTCGATCCCGGTGCTGCCACATCAATGAAATGGTTATAATGTTTCAATTTTCAACTCATACGGCTCCGTTTCAAATGTGCTTTTTAATCACCACGCCCAGCAGTCGCTCTACAGACTGGAGCGTTGTGTATCCATGGCAACCAGGCGGAAGTAGACGCGTCCTAGCTGTATAACGTGGCTACGTTGTAAAGAAAGCACACGTGAATGATAGAGTGTTGAAGACGAGAGGAGTTGCGTGTGGAAAACAATGTTGTCATGTACTGGAGGCGGCGGATTTCCAGACAAACCAGAGCAAGGCGCAGATTGATTCTGTTGAACCGTGAAGTCCAACCACACGCAGATATTACTGGCAAACAGACAGGTACCAGTGAGTTAAACATGAGCATTAATGCTTAGCCTGCTAAGCCCTAGTTGGTAATTTTTCCAGTGTTTGTGAACGCCCCGTTGATCTTAACATTTGACATACATTAGTAGCTAGCAGACACAAGATAATACTAAACGTTACAGTTAGGCCGTAACCCTGTTATTTGTAATAACACTGTCAATGAAAAAGATATCCCTTTAGTACAGCTGCCTACGGATACTTATCAGTTCAAAAAGGTGGAGTATCTGGGATTTAGGTTGAGCTAAAGTTGGTGTGTGTTCACACATCACTCACGCCACATTTCAGGTCGACGCAAACTGGTCTGAAACAACCCCGTTCAGCTGGTCCAAGAGCAGGTGAGTTACGTCGACAACGAGCGCGAGCAGTGCGTTTACACAGACCCAGTTGCGCCATGTTCGGTACCAAAACTCAGGTCGACCTAAATGGGTCCTGTGTGAAAACAACGTCAGTCAGCCTGATATAATATGTTTGGACGGTGGGGGGAAGCAGGGAGAAAGCACATGCACACCGTGCGGGTTCCCCACAGAAAGCTTCCAGTTGGCAATAAGAATTTGGCTATAAAATAAATGTGAAAAAGTACGCAGCCTGCATTAATAAGTTAAATTAGGATTTAATAGAAACTAATTAAAAAACTACTTGGGGTAGAAGTTTGCTTTAAACTGGTGCAGTATGACCAGTGATCCAGAGGCCACCTTGGCCACCCCTCTTGCGCCACCCATTTGTTACTATGTGTGTCTTTTCCTTGAGGACCTCGATGACGCACCTGTTGTCTTTGGCAGGTCTGGGAAGCTCGGGTTCAGTGACAGCTCTCTCTCTCGGCTGTCGACTGGAACCTGCTGGTCTCTGTTCTGTGGACTGCCGTCTGTCTCCGTGCTGTCTCCTGTCCATAGATCGCCTCCTGTCCATGGACCGTCTCCTCTCTATGGACTGTCTCCTCTCAGGCATGCTCCTGGGTGATGTGCTCGCTGTGGACATGGAGGGTGTAGACCTGCTGGTGGACAGGGTGTGGTAGTACTGGTCGTCCACATCCAGCAGTTTACCTGGACTGGAGCACAAACAGGGCAGGAATGCAGTGAGCTGTTGAGACTTTCATACAAATTTGACATAAATTACTGACAAACCCCTGAAATGGCTGTTTCTATAGGTTTTCCGTAGTTTTTGCTACGAGGTTATTTGGTGTGAATAAAAAAACAAACTCTGCTGTAATCAGTAAAATGCTGATTTTAACACATACAGTAGTATTGCTACGCCACATCAGAACCAAAGATCGTCTTCCAAACAAGTCAAGCCAAGGTATTTTACTAAACAGCAGTATTTGACACTCCGGGGATGAGAATAGCAAGCTGTTTCTCTTGTTTAGCCTTGTGTTATGAATCCAGCACACCTTTGCTCTTTGGAGCGACGACTTTTGTTCCCTCTTGAAAGGCCAAACTTGGTCCCTGTCATGCTGCTGCATGTTTAGCTCAGCTTGAGCTGAAATGATGAACCGAGAGCTTTTGGTCAACAAGAAAAGGGAAACTTATGTAGTCATTAAGGGCACTGTGATGTCAATGAACGCAATAAGGAGCACCGAAATGACTGCTTGTTGAGAAACAGCTGACATTGTGAAAGGAAAATTTCACAATTTGTCAATAGTGGTGATTGTTTTGCTGTAAACTCGTAGCTCTGATGGACTTCCACATTCACAGTTTGGACAATCTCTGCATGTCCAGTCCTGATTCGCCACACCTGGATGGTCACGGTGGTGTAAACCAAGCAGAAACCTCGAGCCAGAAAAGTGAAACCGATCCAGAAGTCCGGAAAATTGCTGTTCACCCCTCATCCACTAGGGGCTGGCTGCAAAATGGAGTCAATCTCCATAGACTCCCATGTAAAAAACTTCACAGCCTAGTTCAAAAAATCATTTTAGCTTTAATAGGATAATTTACCTCCATGTCAAATATAAGTTTTATAAAAATAACTCATCCATTTTGATGTTATTTAATCTTGAATTGACATAATTAGCAGCGTGTCCTTTTGATTGACAGGTGGCAGACTGGCTGCCGGAGTTAGCGCTTGGGGCTAGTGCCTAGCTTCCTGCTCATGCCCAGAAAGGCTACAGTGGGAGCAGCGCAGATGGCTTTAGTTCTTCAGAAATCAACGTATGACATGAGCGGAAGGTTCATCCAGTATATTCAGTCTTTGGTGTAAACAGATACAAATAGCACCAAAAGTGATTGTGTGAACGAAGAAAACTTCATCTTTGAAACATCATCTTTGAAGAATTGAGGACATCACAAAGCTTTTCTAATAAGCAGTATCACTGTTTCCACAGGTTGACAGCAAACTTTTTAAGAAGATATTGTCAAAATTGAAAAATTTTGCCCAACACAGTGTTTAAATATGACAGATTTTTGTCAACAAGCATTTATTTCCGGCCCTGATCTCCATGAAAATTATTTATGTACTGAACTAAAAGACAAAAAAATCCCATCGAAACTTTATCGTGATTTCAAGGTGAACAACAAATTTCCTAGGTTTCCATTGTAATTACGTTTTGTATTAGCTGATTTAATTTCTTTTTTGCATTGTTGGTGACTTTGCATGAGAGGACAGTATGATACAACAGATTAGTCACGTATTGTAGGAATAAAGGCTGACGTTTCAAAATAAAAACTTCAATCTGACCCCCATCTCATCAGCAGCATAAAACAGATCATTTTCAGATTGAGAGCAAAGATGATGAGCTGCTGCTGAGCTTGAGCTCAAAGATGGACCTGACCTTACAACAGCAGTTTTTTGGAGGAGGGGGGGGCACGCAACCATCCAGTGATGATGAAGATAAATGTGCTGCTCTTAGACTGAGAATAAAATTTCTCCATTACTCTCTAGACGCTGGCTGAATAATATGATTGACGCAGCAATGGAAAAGGAAGATCTGAATAACATCCGCTCATGAAACATTTAGTCATCTATCAATTTAATAAGCTGTTACACACAGTACTGCATTTGTACTGAAAATTATTTATTCGCTTAGTGGGACAGAAGTTGGTGAAACTGTCAACATTCTGTCTCACACTATCTTTGGTCATAAAACACAGCAACTGTACGGACATGTATCTCTAAAAGGGGGAATTTAGCTTGGATTTAAAATTCTTTACAACACAAAATTTTTGCATCATTCACTATTTGACTTGCAAAATGATCACATCTAAATTAAAAGTGAATTGTTGTGGCAGCGATGGCTGTTGGCTTTCTTTCTGGCTTGCAGCCACTTGAAGAAGCCTCTGACTGAACACACTATTGCTTCCTCGCTGTGTTGCATAGAAGATGTGAAGAATTGTCTGGCATGTTCAGCAGCTTGTGCAGCATTCCTCTGGACAATCAGCCCCAGATCAGACCCCAGCACAGAGCCAGCTGTTAGCGGTAAAAGCTTTCCACTAACAGACCAACTGATGACAAGTTTTCCTCACTGCATGTCTCGTCTTTTCCTTCAGTTAATCTTAAAGACACACAACGGAACTTTTAGCAGTTTTCTCAGTGACGCGCCCCCTATCGGCGGCTAAATTAGCATCCATCTTGTTCGTACCTGTACTGTAAGCTCACTCCAGCCAGTAAAAGACAGTCTTATCTTGACTCTTGTTCTGTCCCTTCCTCTGTTTCTTTTCCTCTCTTCCTCCAGTGATGTTTCCTTGCGTTTCTTTACCGAATTCGACATGATGCGCATTCAAAACACCCGCGATGTTGATCCCTGGTTTACATCCGGTTGCTAGTGAGTGACGCGGTGCTGCAACCAATAGTTGGCTGCAACGTCACGGTCGCGTCCCGGATGGGAATCTTACATAGTGCTGTTTTAGCCCCGGGACGGCTCTGGGCACTGACAGCTCGAAAATGCGCATAATGAATGTTGGTGTGACATCAAAACGAGTCAGAAACACAGATTTTTAAGGTCTAAAAGTTACGTTGTGTGTCTTTAATGCAGTGCTGCCTCGGGTGAGAAGCGGAATATTTGAAAGATCTCAATTGTTTAAGTTAGGGATAGGCGATATGGACTTAAACATGTATCACGATAATCTCTCTTTTTTTATCACGGTAACAATAAGTGATGATAAAAGCTATCAGCATAATGTTTTATATTATAAATCTGTCACTAAATTCTTTCTTGAATGCCCTACAAAATACTAGAATGCACTAAACTATATCAATTAAGTTCAAATAGTGCATGTGTATTGCAAAACTGTAGTGACACCAATCAAACAAGTCTGAAATATGAGAGACCAAATTCTACCTTAATTTAAATGATGCAAACAGCAAAACTAACTTGACTTATGAAAAAAAAAAAAAAAAGTAGTGCAACTGCAAACGCAGCCTGATAAATTGAATTGATCGTTTTTGTAGTGAGATGAGAAATTGTTATTGTGGGGAATTTCTTTGACGATATATCGCATACGATAAAATATCGCCCATCCCTAGTTTGGGTGTTATAGTGAACTTGATCCAGATGAAAGCTGCATCCTCAATTGCACTGAGTCTAGCAGACTATCCTGGTGTGAGTGCACCCTTAGGCCCAATCTCAATACAGGACATGTGCTGCTCATTTAAGAAATCGGAGAGGGTATCATTATATCGTCGCTCCTCTGCGACTGCCGTTCTGACTGCTTATGGTTGGAGAGCTGAGTCGCTGAAAAAGACGTGTCGTACAGTCCTGAGCTGTGATTGGTCCGTTCAATTTTTTACCGGAGTGGAAATCCCTTTACAGTGGAGGGAACCCAGACTGACTTGCCATGTACAGTATCTCACATATGGCGTTGGTCAGGCTGGCCTGCCAGGCTAAAATGGTAGGGGTATACAGTACCCCTTCAAACGATGGGTTTTCAGATGCACACTTAAAATGAAGGGTACCACAAATTTGAATCACTGCTACCGAGTCCAAAAAAATCCACCAATGTAAATATTTTCCCCATAGACAAAGTTTTCTAATGTATGACAACTGTTGTGTTGTCTAGTTTAACATTGTTTAAATGTTGAACGGTCATTTTCCTTGTAAAATGCACATGAAAAAACAATCGCTAGTACTATGTTAAGGCTTCAGTAACATAAAGACTCCATGCTGAAAACCAGCAAAGCTCTGCAAACAGCTCTGATAATCTACAGTTAAAGCGTCATCAATAAAAACTTCTGCAACATTGCTGCTGGTCTTCAGTAACATGGAGGACATCATTGGTTACAACACAGGTGGGAATGTCATGCATCATGCACAAATTGGACTTGCTTGGTAACGTTAATCCACAGCTGTAGACGGCCTGATTTCTCAAGATTTCCGGCGACAGCTCAGCGCACATCTGCCTACATACAAGCCGGCAGGGTTTAATGATGTCGTATGCGATTGTTGAAGGGGTGTCCCACATTGGGGGTGACTCAGCCCTTGTGGCTCTGTTGTAAGTGGCAAGGGGTGGGGGTAAAAAAGAGAAATGAGACTGGGCCTTAGTCTCAGGTAAACCGTTGCAGCCGTAATAGCTGAACCTGCAGTTGTACCAATACTGAACTGTTTTCATGCTCTAAATCTCATCACACTCTTTGAACAGAAAGAGAATAAAGTAGCTGATCATGGTGATTGAGTGATACGGTTTCTCTTCCTAGTTCTCCTCATTTCAGTCTTCCCTCCCATTTATTACCATCACCTCCAAATACTTTACTCTTTACCACCCACATTTCTCCATCTCCCATCCTCCTCTGCTGTCAGCCTCAGCCAGAGATGCCATCGTTCCTGCTGACCTTCTCATCCTTAATGATGCATGTAAACTGCTCCTGTCCATTGCTGGCTTTATTTATCTGCTAACAAATTATTACCCTTGATGTTTAGGACTGTGTTGAATTGTGTGCGCTCACATCAAGGTAGGTGTGTGTGCCTCTTCAAACTACTGTGATAAAACACTGTGGCCCGTGCTTGTTCAGCCATCCCTATCTGTCTATCTTCACCCCTTCACTCTGGGCGGTTTACTCACCTTGTAGCCTGTGTGACTCATGCATATGCATGAAAACACACAAAAACACACACTGTATGGCAACTTTTTCCCTCTCCTCTGTTTCTCAAAAGACCATGTAATCATCGACAGAACAATACTGATGAAAACCATTATGTGTGACATTATGTGTCTTTGAGTATTCAGGCCGTGTTACTAATGGAAAAGATGAGGCTGATTAATTTAAGTGAGGATATGTGTGATGCTGCACATCATTACGTTTGGACCCAGACACTGTCCTTATGTTGGTGCAAAGCTAGAGTAATTACTCCAGATCACAAGTGGAAAGCAGGCAGACTGCATGCCAGGCACTTAAAAAGAAGTGATAGGTTGTTAAAATTAGGGTGAGAGAAGAACTGGACACTTACTCCTTATTCCTGGGTTTACGTTTGTCATCCTGGACAGACCGCTGAGAGGAGGGAAACAGAACACGGATTACTTCAGCCAACCAATGCTTGTTTTTAAAACATTTTTTTAAAACACGCATTGATTTATCATCACATTTTGAATGTATGCAATTTATAACCATACAAAAGTCTGAAGGTCAGTAATGACCAGAATCAATAAGGATGAGTCTTGGCAACTTTATTGCAAACCTTTTCTTCATGAATCTCAATGAAAATTTTCTAAATGCTGTATTTTCACCTACAAAAATAACACAACTCCAACTAGATTTGACTAAGATCAGGGTCTATTGACCTGACATCATAAATCCAGGTAAGTGTGGGAGCAGTCATGCCATAGTGCTTTTAAAAGACCTATTTAAGTTTAAGAACCAAACATGACATCATATTAAAGACACGTTTTACGGACATTTCTGTTTTACTTTCGCAGTTGATCAATTTCTGCCAAGCGCTTCCGGTCGAATAAGATCTGTGTTCATTTGCATTGAATAGTGATATCACTACAATGGTAACATTCTTATTTATTTCTTATAAAAAAGGTTCTTACTTCCTCACCCTGCTATGACACTGAACTGGGAGGATAATGTGATGAAATGGCCTAATGGTATAACTAGCAAAATATTTTCGTACTTTGTTGAGTCCATGGTTATAGACTTGCGAAGTGTCGGCTGTGTATTGATAGCGACACAAACAAGGAAGTTTAGTGTCCATGATGACAAATGTTAAACCAAGCCAGTGTCTGGATGATTCCTGTCAGAAGGCTTGAGTGGTGGTCATGGAAGATTTTTTTTGGTTATGGAGGGTGTAGAGGTGGAGACTGCAGGCTGCACCTGTATAGCTGGACCCGGTGGGTCATGCAGCTGCATGGCTGCCGTCCTATGGTAAGTTTGCTCATTTTACTTTCATTATTTGCTTCCACAAGCTGCTGCAACCACTTACAGCACAACATGTCCCAGAACGCTTTTTGGGTTTAACAATATCCACTTTTCGGAAGTTCAGAAGCTCTTAGTACAGTATGTGTGTTGATCATTTGCGTATGTCCTCAGTGTAAAATACCCTGTAACCGTGGTAACTGGAAGCCCTTAGCAGAAACTAACAGACATGGCCCCAAAGTTTTGTGGTGGAAAATTTTCTAAAGTTTAACCAAAATGTAAATAAATATACAAAATCATGACTTTAAATCCCCTTTCTGACTGACTTAATTTCCTTTAGGAATGTAAACCAAAGTAGAATTAAATGCAAACTAGAATGCAGAAATTGGAAGAGATGCAGAGAAAGAAAAGGTTTTATAGATTATACAAAAATACTACAATTGGTGAGGGTGTCAAGATTGGGTATAAAAGGGGGATCCACCAAAAGCTGGGCCTTTCCAAACAAGAATGGGTTTTAGCTCACCACTTTGGACCAAAGTCTGCTACAAAACCATTAAAACATACCTAAACCTATTTCTCAATGTAAGTTTGCAGAGAACTTTCAGCATCTACCGTGTGTAACACTGTGTGAAATGATTCGGGGAGTCTGAGGAAATCTCAGTGTGCGAAAGACAACAAAGAAAATCACAGTTGGATGGTTGGGACCCAAGAGCACTCAAGCAACACTGCATCGTAATTAGCAAAGCCGCATGGGCTCAAGAGGACCTTGGAAAATCATTTTCGCTCAACACAGTCCACCACTCATCTGGAAACAGACGCAGTATTACATGACAAGGAAGTTGTACAGAAACACTGCCAAGTTATCTGAAAATAAGCTCATTTCAGATGAAGAGACAGTGGGCATATGTTGTGGTCAGAAAGGTCCATCTTTCAATTACTGAAAAAAACAAAACCTGACAGACCATTCAGACTGTTGTAAGTGAAGGTGCAACAGTCAGTAACTGTGATGGTGTGGGGATCCATTAGCATCTATGGCTAGAGATATCCCGATCAGGTTTTTTTTGCCCCCGATTCCAAGTCCGAGTCATTAGATTTTGAGGATCGGCCGATACCGAGTCCCGATCCAATACTTCTATAATAAAATACAAACTGAGCAGAAAAAGACAGATACAGCGTTTCCCTACAGCATGCTGTAGTGTGTGGTTATTTCAACAGGATTATGGCGGACCTTATTCTGCATGACCTACAACTGGGAAGCTTCAAAGAAACAGAGTGTGAGCTGAACTGGCCTGCCTGCAGTCCAGATCTGTGTCTTACTGAAAAAACATAGTACGGAGCATCATAAAGAAAATAATCTGACTGCTGAGCTGCTAAAAATCTTGTATGCAGCAAGATTCTTCTGTAACTTATCCTCAGTAAGTTTTATATCTGCACAATACACTGTAAGCTTGGTCACTAAGTAACAAAAGGAAAAAAACACACACATGACAGCATTACAAATAACTTCAAAGTGCCACAGAAACAGTCACTCTTTGTTGAGTTATTGAGCACTGTAATTATTTCTTTTTGTACAAAAGCAAAGCTACTTCAAAAACACTGACAGATGTACTAAAGGAAACTTTACTTCTCCAGACAGCTTTGTAATAGTCTGATATTTCTTGCCTTGAAAACACACGTGGTGAAAATAACCAGCGCAGAAAAAAGCCAATCAATGTGTATTGTAAAAGCACGAAGCTGGAAAAGCAAGGCTTTGCTGTTGAAAGTATCTGAAATCAATCACCATCTTTTCTGTGACTCACATGAATAAGAGTGTAATATGTGGAGTCCTCTGGTGTGTTCAGGGTCTTTGGCTGTTGGGTTCTGCGGGGGGTTCTTGATAATCTTTTGTCAGCTGAAAAGTAACAAAGACAATTAAAAATATTGTACTTTTTTTGTTGTTGCTGCAATTAACCTAACAAAACATAATAGAAGAGTTCCAGTGAAAGAAACAACCTAAGATCTTGTTTTTCCTTTACAAAATGACCTCAGTTCAGCCTTTTTCCCCTCGTTTTCCTTCCTTATGAACGGCTTCTTGGCAGCCACCATTCTATAGAGACCATTTTGGATGAGGCTTTACTCTTTTTTTTCCAATTTTTTATGGACATTGCTTATTGATAATGTTGATGCAGACAAGAAAAAGGTTTTATTTGGCACTTTTCATAAAATTAATTGATGAAATGAAAACATATTATGTGTCTCTTTGACAAAATGTAATAAAATATACTATTTGAATTAGTTATTTGATAAGTTCTTGTGTGCAGACACGACTCATCCCCTGAGTTTGGTACCTTTTTCATGTTTGAATGATTTGTTGGTAAAAAAACAAACAAACAAACAAAGCATTTTCCTTTAGAAATACTATCTCTTTGCAATACAATCAAATACGAGGACTGGATTGATTGAAAATGACTGAAAAAATCAGACAATAGCCCAAAGAGAAAACAATGAAACATAGTCACAAAGCCTGGCAGGATTATTATATGAAGCTTATAAAGATTACTGTATCGTGAAGCAAAAGGAATTGTGGGATGGATCGACACTGCAGTAAGAATCAGGTGGGAATTTGGCGTTCAGTTTGAACCTTCACAGTCCACAGTCTCACGATTTTGTGTGGACATTCTGTGATAGCTTCAGAGCTGGTGGGATCTACATGGCTGACTGAATTACCGGAGTGAGTGAATGTGAACCTCCACCCCATTAACCTCTGACTTGTGCTTATTGAGCTGCCCTGAGGCCTTTGTCCAGTCTGAATTTTCCGCAAAGATTATGTGAAGCAACCTTTGACACAAAGAGTCCAATAACTGTGCAACCGTCCATTTTCCCAGTATTCTCAATATGTATTGAACATAAAGTGACTGGTATGTCTGGGACATCTTCCACACTGTACTGCTGTCTGTCAGACATGTCATAAGTCATATGCTGAGAAAAATCGCCTTCATCTATATTATTTCAATATATTAGCGTGACCTTTGCTAGCTCATTATAAATGTTCATATTGGGGGAAAACAATCCATCATGTTCAGAAGCTCTCAGGTAAAGCAAGGCTAATATCATTGAACAACTTCATCTAAAGGTCATTCTGTACTGCTCATACAAGTAAAGCTAATTTTACACCCCATCATATTAATTCCTGAAATAATTGTTGGCTCACAAAACATGATTAACATTTGATGACCTTTCCCATGAAGAACAATGTGACTGACATTCCTCTGCTTTCACAGTGTGAAGCACAAATGATTCTGATTTAGTTTATCGTGTTAGTGAAATTCATGAAGACAGATTGGCTCTGTAATGTGTAATTCTATGGGAGTTGTGCCGACCGTTGGAAACGACACATAATTCATTCTGTTTAACCTCAGGCAGTATGTTGGAGGAATGCCTGTAAAGGGCAAATATGCCCAGGTTAAAGAAACTGTTCTAACACTGAAGTCTGTGTGGTAAATATACAGGCAAAGCCAGCAGCTGGTTAGCATAGCCTAGCATAAAGAAAGAAACAGGGATAGCAAGCTAGTTTCTGTGAAGTGAAACGACAAACAGCACTGCACTGTGAATTGCATTTTGGCATTTTTGTTGCCCCAATGTGTTATTTAATGTCAATTTAACAAGCTTCTGGCATGTTGTTGTTGTATATTAAAATACTCAATAAAAAATATCTTAAAAACACAAAAAACCTTCCATTCAACTCAAAATTTTAATGCAGCCCTTTAAATCATATTTAAATATTTTACAGTATGCATTAGGGGTGCAACAATACAAAAAAGATTCACGGTTCGGTTCAGTTTGATACTTTAGTGTCACGGTTTGATATTTTTTCAAAACAGAACCCCCTAAAACAAAACATTTACGTGCCTTTTTTAACCCACTGTCCTTTTGTCCACAATGGCTTACCACTGGGATCATAGTCAACGTGAAAACCAAAGTAGTTTGAAATGCCAGATCTGAATGTAGTCAAATAAAGTTTGACTACATTTGAAGAGTTTTCAACACAGAGCTCATCATCAGAAGTTCTGATGATGAGCTCTCTGTGTTGAAAAATTTTAAAATAGTTCTGATTCAGAACACACGATCAAATAAAAAAAAAATTCTGTGCTGTTCGATATTTGATACACTCATGCTCATGGTTCGATACACACCCATACGGTTCAGTTCGATACAAATACATATACTGTATTGTTGTACCCCTAGTATGCATGCACTTCCTGTTTTGTCACTTGGCTGTCTGCAGGTCTGCAGATATAATGAAGCTGCACAAGAGAGAAAAAGCAAAGCTATTGATAAAATCACTTTCTGCTTGGTGAAAGGCAGCAATTATACCTGCACCTCAGCATCATTTCTTGTTTTAAGAGTACATGGATAGAGTGGAAGTATCTAGAAAAAGCCCTAAAACACAACTGAATGCGCATCATTTCCTGCCTCAAATTATTCACCTTTGCAGTTGTTTTCTTTATTTTAGTGTTTGTGGTGGGGACTGACCTTTAGGAGACCATGTCTGAACTAACTGCCTGAAATAAACACTTCTTTTTAAAAGACATGCAGACTGAGAATGTAAATACAGTGCATCCTACTAAGACTGAAGGGGCTATAAAAATAGAGCTAAAAGTTCACATTAACCTCGGGTCAATATAAAGCACCGTTATGAATGATATTTATTGCTTTATAATCTGTTTTTCACTGAGCCAATCTCACTTATCGTACTTGATTGGTGATGCTGGGAAGCATAGCCATTGATTGCTTTTCCTCGCACAAACATGCCATTGCTCTCAGGATTTGATTGATGAGCCTGGATGATCTCATTCAGCTTCTGCTGCAGGGCCTGAAAGTCCTGAGAAGTCTTTGCGATCTGTTGAGATTACAGGAGAGCATATTAACGGACAGGATGGTGAGGCGACTGTTTTAAAGAAAAAATGTTCACTGTTTACCTCTTTGGAGAAGCTCTCCAGCTCCTTGGCTTCATTCTGTGCGACTTCCTTGTTGGCCTTCAGGTTCTTCCTCTCTTTGTGGCCTCTGAAGTTACTCTGGATCTTCACTGCAGCCTGTTCTTCCTCCTGTCTTTCTTTTTCAATGTCTGTCTCATCTTTCCGTTCAATCACCACATCAGTAACGTCCAACACCTCCTCCTCATCTATAGTTTCCTCCGCTATCTCATCATGAATCACACTTTCCTCCGTGGTTTTCTGTCGTGCTTCTTTCTCTGCTTTCAGCTTCTTTCGGTCCCGATGGCCCCTAAAGTTACTCTGTAGGACAGTAGCTGCTTTTTCCTCATCCAGCCCATCTGGGTTCTCTGATGAAGTGTCCTGCAGTTCTGCCAATGGTTCTTCAGTCTGTCCTACGTTTTCCTCAATTGCTGGTTCCTTCTTCTTTTTCTTGGGGATCTTTCCTTCCTCCTCGAGTCGTTTGCGCTCCTTGTGGCCACGGAAGTTGCTTTGAAGCACCACAGCTGCTTTGGCCTCATCTGGATCCTCTGTTTTGTCGTCATTTGTAGACGAATCTGCTCCAGCTTGAGCTGCTGTTTCTGCCTCTTCCTCGCAGGTTTCTTCTTCATCTGCAGGAGTTTTTGCTTTCTGTTTCTTCGCTGGGATTTTGCCTTCTTCCTGCAACTTCTTCCTCTCTTTGTGGCCTCTGAAATTACTCTGGAGAACAGTGGCTGCCTTGGTTTCTTCATCTGTGTTGACAGTTTCATCCCCTGCAGTCTTTTCCCGTCCATTCTCCTCCTCTTCATTTCCAACAACTGCATCCTGAATCACTGCTTCATCTGCCACCTCTGTATGCTCTTCATCTTCCGGCACCTGAGTATTATCGCTGTCATCATTCTCCTCTGCTTCATAAGTACTTTCATCGTCTTCATCATTCTCCTGCTTATTAGTCACCTCTTCTTTTTCTGTGCTGTTTGGCCCTTTTTCCTGATTCTCCTCCTCCGAGGTTGAGAACTCCAGCTCAGCCCCGGCCATTGTCTTTTTTCTTTCTTTAAACTTTTTCCGCTCTTTGTAACCCCGGAAGTTGCTCTGAAGAACCACAGCAGCTTTAGTTTCATCCTCCTCATCAACTGCTTCATTAGAGGCACCTTCATCACTTGGATTTTTCTCTGCTTCTGGGGCCATTTCTTCCTTTTCTTTCAGAGCTTTTTCTGTTTTCTCTTTCTCCTTGGCTTCCCTAAAAATTAAATGGTTGCACTTCAGAAAAAAAGAGATCATTCTATGATGTCTACATTGTCCTTATTTCCAGTCTCTCATACCGTTTTCTTTGGAAGCTCTTCCTCTCCTTGTGCCCTCTGTAACGAGCCTGAATCTTGGTTGCTGCTTTGTTCTTCTCATCTACCAACTCTTTGTACTTCTTTTTTGCAAGATAGCCTCTGCAAACTGGAGAGGATGGAAAAGAAGGGTGAACTATGACTATACTTTTAAAGTTAAGATTCTGCTGTTTAACTGTATCAATATAGTTCTTCTTACCAGCCTGAAACTGGATGATAAAGGCCTCAAACTTTGCTTTACTTTTGTCATCAGCCACCTTCTTCCGAACTTTTTGACCTCTATAGGCTAGAAATTGAAGTAAAAATCAGTGGGACTGCAACAAAAACTGATATATTACCCAAGCAGAGTGTGCCGTTAACCGACCTGACTGCAGCACTAGAGCACTTTGTTCCCGTTCTTTTAACATCCTTTGGTACCGTTTGGCTCCCAGCCAGCCTCGAACGCACGCTTGGAGCAAGATGATGCGGTTTGTGGCCTGCTGCACCATCAGATTCAAATGTTCAACATGGTAGTACTTCAGGAAAACCTGAAATACAAGACACATAAGAAACACTATCATCTATACAACCTGAAATTATTATCTTTTCTTTGGAGATTAAGAAGTTCAGCTGTGTTGTCAAACTTTCCTGTGCAGCTACAGTCAAAATGCCAAAATGATCCATTGGCTCAAATTTGAGTCAATTAGATTTTGCACTTTTAAATTCAAATTCACAAATTATTTCAGAGTTAGCAGGGGAAATCAAAGTTTCTGATTTTGTGAAATGAATATACCTGAGAAACTTGATTTTGTGTAAGTAGAAACATTTTGCATCTGCAAATAAACGAATGAACAAATGCATGAATGTGTAAGTTAAAACATCCTTCAGCTAAATTACGTGCAGACATGAAGGGAAGAGCCTTTGTGTAGAATTGTTTACACAAACAAAATTAACTTTCAGCACTGACTTCACTCTCAGTCTGGTTAAATGGTCTTTTTTTAATTAGGAAGACTGCAAACTGGGTGAAATGACCTGCAATATCTTAAATAACAGCTATGATAAAAAGCTGTTTGAATTTTTCTAAATTGTAAGGAAAGGAGCTGCAGTACTTCCTTTATTATCTACTTTAACATAAGTAACATTGGAGCATCATTTAATAAGGTAAGGAGAGATAAATCCATCCTATTATTCCTTATGGCTGTAATTTAATATCTTTGCTCAACCTAATTTTTTTTCATTACAAATTTCAATCTTTTCTATGCACTACATACTGAAACTCATTAACACACAATATAACACAGACTGATATTGCAATATCAGAAAAAAACCCCAAAACAAAACAGGAACTTCTCCTTCATCATATGATATCGTTGAAGACATAATTGCATTTAATCAAATCATTCATACATCTAGAAAACAGAACAGGTCCCAGAATGGAGCCCTGAGGAACGCCTGATGCATGTTATGTTGGGTTACTAAAGTTATTCCTTCAGACCAGGATAAGCAGTGTCTCTCCAATAAAAAGTATGTACGTATCTGAGTTGTTTGTAGGAGTTTAGCAGCAATCAGAATGCACAATATGCTTAGTGCAGACAATATAAACAAAATTAAAGATTCAAGTATAGTACCTGCTCGGCACGATCAGCTTTATTGCTGTCTACAAAATATAAATGGAAATCACTTGAAATTATGTGGGGAAAGCAATTAAGGTTAAGGTTTGTGACCTATTGGAAGCCTTTACGTGGTGAAATGCATTAATTGTTTTCCAAAGTTTTGCCAAAATGTACAGTTTTACCTTACCTTTAAGCGCATCTTTAAGATTGTCACAGAACTTAAAATTTGTCTTGACAGAAAAATTTGGATGAAACCTCACCTTAGTCTTTCCCATTGCCCAGTTCTCCAGCTTTGCCTTTTCCAGGATGGCTGCACACGTCTCTGGGGTCACAGCTGGCTCCTCATGAGCATGGAAAGCTAAGATATAGTACCTGCAATAATTGCTACAATCAGTTGGACACTCCTTTTTGTAAAGAGAGTCAGCAGAAATGGTACATTGATTGTTGTTTTTTTGGTTTGTTTTTTCTAGATTGAATAAGCTGTCGTCGCCTCTGGAGTAGACCTGGTGAATAAAGTGGAACCACTGACCTCTTTATGAAATTAGCAAAGAGGATGCGATGAGAGTAACCCTGTCGCCTGATCTTGGCAGTCTCCAGAACACCAGTGTATCGCAGCTGAATTAAAACCTTCTCCCTATCAAACTTGTTGGCGTGACGATCGTTGTTGGGTTTGATGCAGCGCACAAAGTGAGGCTGCCCTGCCACCATCTTGGACAGCAGGTCCATCAGAGAATACTGGGAAGACATGAAAGGTTTCAAGCAATCAGGGTTGAATGAAGAAAGCCACATCTGAAACATTTCTATAATATGTTAGAGCAGGGCTACTTAATTCGGTCCTACAAGAATGAAGTATCCATAAATGTATCCCTGTTCCAACCAGTGCCGGAACCAGAAATTTGTCACTGGGCTGGCCAGGGAGAGACCATTACTCACATAGGGGTGGCCATAAGTAGATACCTCAGAGTGCATGTATATGTATATTATATATACATCCAACTGTATGGGGTAGCTAGTGTGTAAAATTAGAAGGAAAAGTGGTTTGGAGGCAGTTTTGGGTCTCCCCTGTGAAGCAGACATTTTCTTTCCCCAGTAGCAATATCTCAGTGAGAAAAGCTTAAAAGGGGATTTTTAACGTCTGCGTGGCCAATCTTAAAAATTCCAACACTATGAGGTAGTTTGTGTCTAGAATAAGAAGGGAATATGGTTTGGAAGCAGTTTTGGGTCTCCCCTGTGAAGCAGAAGTTTTCTTTCCCCAATCGCAATATCTCAGCCAGAAAAGCTTAAAAGTGGGATTTTCAACTTCTGCATGTCCGATCTTAAAAATTGGGGTAACTGCTTGAGTGTTGCCCGGCTAAAGCATGGGGGGTGGCCAGTGATTGGGCAGGGGTGCAGGGGTGGCTGTTGCCTTCACCTATTTCAAAAGCACCCTCATGCAAACCCATCCATCCCAAACAATCCACCCTCCCAAATCTCCACCGTAGACTCAAATCAAATTCGTCCAACAGCCTATGAAGTTCCACACAATGACTCATTCATTTGAGACAGGTGTGTTGGAGCAGGGAAACAATGAAATCCCGAAGGATTGCAGCTCTTATAGGACCGAATAAAGTATGCCTGCATTAGAGGATTAAAAAATGAAACATTTAAACATTTAACTATAAGCAGAAAATAACAGCTAAACTCACAAGTGTAATACGTTTTAAACATGTTTTATGGCCTGTTAAAAGTGTATGGTGATGCTTTTCCCTGCAGAGACCCAGGTGCTTTGGTTAGAAGAGTTACACACGATACCTCAATGTTCTATTTCTTAATTTAAGCAGCTACCAAAAAACTCCAATTAAGTTTTTTTTGTTTTGATTATTTATTGATTTGAAAAGAAACCATATCACTTTATTCTCCCCTTTTAAGTAATGTTATTTTAAACTACTGATATAATCCACTCTAATCTTGACCAATCGTGCCGTACTTTAAGGGTCACGTTCTTTGATTTCTCAAGTGTTTTTAAAAAGGGGGCTTCATGTCATTATTATGCACATAATTCCCTTTTATGGCACAACCAAATAACTTTGTTACCTTCAGTAGTTTTGAAAATACAGTATACATAAAAAACAACCTAAAGAAATGTGACATCACTCCATGTCAGTATCTGACGCATTAAAAATTAACTGCTGTCCTTTTAAGATGCCTTCTGCTGTTTCTGACATGCCCATTCCACTCATCACAACACTCATGCTCTGGTGGGGCGGAGCTCAGAAAGGGAGAGGGAGGAGCTACGTGGTATTGGAGGTGCTCTGTGGTAGCAGCCGTTCTGGCAGCCATGTTGGTTTCCACAGAACAGTCAGGGATTTCTCAAATATGCATGAATGAGTCAAAGTAACCCCTGGGGCATGTTTTATGGGGAAGGAATGACATGATAACATAATAAAAAGTTGAAAAAGTCAAATTTGCACACATCCACTACCAGTCAAAAGTTTGGACATGTTTTTCCAACAGATTCAATAGGAGAGTGTCCAAACTTTTGACTGGTACTGTAAATATGCTACAATTTTTGTTTGATCAGATTAGTTGACTAATCGCCAAAATAATCAGGACAAGTTTAAAAATGTGTGCATATCTAAAAAAGAATGCAATCCTACTCTGAAGTAAGATGCCACTGTCTGAGTTTTCATGTTGGTGGTTTCCCTTGGGTGGTAAGGCGTGTCTCCAGGTTCAGCTGGCTGGGGAAAAAACAGGCATTCAACATGTTAGACAACAAAAATTACCAACTTTACTGCTCAATTAGACTACACTCTACACTATTTATGTTTATATGTAAACATTTATGAGATAAAGGGAACATTTTGACACGGAAAAGCCTTTCAGCTAAAGCAAATGTAAAGTGAAACTCCTTCACAAGCTGAATCACACTTCTACAGTGGATGGCAACTTTTAAATCATAATGGAGACCTTTTTTCTATGTATTATGTTTTATCTTGTTTTTAAAAATCACCAATCACCGTTTGAATTTGTACTGTGTCTTCAAGAGGCACATCGCGCAAGCTTTTTTTTTTTTCAGGAGTGTGCTTTAATTTCCAAGAAAGCTGCAAAAGAGATAAATGCATAAGTGCCAAATCAAGAGTACTTTCTTGTTAACTACAACTTGTTTACAGCTATTACTCCAAAAAAGTGGTTCACATACATATTTCAAAATCATACAAATACAAAAAAATATTCAAATAAAATACACTATTTCTTATCATGACTACAAAGTGCTACTATGCATTATAGACTAAACACTACATCTACTGTAATTGTCAGCATAATGTGGGGAAATACTACAGCACGCCATCAGCCTAATACTGTTTGCACCATTTTAGCTGCTCTTCGTGGCTCCTTTAAGAGCAGAGCCTTTGATGAGCTTTTCTCGTGTTTTTAAACATATGCAGATGAATGGAAATGAATTCAAGAACCCATTAAACACAAACTAGGTAGATGTAGCTGTCAATGGCTTTAAGGTTAGCAAATTGCCTTGGGGCTTACATTTAGTGAGTACAGCAGTCATGTAATGCAGCAATCTAAACTAATTCACACGAGTAGGCCATGTAATTAAGCTGACAGGAGAAGTTTTATTTGGCTATGGTTTAAAGACAGACAGCCAGTCTGATTGTTGACTGCTTAGATAGAAAAATGCAAAGTTTCAGTACCTTTTAAAGTTGCTTTTAAAGACTTTGAATCAAGTAATTTTACTGGCATTAAGTAGAAGGATGAGGCATGGGTCTATGAATACAGATAAACCACAGTGAAGGATGTAAACAGAAGAGCAGAGGTACATTAGAGGGTAGAGGGGGATGGCGTTTAGCATATTACAAAATAAGGCTGCACATATCTCAGCAACAAGCACACAGACTGTATGCAGGGAAAATAGCCATAAATAAATATGGAATATCTCTACGGCAATAACTTATCTGCAATTCTTCCCAAATGATCTATGGACATTAAATCTGGGTCTATTCATTCATTCATTCATTCATTCATTCATTCATTCATTCATTCATTCATTCATTCATTCTGTGATGTCTAGAGTGAGGAAGAAGCATTGGCAAAATACTGCATACATTAAGGAACAAACTCTATGGAAATATACTGATTACCTCACTAAAAGAAAAAGAACTGTACAAGGTTAGCACTCCCATCTTATAGCACAGAAAGACAGGAGATGAGGGGAAAGAAAAAAAAGCAGAAACTTCAATGAAAAACACTTCAGACACTTGCAGCTAAACTCTGATTTAGGACCAGTTTACAGTATAAGTTACTGTCTGACAGCCAGACAAGAAAAAACAAACTCAAGGACTTTCAGAGGAAGCTCATTATGTAGGAAATAATACACCAATAACACAGACAGAACTGGAAGTACCTTGGCTAAGGTGTTGGTCCGCGTTGGAGTCCGTGGGCTCCGCATTGTGTTTATACCTTTACCCTTGGTGTGGGCAAGGTTGCCTGTGAAACACATAGTGAGTCAGTAAAACCAGGGCCCCAAATAGATGCAGGATTACTGTTACACATGCAAAGCTTGTCTACAACCTGCTTCCCAAAAATGTGGAAGTTTGAATCATCAAGTTTGAATCAATATATATATATATATATATATATATATTGGTATTGGCCATATTTATATATATATATATATGTATATGCAGTCCTCCTTAAAACTATCCATACCTTTCGATAAAAGAAAATTCTAAATTCACAATAAATAACAATAAACTAAAAAAAAAAAGAAATAATAAACAAAAACTTACCAAATTACAGTTTAGCGAAATAACATATTGCTTTGGAATTGTAGTTGAAAGGAATAATAATAAAAAAAAAAAACAACAACAAACAAACAAAACAAAAGGGCACCAAAATACCTGTCAACAGGTGCAGAAGTCTGATTGGACGTTACAGAAAATACTTCATTGCAGGGATTGCCCCAAAGTGTTGTTCAACAACTTTTTGGCTCATGAGCCCCATCATGCTTGTACACTCTTTTTTTGTGTTTTGTTTGTTTGTTTGTTTTTAACATTTCTGTTGAACCACAATACAAAATCAATGTCATGATTTCAATAAAAATTCTATGCATTATTACTTTTGTCAATTTCAACTCATTTCACTGACACCTGATTTTTTTTTCTTATTTAATGAGAAGGTATAAATAAATTGGAGAAGGACTGTATGTTTGGTGAACAGAGGACAAAGTAAAACAGATATCAAATTGTTGTACTCAGACTTAGTGATTAGAGTAGGCTTTTTTCTTTATTTACTGACAACAACCGAACAGTGTCATGAAACACCAACCCCTTGATACAACTTAAAGACTTCTTTTAAAGGGCAATTAACATATTACTGACTGTGATTTAAATCTGACTGAGGAGGTAGCTGACTGCCAACAAACAATACTCTCTCTGCCAAAGCTGGCTTACTGAAAAAAGAAAAAAAAACTTCTGGCAGACAAGAGGGAAAAACCTTCTTAGAAAGGCTAACAATAGCCCGTTGTTTCAATTTAAGAAGATACTTAGCTCTGCTTTGAAACTGTTTAATCGGATAGTTATTTACTTTCTCCAAAGTAAAACTGGTTTACCTGTTTTGGTGAGAGGATGTGTGACAAGTTTGCGAATGAGCTCGTTCTCTGACGACCTCAACAGCAGGATGATATCAGCCGGTAGTGTCTCTCTGTTCTTGGCCAAGAAGCCTCCAGCGTTATATATCACCTTAGAGTTTGGTGGGAAGGAAAACACAAATCAACTCACATCAACCAGCTTCAGTTTATAATGTGCAAAGATTTGAATAAACAAATATACTGTAGATTACCTTTCCAGCATAGTGGTGAATGCCAAAGCCAAGGTCCACCCTTTTTGGCCTCCAGAAGTTTTTTGTCTTGAGATTATCTTCAAATTTCTCTAAAATATCAAATTAGGCATGAGGTAAATATATTAAAAGCCAAGGTTATCACAGTGAGGACTCACAGTTACAAATAGTTTAGTTCTCTCACCATAAATATTTGGAAATAATTTGATCATTCTTAACGTTGGTTTCAACACTTTTTACTGATTTGACAAGCAGAAATGAAGCAGCAAGTTACCTGTGTTCAAGTCTCAAAGTGTTTGACACATAAGTTTCACACATGAAACTCTGTCACTCTGTTTACCTTAAAGAAGAGACATAAAAACTCTTCCCATTTTCCAAAAGTGAGTGAGGAACTTTTTTGTCGGGAAAATTTGTGATTTCTTAACTCAGCTAATAATTCCACCAATCTTGTGACTGTACCCGCTTATTCCAATTCAGAGTGGTGGAGGAAGGTGGGGCCTGCTCCAGTTGCTAGTTGTTAACTTTTCCTAAGAGAATATGATGGACTGACCTACAAGTGTCTGGTCAGTGGCCTGAGGGAAACGACTCTCTTCATCTAGAAGTGAAAGCATCCCCATTGGCTTCTGCAGGAACAAGTCAAGAAGGGGCCGATTGTCCTCATACTCGATCATCCGAGCGTCAACCTCTTCATTCAGGTACTCATCCTACAAGGTGGAAAATCATCATTCAAAATAGGCTCATAACACATCTCAATTCCCTTGCATTGCAAGGGCTTGTTGTGGATGTTAAAGACCCACAAAGTAACTTTTAGATATTAAAAATGTGTCTTTCTGACTCATTTTGATGACGCAACGAAATTCATTATGCGCTCTCCATGACCAAGCTCCATTATATATTAGAGATCTCATAGTTCCATATTCCATAGTTCCAAACAGAGCACTTCGCTCTCACACTGCAAGTCTTCTGGTGGTTCAAATAGTCTCTTAAGAGTAGAATGAGAGGCAGAGCATTTGGCTATCAGGCCCCCCTATTGTGGAACCAGCTACAAATTCAAGTTGGGGAGGCAGACACCCTCTCTACCTTAAAGATTAGGTTTAAAACCTTCCTTTTTGATAAGTCTTATAGTTAGGGATGGTTAGCCATCCCTTAGTTAAGCTGCTATAGGTTTTGACTGCTGAGGGGCGTTCAGGATGCACTGGGCTCTTCCTTTCCCATCATCTCTGCTTCTGCATGTAGAAACTTGTGACAGTATTGCATCATTAACTGTGTTCTCCTCTCTCAGCAGGTCTGGCTGGATAAAAGTTGCAGTATCTGTTGGTCTCTGTCTTCTCCATCTCAGCCGGACGAGGCAGATGGCCGCCCTACCTGAGTCGGGTTCTGCCGGAGGTTTTTCCTTCCTGTTAAAAGGGTGTTTTCCTTCCCACTGTCGCCACCACTCCGTGCTTGCTCAGGATGGGGGATTGGACCAGGTCAAGTTAAAATGTCATTCAATCTGTTGGTTTCCTTAGCTAGGCTATTATGAATCTGACTTGAATTTCTCTGTCTGTTAAGCGCCCTGAGGTAACATTGTCATGAATAGTTGAATTGAAATTGAACTTCTGTCCCTTTATTAAACTATAACAGATCTGGAGGACAAAGTGAGCTTAGACCTCCACTTTATATTTAGATAACTTGATCTCATCAGGCTGACTCAGAGCTATGACTCAGCAAAACATTAGAAGAGACCTAAACTCAGTGAAGAAAATGACATAAATAGAAACTAACAACATCAAATCAATCAGCTTACTGTAGCATAAACTACTGCTGTGATGTGAATGAAGCAGGTCAGGAAAGAAACAGGGAGTCAGAGAGATTTCAGATAAGAAACTGCATGTGGAAACATGGAGGCACTGCATGTGATCCACCAATAAAGCCTTACCACACAGTTATTCTATACACAGGGGGACCTCCTGTAGGTGGTGCTTATTAATCTCATAGTTCAGTACATTTCCCGTCACCCAGAGTATATGTGTTTGCCATATAGGACAATGTATTTCTGGGCCTGGTTCCAACCATTCCCAGGAGTGAGTTTAAGTCCAACATGAAGTGTTTTCAACTCCTAATTGACCCTTGTTTGGGATGATTTATAGCACCTCTCCACGGGTGAGTCCAAATCATTTAACATTAGCAAACCATTCTCTGACCCCCCCAAGGCAAAACACTCCCACGAGACTGCATCAAGGGAGAATGGCGAATCTCATTCTGCCGTAACTACAGACAGCAGCATATTTTACCCTTGCTATCTCTCTTAAGGCCCGGTGTGACAAACAATGACACGTTATCACAATTTAGATGGAAATGAGGCCGTACCAAAGTAAAAACGGCACACTAAGTGCTTTATAGGAGGGATTCAAGCATTCAGAAAACCATCTTTGATTTCAGTATTGTGTTAAGGTGCATGCTGATGTGGGCTTGCCCACAGAGCTCTACCTGTTCCCAAGCAAATATGTGCTGGTTGAAGTAAAACTGGATCTGCTCGTTGGCAATATTGATGCAAAGCTGCTCAAAAGAGTTCTTCTTGAAGTTTTCAAAGCCAAAGATGTCCAAGATGCCGATGTTCAGGCCTTTGTCATCCTCCCTGGGGGTGACAAGAAAAAAAAAAAGGTAAGCATATAGTAATTAGCCTTTAGCCCAATTGACTGCTATGCATAAGTTACTACTACTACTACTACAGTATATTACTACTATTGTCATATAGCAGACGCTTTTTTCCAAAACTACTCACATCTAAGTGAACAACACAAGCAAGAAATCAAATAGGAGGGTACAGTGGATAAGTGCTGGTCAGGCTGCTGTGAGCTGGACACAGGTGCTCCTATGCAGTCCTGGGATTTTTTTTTGTATGTAAATTTGTGATTTGTGTGTTTTTGTTCCCTTCCCACCTACAACAGTCCCCTTGTTCAACAAAACTAGGTCTTAAATTCATGTTCAGCCTTGCAGGGGTGTGTAAAATCAGCCAATGTAATAATGCCTGCAAATGTAATAAAAACATGCAGCTTTTAATGCAATGTGGGATTGAGGAATTACTAAAACTGCATATTTTCATTACGTTTGTAATTTATTACGTTTGCGGGCATTATTACATAGGAGGGCGTTACATGGCATCACTCCTCACTCCTTCTATTTATCCATCAAAGAATATTGTTTTTCAACTCCCTTCCTGTAAATGATCACATGCACTAACACTCCATTTTCATGGACAAATAATTAATCTATCCAATTGATATCTGTCCGATCAGAGATTCCAGCTGATGTGTTCACACGGATGATGGAAAAAGTAATCAGTTGTGATTCATTGATGGACAGATTTATACGTTCGCAATGCTTTTGGCATGCGCAATGCCTCCTAGTTCGGAAGAAGTTTTTTTTTTTTCAATTTATAATCTTTTGACCGTCAAAATGCTCAATAATCTTGAACTCTTTCAATTTTTAACAAAAACGTCACATCCACCACAGTCCTGTTCTGTTAAGCTTCCACCATCTTACCTGAATCTGTCACGCATCCATGTGCAGAGACAACATTCCACAAAAACGATTGGAAAGAGTGTTTACTGTGTATTTATTTCCCTACTGATCTGATCATAAAAAGGTTTGATCAGATTGAAAATTGTTTCCGATCAAGGCCAATCGGATCAGCTGACTGATTACATGATGCATTTTTATTCTGATTGGCGTTGAATTGGGTCAAAACTACACCATGTAAACGTAGCTATTGAAGACGAATGTTCACATGCAAAAACAAACCAGCATTGACAAGTGTTTTTCCTGCATGTTAACCAATCAGGATATAGGTCACTGAAAAGTCAACTGCAGACAAGGCTGAGTCCCTCATCAGTCTTTAGCCCTGCACTGTATGATAGACGTTGGAAAGAAAACAAAATTAAATTAAAAGGTTTGGGGAAAAAAAAGGTGGAAGAACTTGGCAATGAAAATGATAGGTGATTAATTAGTCCTCTGTAGTTTTCTTTGTGGTGTGGTTAAGCTAACTAGTTGTAGCAGTTTTAACTGGTTACTTTCAATCTATTCCTTTAAGGATAACTTTTTTTTTTCAACCTAAACCTTATTTGTAGGATTTTATATGTGCATTTACTCACCAGTAACATTTCTGTATCACTTTGGCCCAATCCCAATGTTCCCCTACTTACAACCACCAGCCCTTACTCACTACCATTACACTCTCGAATTGAAGCCACAAGGGGTAGGACTTTGTAATTTTCCCTAGAAATTGGGACACCACTTGTGAATTTACGTTCAGGCACGTAAGCGACTGTGTAGTGACGTTTGCACATACGTGTCACCATAACAACACACCCAGCAGCAACACGGAGTTAACAGTTGCGCTCGTTTTTCGTTTTCTTTTCATCATTCATCATACTTCAGTTGATTAATAAACAAAACAACCACATGGAGAAGAAGTCGGCATTAACGACTGTTGTCTCTTGTAAACTGCCAAAAAGCCTTTGCAAGCTTTTCATCAGTATTTTAACCTAGCTAGCGTGTCTGGTTAATGTTACGAACAAATGTGTAATCTGTAACATTTGTGAGTTTTCTTCTCTGAGTCCGGTTTCTCTCTGGGGGTTGCTATCGCTGTTTGATTCAGAATGCAAATGATGACGTAAAGCTCTGGGAAATTTTCTCTGGCCCTTCCTCAGCAAATCAGCATCTGCAATCTCTCACTCTGAAGGGCTAGATTCACACCCCCTACTCCTCTTTATGTCCACTACCCCGACATGCAAAGAGGAACTGGGACAACACTACCCTCACGGGAACACAGAATTTAGGGATAGGGCTAAAAAGTAGGGCTAGGAGGTGTATTGGGAGGGGCCCTTCGACTCCTTGTGGTGATATTTAGATTAGTCGCCCTCCGGCGTACAATCATATAATGGGAGAGATGGGGCAGCTTCTCTATAAGGCATTATATGCAGCAAAACTCTTTCATTTCACCAATACTTTAAGTAGAATGAACAAACAAGTACTATTATCCTGTGAGTTCAGAATTTCATGGATTGCAGTTTGTTGCTGTCTAAAGGTAGCTCTTCTCAGCTGCAGCAGCATGCATCGGGCACGCACGTGGCCTCTGGAGTGTAGAAAAACTCCCCAATAACTAATGGAAAGCTAACTCTGAACTCACAGGACAATAGCACTCGTTCATTCGTTAATTCTACTTAAAAAAATGGTGAATTGAAGGAGTTTTGCTGCAGATAATGTCTGATAGAGAGGCTGCTCCATCTTTCACATTATCTGGATGCACGCCGGGGGACGACTTAATCTAAATACCGCCCAGAGGAGTCAAAGTGATACAGAAATTTTACCAGTGAGTAAATGCACATACAAACTCCTTGAAATAAGGTCCAGGTTGAAAAAAACAGAAAGCTATCTTTAAAAATCTTAAAGATGTACAGTAACAGAGTGATGACGAGTTTATCATCATTTTTCCATAAGTGCCCTGGGAATTTTGTTTTCTATGCTTATGTCAGACATTAATCCTGTTTATAAAAAAGGATTGGATTACATATGACACCGGAGCACACATCATCGCATTTTCTGCTCTTGATCTCACCCGGGCTGGCTGTCAGGCCGCAGCAACGTGTTGATCCTGTTGACAATCCAGCTGAAGAGGCGGCCGTAGAGAGCTTTGCCCATGGCGTCTCGCACCTCCACTGCTTTTTCCACTGTGTTGGGCCTGACGATTGTCTCTCCCCGGGCCACGACACAGTGGGAGGTCAGGGCTTCTTGGAGCTCGTCTGAGCGAATACGTAGCAGAGATGCCACTGGTAGGACATGATAAAAGATCAGATAAGAGTCTGTATTTCTACATAAATATGAGAATATGCAGCTGAAACTGTCCTCATTCTGACTTACAAAGACATTTATCCAGCACACTTTACTAATAAAATTAATCAAAACAGATTTGCAAATCACAAACCAGAACATGTTTTTAAATTTAAAAGAGATTAGGTACACCATGGAGAGTAAAATCTAACTATCACAAAATGGATATTTGGTAATGGTTTTCTGTGAATAGCATGTCTCCACTGATACACAATTTATTTCACAAGAATAATTTCCTATATTTATCTCTACACCAAATGGAGCTTGCAGCAGAGTTAATGATAAAAAGCAAAGGAGGGAGGAGGAGGAATGGGAGAGCAGCAGAGGGAATGTGCAGTCCTGCTTATGTCATCATAATGTCTCTCGTCTCACCGTTCTCCAGGAAGGAAATGTTGGAAATGTTGCTCTTGTCCGTTTGATGCTCGGAGGCAACAGCAGAAAACTCAATGTCGCCAGAGTTGAGGATGGCAGCCAGCGTGCTGTAAACACTGCCAAGCTCCTAAAAAGATAAGAGATCAACAGTCTTGTCATAAAGAAATGAAGTATGTCTTAGAGAAGTTATAAGACTATTTCCAACACTTCCATTTACATCATTCTACAGCAAGGAAGATTATTAATATAGATATAGATACAACTCACACTTTACAAGCCTGAGTTATTTTTAAATGTTAGAGATGCACTTTTCAACCCTTTTGAACTTAAAAAATGCTTTTCTGACTCCTTTTTGGGGAGAGTAAAAGCCCCTTTGACTTCCAGTCGTCTTTCATGCTGTCAAATCTTGGGCTATCTGCTGCAGTGGAAATGAGTGATGTGGACTGAGAAAATGAAAAATCCGAATTTGAGCATATCTCCACGAGAAAACATTCAATCGGAAAACAAGATTCTACTTCAAAGGGGTGAGTTGGAGCCACACACAAACACTCTTGCCTACTTATTCAGGCCTCACTGTTGGAATTTTGAAAATAACGTCAAAAGGGATGTTATTGCCGCTGCTTTTTCAGACCTCACTGCTCTTGATGATGAACATGAGGGGAGACATCTCCTGATGTATGAGCTCAAAACAAAAAGGCATGTTAGAAAAAAAAAAAACTCACACAAGTTATAACAGCACAAAACAGCATGGTATAGTGCGGTTAAAAAATGTTTCGAATGTAAACGAAATAAAGATTTAGCACAGACACCATCATCCTTACAGATGTGATCTGAAGGAAAAGTTAGGTACATCTTACTTTTCATCATCTGCTGCCCACAAGCAAAGTTAAAACTGCTTTTATCTGAAAAATCTGAATTTGAGCATAACTCAGCAAGAAAAAACAAATACGGAACAAAAACGTCTGTGTGGATGGGATGAACAGGCAGGTTACCTGATTTCAGACAATTTTAATAGCCTGTTATATTGTTGCCCTGCTGTTGTAGTCATTTGTCCAAATAAAAATATTTCTTTTTTTCTAAAAATGAGCCCCTCACCCTTTTTTCTCTTTTTAAATTTCACAAATCGCACCCTGATGCCTGGATAATGACACTGACACTGGATAACGCAGCAGCACAATGATTCAAAACACCGGAGCCAGTCTTAAACAGAAGAAATCAAAAGAAGAATCAAAGTAATGGGCCATATAAACTACTACTGGCCATTGTCGTTGTGGTAACTGAGGTCAGACACACCTGGATTAACCAGTTTGTCCAATAATGAAAGACATGAAACAGAGGAGCACTACTAAGTTCAGGAAGTAGTGGAGTCGTGCATATAGCTCATTCAAGCAGGACAACGTAGGAGTGAACTGCCTCGAACCAGGGAGTTATGGTTCCAAAAATGTGCGTCAAAATAGATAAAATGGCGTCATAGTCCACTTCTGTACAAACTACAAATTTACTGAAGACGTGATGCTCTCAAGATGCACAATAAGAAGCTGGTCCTCCAGCAGCGATTACAGGATAAGTGCTATTGACATGCAGCTCCCAAGAGCAATCAGTTCTTTGAGGCTCATTAGCCTTCACAATGTCAACATCTTACTGCCTGCACACGCCTGCAGTTCATGCTCCAACACAGACAACCCCAGGAACCGCATGTGCATGACATATTTTCCAAGTAAAATAAGCATAAATAAATGAATAAATAGCAATCATTGTTGGGGTATGTGCAGTATATTTCACATTAAAAAAGAAAAGTGAATGGCCAAGAGTCTGCATGAATGCTGCCATCAAGAACATGCTGTAGGTGGGTCTCTTTAAGCTTTCTGCCTGGTACTTAATGCAGTAGTTTATACCTCCAGGGTGAATCCAATGACTTTGAAACACTGCTCCACTGCATCAAACTGCTCCTTGTAGAAAGCGTTGCTCACTATATCAGGCCCTAATTTAACGTGCTCGTTACACAGATACCTGCAGATCAAAAAGGAGACACAAAGGTTAGGACTGGGGTCTGAGGAAGCAAGAAAACTGCAGGGTGAGAGGGAAATTACAGTGCTTTGGAGACTAAGGAATGTTAAAACCTACTTTGGTGTTTTGTTGTCAGAAAGCTTGTAGTGGGCGAGCTTTTTCCTGTCAGCCAGACCAGCGTAGATGTAGTAGAAGATGTGGAAGTTCCTCTCTCCTCTGTACAAACATAAAAATGCAGTTCAGAAATCACGCTAAAGTGCTAAATGTATACATTTCCAGCTCTTTGCTTTCATTCGGGGACTCCATAAAGTCAGCTTTGCATGTTTCATTGTAAAACTGTTAAATCCATATATATGTGTTCTTGCTCTTTATGCAGCCCCCTCAGTCCATCCACTACTGTATGTGAAACCTGCTCTTTTGATATCCGGTCCCATCATGGGTTGATACTGGAGAGATATTTATTTACAACCATTAAACTCAAGAACTGGTTATAAATTTCCCACAGCATCCACAATAGTACTCCTCTGAGCTCATCAATTTCTATGCCATTATATTATTTGCTACTATTATATCAATGGCAGCAGGTGGTGTGGCAACGTGCACTGTCATTTTATTCATTTCAAACATTGACTGAGAGCTCATCGCTGCAGCTATCACTAGCATTTGGATTGTAGAAAGTTGAGCAGAACTTCTACATGTCACTGCACAGGCAGGAGAAGTGTAGATTTGAGAAAAAATGGCTTTCATCTTTTTTACACAATAGAAAGCAAACCTAGGTAATGAGCAGTTTTCTAAACTGGTTCTGACAATTTTCTGTGATGAGAAATCAAAATGATTTCTTTGGAGCTGCTGGACAGCGCGACTGGTCATCAACCAGTAAACCAGATAACTGGTCCAGATTTTAACCAGTACTGAAGAAGAAGCTGACTGATTCCCACCCCTGGGTCGTCCACAAATAAAGATGGTAGGTTGACAAATTAACTAAATCAAAAAAGAAAAATGATTCATTTAGCATAAAACCTAGATGTCACCGCACTGTTGTGTTGAATGGTGACCAATTAAAACTGTGGTAGGTGATTTACTGTAGGTACAGTAAGTGTGTGCTGATGCCCTGATATCTTATGAAATTCACTCAGCCATCCGTATTTACTGTTTAGTTTGAGGAACCAATGATATATTTAGGCCTCTACAGAGAAATAAAAAGCACAAAATATTAAAGATAAGAAAATATAATATAAGATTAGATAAGTTATTTGACAGAATTTTGTCTTTGGCAGGCCCCAGTTAAAAACACAGAGCATAATCAACCCATAAAAACATGAATAGACTGAAGACAAAAGACAGAAAATAATTTTAAGCTGTTCAGAACGCTGATGGCAGTGGGAATGAAATATTTTCTATATTTGTTTTTTAGGGACGTTGTAGCCTCAACCTGACGGTGAGGGTGCAGAGGGTGTGTGCGGTCCATGTGTTTCCTGGTAACTGCCTAAGCGTAGAGATCTGTGAGTGGGGTTTGGGGGGATCCAATTATCTTGCTGGCCTGTCTTATTATCTTGGAAAGTTTGGTTTTGTGTTTGGAGGACAAACATATATAATTAGAAGCTCTTGCGTTTTTGTCGGTGAATATGAAACATAGCCTGGTACACCAGCTAGACTAACGCCATGTATGAGATACACGGTAAATAAGTCCTTCCGTTGGAGAATGATTTTCAAAGTGAGACGAGAGCCGGGACTAACAGGAACAAATTGAACTGGTGAGAGCCAATCAGAGAAACACAAAAATGACATAAACATCTTTTTGTAACAGGAAAGCCCTCAGAGCAGCAAGTTGTTGCGGGTTTAAGGACGTGCAGCTCATTAAGCCATCAAAACGGCATCATTAAACCGTCGTTCCTCTGCGGGCGCCATTCTGACTGTTGAGAACTCAGTCGCTGAAAAAGACGTATCACAAAGTCCCACCTCCTGTGCTGTGATTGGTTCTGTCAATTTTTTGCCAGAGTGGAAATCGGTTTCCATTGGAGGAAACCCAGACTGACATGCCAAGTTTCTCATACATTGCTGGTATACCAGGCAATAAGAAGCATACTACAAACTTCTAGATTGTACCTTTCGTAGTACTGTTCCTGGATTAGGTTAAAGGGAGCTGAATGATGATGGAAGAATCTTGTTTTATGACATTGTAAATCTAAAGACTAAAGAATGTACACTTCTTCAGGGGGTCTTTGTTAGGAGATGAGATAACAAAGACCCAGAGATGGATGGCCCTCCCCCCAGATCTTCTGATGGAGGATGGACTAAGGGACCCAAGGAGGTGTTTAGACAATGAGGCAGTAACAAATGAGTTCAATGTTGACTTATAACCTGTGTTAAACTTGGGCCCAAGTCAAGAATCAAGCGCGTCTTCTCACTGATCTGAGTGTTTGTTGCTCTTTCTGGGTACATTTTCTAACAAATAAGTTGGATCATTTACCATTAACTTCTTATCACTAGATGTATGTGAAGAGCTAAAACCAATAGAAAGAAGACTGAAATCAAGCAACTCAGATGGCACTATAAATTTAGTCAATTACTGGGCATTTAGCCATTTGAACACCCAGCTGTTAGGCTTTTGCTCAAAAGTCGCATCCCTATAATGAAATGAGCATATCTGCAAACACAATGTCTATATGTCATAATGACAGTTTTACACACAAAGATCTATTTTTAGCCTATACACTATAGCACTATCCTATTAAGCTTTGAAACATGCAGCAAAGAATGATCACCCAAGTCCAAAAATATCTGATATTATCATTATTATCATTATTATCATTATTATTATTATTATCATTATTATTAATAACAATGATACAATTATTTACTACTGCAAAAAGCAGCAGGGCTGTGCAACAATAAGGTAAATAAAAGCAGATGCACATGCTGCTCACTCTCAAATCAAACCCTCTCTGACCTGCAAGTTTGTCTCCTAATGAAATACTTGAGTCTGCTTTTGAAGTTGCACTGAGGTCTCTCGCTAGACTGCAATCTTTGATCAAATAGGAAATAAGTCTGCCCCTCCACTTGACCCAGTCTGCTTCATGGGCACATGATAAGAAGAAAAGATGGAGTGAAAGCAGTGCAGACTGAAGGGAAATGTCACCAGTTTCAAATTGAGAAGTGGAGGTATAAATGAGGGAGACGCTCCAATACACAGCAATCTCTGAATGAACAGACATGATTTAAATTTCTATGAATGTCAGTGTGAGATAAAGGTTAGAACAATGAAAGCCAAGACAAAGACAGGAAGAGGGCAGGCATATTTACATCGCCTGGTGGATGACTCTGGATTTCTCCAGTAGATACTCAGATATCTTGGCTCCGACCACCGTTCCCCCGCAGGTGAACCTCATCTCCAGGTACTTGCCAAAGCGACTGGAGTTGTCATTGATGACGGTGCAGGCGTTTCCGAATGCCTCCACCAGGTTGTTGACCAGCAGGATTTTCTCCTGTAGAGTCCGATTGTTGGCCTGAAGGAAACATTGTTCCAGGTCACAGAAGCAGAAGGTCAGAAATGAGACTTCTGTTTGAACCAGTGTAAACAGACTGGACAAAAGATTTTAGAAAGTGAATCCTTGGAATATCTCTAGCTCAGTGCTTTCACTTTGTAGGTTGTTTGTCTGAAATATCTAAATGGGAGTAAGATAATGGAGTCATGAGATCAAACTTTTTGTTTTGTTTTAGCAAACTGCAATTTGTCTATCAGCTAACATAAAAAAGCAACTGCTCCACAACCACAAATGATTCCAGTCATAAACATGTGACCTTACAGGTGGGGTGGAAGATGTTTTTCTGGAGCATTTTTTTAAAAACAATATTGCTAAAAATCCCCTTCACATCCTGACTGCTGCCAATTAAAGGGATACCATGTAACTTTTGACCCAAACATTAACCTAATGTGAGTAATGATAGATGATTGCAGGGGTCAATATACAGCATTTGCTGCATGTCAGTGCTCCATGGGGGTTGCCATCCTCAAAACCCAAACACTGTATCTTTACAGAAGCGGATCCATCTCCTATTGGATCATCTGACCTGGAGTGTTTTGCTTTATGGCTGAATGACTTTGCTATCAGCTGATCAAAGTAGTTTGCAAACACCATTCCAAAACACAGATAAAGACTGTTTAATTCTGCAACAGTTGTGTGGCCTGTGGGAAGTTACAGGCGCCCCTAGTGGCCAAGAGTTACATGGTATCCCTTTAAAGGAGCCCTGTCATGAAAAAATTGTTTATAAATATCTATCCACGTGAGTTAAAATCTGTGACCCTTAAGAATCTGTGACTGTTCCGGGGGCAACGTCATGAAATGGGGTGCACACACACATCTAGAGCTTCGGTGGTTCGGTGGAATCAGCCGTTTTACTTCCGTGCTGGAAATTAGACACATACTGTAAAAGAACGTGATATTTAACACCAAATTAGTTTCTATAGTAGAGAGGGGAACATATTTAGCATATATATGCCTGTACTTGAATTTTGGACGTGTGAAAAGCAAGATACAGCTCCTTTAATTAAATGCTCTGACACAGAAATAAAAAAACGTCACCTGTGGAAAGAACAGGGCTGAAAAGACATCAAATCATCTTGACCATCCCGTTGTAAACAACTGAACGGTGATATGTCTACCTATGAAATGTGTTTTGTTGTTGTTTTCAAAATATTGCTTGTTTGAACCATTTTTTCCTGGATCTCCAACCCTACCTTCAAGGGCAGACTTACTATAGCTGCATCATCAAGCAAGTGCACCATACTGCATGCTGAACAATATTTACTTTATTTTCTCATGGATAAATTAAAGGAATGATTTTAAACTTGTCCACAATCTTCTCATAGTGGCATACAGTAAATGTGGCAATAAGAGTTATGTTTTTCCTTCCGTCTGGGCCAGAAAGATTGTTGCACTCAGCCTCACCGTGGCAACCTCAGCGGATACTTGGAACTCACAGATAAAGGAGATTTGATAATTAGTTTTAGAGATCTGCAGTTTCTCTGGTTGCTACATAGTCTAGTCTTGTTACTGTTTCACACCCAAGCGGGACACTTCAGAGGATAGTGGAAATAATACAGAGCAATAGAAAAAAATAGGACACACTGATGGTGTGTTTGTTGTCTGACCTTTCCAAGAACTGTCAGCTGCTGCACCAACAGATGAGCGCTCTCTGTTTTGCCTGCTCCACTTTCCCCACTGATCACAACACACTGCAAACAGGAAGTCAGAGTCACAGTTCAGGCTTTTAAAGTATCAGTCATGTATCCAAACAGACACATACAAGTAAAAGATTATTAATGACGGCTCTGGGAGTTCAGCATACTTCAGACAACCAAATATTAACATATGCACCAAAACAAAAAGCTCTGCAGATGAGGGGAGGTTTCAGACATCTCCTTGTTTTAAACCAAAAGTCTCAGCCGGTGCATCTTTTGTCTTTTGTGCTGTATTTATACAGCATTATACCTGATCTGTGTTGTATGACACCATAGACTGGTAGGCGATGTCGGCCACAGCGAAGATGTGGGGCGGGTTTGCTGTCCTCTTTGCTCCAATGTACATCTTTGTGTGCTGTAGAGAGAAGAGTTCACAAAATGTTAAAGAAGAGTGACAGTGTGTGTGAGTGTGAGGAGATGAGGCTAAATAAGGTTACTTTAGTGCATCATTGACCACATGCAGAGAAATAACACACACAAAGTCCTGCAGTGTTTCCACTGACCTGAGGCATGTAAATCTCCATCTTATGGAAAGGATTGACAGCGATGAGGATGTCTCCCACATACGTGTAAATCTGATCTCTGCTGTATCGACTCTGAAGCTGCTCTGTGACTGTGTTCTGACAAAAAGAAACATTGCCAGTATTATATTGTTGCAATAAATAAAAACCTACATAACTGTCAAATCCATATTAGAAAAGAAAACAAAGAAAATATTTCATAAAGCCACCCAGGGTGTTAGCTCATGGTCCGTCTAAGTCAAAGCCTGTGACATGTGCTGTGTCAATGTTTTATTTTCATTACATGGTGATCAATTTTTCTGTCTGCAGTCTGCCTGGTTCATCAACAACAGCTGAGCTTCTCAGCTTGAAGGATGGTTAGAAATATCCACCAGCAACTGAGGCCGATTGTATCATTCAATGCGTCAACGCAGCGTTCAGGTTTGATAAATTGCTTCAAGTGTTATTCCAGTAAAGGAAGCTGGTGCGTTTGTCTTCCACATACTAAGAGGAAAAAAATAATACTAAATGTTTTTGGCCCCATACATATATACGTGCAGTCGGCCTTAAAATTATTCATACCCTCCAATTTAAAAAAAAAGGCTAAATTTACAATAGTAGTGATTCAAATACCAAGAAATGAAAGAAACTAATAAAGAATAAAAATGTATATAAAATTATAATTTAGTGAAATAAAATATTGCTTTTGAATTGTGGTTGGAAAAAGTAATAATAAAAAACAAACAAACAAAACTGTCCCCGACACATTAGAGCACCTTTCCCATAAACAGTGGACCAAAATACCTGTCAACATGTGTAAAAGTCTTTTTGAACATTACAGAAAACTCCTGATTGCAGTGATCGCCTCAAAGTGTTGCTCAGCAAAACTTTAGCTTTGGAGCCCCATCATGCTTGTTTTATTTTTTATATGTTTGTTTTTAATATTTCTTTCAAAGCTTGATTAAAAATCAATTTTGTGATTTTCATTGATTTTTTTTCATTATTACTTTTGTCAATTTAATCTTATTTCACTGACAGCTGATTTTTTTCCCCTTTTAATCTGAGGGTATAATAATTTGGAGGACGACTGGATACATGTATATGTATATATATATATTGGAGTTGCATATACATTTGCTGTATATATAGTGTTTGGTGGATAACTTCTTTAACAGTACATCTTGGAAATAAACCCTATTTTGTTATATTGTTAGAGAGCCTGTTTATTTCCCTTTTAAATGGTGCCACATTTATAAAGAAAAAGTATGTGTGTTAAGTTTTCCTTTTTTTCCTCATGAGACTTGGCATAAGTTTATACATGGAAATCAAGTTGAGATTTTCTTTTACCTCATCCAGAACCTCAAGGGTAGCGAGGTCATCCACCTCGTCTGCATCGGTTTGTGTCTTCATGTGGCTTCCTTTTTTAGTGTGGATACGTTCATGCCTGGAATTCACAGGATCAACAACCAAGTCACTTATTGAGTAGCTGCAGTAATATGCAGTCTTGTTTCTATATAGTTTGGGACACTGTGTAAAATTTAAATGAAAAGAGAATGCCACAGATTTATTTTAAAAAATAGTACAAAGGCAACACACTGTGTATATAACACAATACTATACAATGTTACGAAATGCCCAAACTTATGTAATACACGCTTGCACACATTGATATTGCATAAGTACACCAAGTTGAAATTTAGTACATTATGAGCATGAATAAAAAAAATACTCCCAGATTTAGTTTTTAAAAGCAACTGCTGTAAAAAAAAAAAAGCCCTAATTATGGACAATGTGCATAAATAAAATAAAGAAGTTTAGCTACACAAACATCTAGTTTTATGTTGACCCATTAGTTCCCCTTTCACTGTCAGACATGTTTCCTTTGTTCTGAGCCTGACCCAAAATAAAATGAGCTAAAACAAATCAACAGCAGTACATTTCCTCTGTCACATTTCCATGACCAACCTACCCGTATAATCAATGCTATAAACTACAAACATTCTCACTCAGTTTCTCTGACCTCTGAACTTTAGGCCTTTTGTATGTATTTGCTAGAATTATCTGATACAAAAATTACAACTGCATAAAATTAATTCCTGCATTTATTCAAATTTACAAGATTTTAGGTTTTTTACTCTGTTATTAAACTTCATGAACACCTTAGTATACTGTATAATGTAATAAAAAAGTTTGATCACACTCAATTAGCTTATGATGGCATTAATTTCCCATCATGATTGTAATTGAGCTCTAATAAAACATCTGTCAGAGGGCAGATAAAAGGTCCTGATTAGCTGCTGTTGCTGTAACTCCACATCTGAGAATCTAAAGATGAAACTTGATTTGAAATTAAGATATATAACAGAAGTTCAGGACACAGAAGATGCGTAGACAACAAAATGACTTAAATTCTTCCACAGACAAGAATAAATCTATAACAGCGCGTAAACAATCTACATCCCATGTAGTTGACGGCAAATACATGTGCAAACACGTCTACAACTGAACTAAAAAGCTCCTACTAAAGGCCACATATGCATTTGTTACCTGTCATTACTGTCTGTGCTTCTGTCTGTCTTTCCATGATGGCTTGAATGACAGAAATAGGATTAATATTGCATGAACGTATGGGCATTACACACTCTTTGGGCCAACATGTGTCATATACTGTACAGTCTGCACTTTAAGCGGAGTTGGTACAGGATTGAGCGTTTGTTTGCGTCAGGGTGGCAGGGCCTGTAAAACATCCTGCTACAGGGGTAATTTGCCTGCAAAGCGCTGCAGCCTACAGTACTACATAAACCCCACTGACAGGAAGGGGCTCAGACTTTTTCTATCACACACTCTGAGGTGGAAAAGAGAGTGATGGTAACTAAAACATATATGCTTGTCGGACAGTACCTTGTTTTTTCAATCACTCCCATTTGCTGGTTGAGATCAATGAGTTCAATCAGTTGTTTCTGCAGGATTTTCTCTCTGCCAACTGTCTTTTTGATGAACACGTGCTGAAGTAGGTCCAGCACATTTGGCCTCAGCTCAAAGTCCTTTATCAGACATCTGTGATGTGGAAGAAGAAAAATGTAAATGCATTTCAAAACACCAGCTCACACACTATCTGTGCAAATATTTATTATCCACAGAGCAGTGACACTTACTTGCAAATGAAGTCATTAAAGTCATCTGACCAGAGCTCTGGCTGGTGGAGAGTGGGCGGAGGGTTTCTGTTGAAGGAAGAAGTGGAAAAGATAAATAGAAAGATAAGATGAGATGGGATTCACGCAGGCGGGGTGGAGAACAAAGGCGCAGAGTGGAACGATGGAGGGAAATCTTAACGGTGAAACAATTTGTCACTCAGGGACATCCAGAGGTGTTTCTGTGGTGGGGTGAGGCAATAACTAACAACCCTCTACCTGTGAAGTTGGGTGGTTTTGATACAGCTGATTTTATAGCACAGTAATAAACAACAACACTTCTAATCAAACACTGTATTTATGCTGATTTCCTTCCTGGTTTCAGGTTAAACTCAACAAGACTTCACAGTAGCCAAATGACTCACTATAAATCTTCATTCTGCCTTAAATGCCTTTTTTTACAAGAGGGTTCCTGGCAGATTGGAAAGAAGTCAGTGCTGCTAATGCATCCAGGCCTCCTGCGCGTGGGCTCTGACAGCAATAAATTGCTCTAATGAGGGGACATACATCTCCTGTTTATCAGACAACACAGCCAATATAGACAGCAAATGCGTCAGACGTTTATTTGGAGTCTGTTAGGCTAATGCTGTGACTATTAAAGTGTTTTTCTTATCCAGAAGACAAACAGGGTCTTGTGGAGATGACTTGGGAAGAAGACAAGTCAGACATGTGGTACTTAATTATACACCTACTTAGAGGTTTCACCGCCTTATGAAGGCTATAAGTAGGAGGATGCATTTTAATTAGAATATTGCGTTTATATCACAGTTCGGTGACGCAATATGCTGATGTTCCCTCTGCAGTAATGAAGGCTTATCTTCTCCGTTACACATAATAATGGATGAAACCTTCACTCTTAACACATGGCCATGATTAGAACTTTTTTTTACCCGCTCCAATTTATATTGTACATATTTTCATCTGAGTCTTGCCTTTCTACTTAAATTAAAGATAAAAGAGAAGGAAGGACTTTTTTATGTAAGAATGTTGATTCTGGCTTTTTAAAACTTTGTATTCATCTTCACATTTTTGCAACTCTGGGTTCTGTTTCAGCCTGTTCATGCGCATCAGAGGTAATAAGGCAAAATACTATTTGAAAATTGTGTACAGAAATAAAGCATCAGCTGATGTGATGCTTTACTGTACTGCAAAGGAAACATATTTCATTTCCTTATTTTTTTTCTTTCCTAAGCCACTTAACATGGTTCATGATAAATATCATGGTAAATGGTAAACACGGAAAACATGGTAAATAATTCAAGTATAAAATAATCCTCTAACTCAAAAGATAAACCAGTGTTGTGATTACACAGAACAAACGTAGCAACTTTCTGGCCTTAAAAGTATGTGTTTCTGACCAGTTTTGATGGTTCACTGATATTCATTATGCACTTTCCTGGAGTCATTGTTGCCATGCAGCATATTGAGGCTCAGAAACTGCACTTTGAAACTTCTTTTTGAGGATGCTTCACAGCTGCTGTGTATTAGCTCCACCTCTTTGGTCCGGATCGGCTAGATCAGTACCCCTACCGAAGGGCACCAAAAAAGTAGGCCGGATCGGGTCGGATATAAGGGTACCCGTCCCAGTTTTTATCTGTGGAGACACAAAAGAACGTGTACCAATCCGGCCCGACGCAACCCAGACCCGACCCAGACCCGCTGGTGGACACGGGGCTTTAGTCTGTGACAGTGAATGGATCACACATAAAATAAACAAATCTTTTACTGGAGTAATTTCATGGCCTGACTTCGAAAAAGCTCAGTGTTTATACAAGGCAAGTTTATTTGTATAACACGCTTCATAACCAAGACAATTCAAAGTGCTTTACATAAAACATTAAAAGCATGACAGCGGTACATAAAAAAAACTTTATAAGTAAATAAAAGAAATTAAGTTAAGACAGAAAAAGGCTAAAATAAAATAAGATAAAATAAAAAAAAAAAAAAAAAAAGTCATCAGCAAATACAAGTTTTAACCTGGATTTAAAACTGCTGAGTTTCAGAAGAGGTTTAGTTCTGGCTGGGAAAAGACAGACCTGAGGGATCTGGTTGGTTTGTAACAAACCAGAGGATGCTGAATGTATTGAGGCAATTCTGTTACCGTTCAGTGCTTTGTAAATTATAGTATGAGCAGGATTTTGAAGTCGATTCTTTTACAAACAGGAAGCCAGTGTAAAGACCTGTGGACTGGAGTTGTATCATCTACTTTCTTGGTCTTATTAAGGAGTCGAGCAGCAGCATGCTGCACTAACTGCAGCTGTCTGATGGACTATTAGACCTGTAAGGACAGTTTCTAGTCGACTAAAGATAAATACATTGACAAGTTTTTCTAAATCCTGCTGAGACATCAGTCCTTTCATCCTCAAAATGGTCTTTAAGTCATAACATGTTGACTTTACAACTGTCTTAATGTGATGCTGAAATTCAGGTCTGAGTCCAGGACTATACCCAGACTTCTGGCTTGGTTGTTAGTTTTAAACTTGGCTGTTTGAACCTGAATGCTGACTTTTAATATTTCTTCTTTGGCTCCAAAAAGTATTATGTCTTCATTTAAACTGAAGAAAGTTCTGGCACATCCATAATTTGATAAGTGCATTTCATCGGTGTTTGGATTGGACTATAGTCCCCTGGTGAGACAGTCATGTAATATTAGCACAGTTATGGCAACAGATATTGTTGCTTTCCATAATTTGAGTGAGTGGGACATGTAGATATTGAACAGCAGTGGCCCCAAGATGGAGCCTTGAGGATCTTCGCAGATTATTTTTGTTTGCTCAGATTCAAAGTTACATATTCACACAAGGTAGTCTCTGTCTTTTAGAGAGGACTCAAACCAATAAACTGCAGTGCCAGAGTCCTACTTAGTTTTTCAGATGGTCTGGTAAGATATTATGGTTGACTGTATCAAATGCGCCACTGACATCCCGTAGTAACAGGACCAGAGGTGAGGAAGAGGAGGCTTGTATGAACATTTCACTTCTTTTGATAGCTTCTGCTTGGGTATGTACAAAAAAAAATCTGTGTATATGTAAATATGTTCCCTATTTTGCAAGAGAAAATCATGTGGCATGTCAGAGTTTTGCATTTGGAGACATGATATTGTCACAGTGAAGACTTCTGCATTTGGTCTCATGAGACAAATTCTCCCTTTTACTGGCCTGGATTCACAATTTTCCTCTGCTCAAAGTAAAGGACTGCAATTCCCACAGATAATTCCCATCCAACGTTTTTGGCAGAACTGCCTTGTCATCACTCCTCTCCTCTCTGGTCCTAGTTGTAAATGCATATTTGTGAGTCCCTTAAAGCAAAATCTAAATGATGGCTGCAAATTTTCAAAAACAAAAGCATGGTTTCCCCATCTTCTAGCTGTTTCTTTTTCATTTTTCTTTGGTGTACCCGCTGTTTTATTGCTTGATTGAAAGGATAAAACTCATCCCTAGTACAGACATTGTATTTTAAAAATCAACAGCTGCACAAAATAATGACGTTTTTATCTAAAATTTAGCTCATGAAGGCATTTTTTTTTTTTTACCTGAGATGACGGGATTAGCATATTCCTAATTGATTAAATATACATTTGATTTTTCACATGGAAATAAACATTAGCCTTAATGATCTTGTTTCTGTTAGCAAATTAGATGAGATAGGGAGTGGCTGAATTACAACCATCAGCGTAGCTTTTTAGGCTGCCAGCTGAATGAGCCTACAGTAGTGAGGGGAGGGAAGAGAGGAGTGTGAACAGAGGGCCTGGAGCTCTGACTGCAGCAGTCAGACAGATTCTGGGAATGCTGTGTGACGGCTCCGGTGGTGCACGACCCCCACAGCAAACAGAGGACAGCTTCAATGCAGAGGAGGCCTCTATGTGTGTGTGTGGGTGTGTGTGTGTGTGTGTGTTTGCTTCAGGGCAGTGATGGACAAAACACTGTGCTTTTAGGATGACAGTGATGGTAAATGCTTATATGAGTCTCACACTGGAATCAGCAGATGATAAACAATTAGTTTTCACCTTCAGCTCACAATAAAAAGGAGGAGAGAAGGTAGCTGTGCTATCAGCCTCTCCCACAAGGCAAAAGGGGTCAGCGAAGTGGGAGATGGATAAGCTCCTGCAAGCTGGGAAAAACATTTGAAATAGGAAGACTGGACATTGTTTGGTGAAAATGGCCCTCATTTATCAAACGATCGTACGACGAAAATCTGTGCGTACGACCATTTCCACGCAAGACTCGGTATTTATCAATTTGAACGTGATCGTAGGATACGATCAAATCTCACGACAGCTCTGAGTTCGTGTACGCAAGTTTGAGTCAGTGAGGGTTTGCAGCGCAGCGCAGCAGAACATGAAAATATTTATTTACCAAACCGCAAACTGTCATCTAAACATAAGTATTCACATATCAGCACTAAGAATGAACCCATTTGCAAAGAAAAAGGAAAAAGTGAATGTAGAATGTATTCCCAAAATTACAAAAATAGCTGTGACTGAATTTAATTCCTCCATTTATCTCAACAAATTATTAAAATCATTGACATATAGTTCTAGGAGACAAGTGCTTTGCACTCTTCGTGCATTTCCTCACCCCGCTGGTAAAACTGCCACATAGAAGGAGGTAGGCATCAGTACGCACACGCGCAGGTGCCCAAGTGGAGCGCTGCTTCGGGCTGCGAGAAGGCAGGTGGGTGTCGGACGGTCCGTCTCGGACCCGGCGGGATGAAACGCTGCTTTAGACTCTGAGAAAATCTACAACACTCCTGACCTGTGCAGTGCTGCACATCGCTCGGACCGCTGGAGAGTTTTGATGCGCAGAAAAGATGCGCCCGGAGCCGCTCTGCAGCCCCCACTGGGCTATATGGAGGAGACCGGAGCTGATCCATTTCTAATAAGTAATCAATACTTTAAAGTTGTATAAGTGCTCAGTCAGTAGACTGTCCCTTAGCTTTGCAAATGCAAGTTATATTTTTTCTGTCCCTGTCTGGGTCAGGCTCGGATCTGACCGGCATCCACCTGTCACCTGTTAGAGCGCAGCGGTTGGACTCATGACGGGGGGGGGGGGGGGGCTTTTTCTTGACCCATTGGCTAAAGAATTGTGACGTTGCCATCGGATGTGGCCTATTATTAAATTTCATAGCTAATAAAACGAATAAACCATATAATCCAGGTCTAGATTGAGACTTTTATTAATATCTCAGCCGGTCGTTCAACAGCGGCGAGGCTGACTGATCCTCTTCCGTGCAGCGTTTTTGTGCACGTCTCTGACTCCGGTTTTTAAGCTGCCAAACAGCACCTCTTTAATCTTTCTCACCTCACAAATGAGGAATTCTGTCTTGATCGACCCAAAAGTTTCTTTTTTGGCAGAATCTCTCCTCTCCACGGTTCAACCTCGCTGGGTGAAGCCTCATCATTATGCATGTTTAAGGGCGTAACCGTGGGCGTGACATTTAAATGACGATAAATTTCAGCTGTGGAATTTATCAAGACTCTTTTGTTCGTACGACGAGATTGGACCGATACGAACGTTTTAATAATCGTACGACCATTTTTACGATCAGATGTGCGACCATTTTGACGATCGTTTGATAAATGAGGGCCATTGTGAGCAAATCACTGCATTGTGCACTAGAGATGACTTTTCTGGACAGCAGTGCAACATTACTCAGTCTTTAGCTACAAACAGAAAATGTTTGCAGTTTAATGGGCATCACAGAATAAAGCTTATTTTTGGTGCGAATGGTGAGTTTGCATTGACATGTGCTGCAAGCTGGTCTGGTGATGTAAGAAAAATGCTTCTTTGCAGTTTTTGTTTTTCTTAAAGGGATACAACTTCACAGAATGATGTGCCTTCATTTTCTACTCACCCTCATGCTGAGCAAGACTCTGGAGCACTTTTTGAATAAGAAGTGCGATGTATTACTGTTTAGGCTATAAAAATATACTAAATAATATTGTTTCGAGTAAATTATGGACGCTATCCACTCAGGACACTTGGATTACACTGGAAGGAATTGGATTACAGTATGAAGGAATATAGTCAAGTTTTTGTGGACTTTTATGGACGTTTTTGGTTCAGGCACCAGTGAACTCCTTTATAAGAAAGTCAGCGGATAACGAAAATCTCCCTGATCTCCGGCTGCATTTGAGATATCAAAAAAGTGCTCCAGAGTCTTGCTCAGCATGAGGGTGAGTAGAAAATGAATGCATATCATTCTGTGGGTGTACTATTCTATACAATTAATGTATATGTACTATTAAGCCAATAATAATAATCAGTAGTTGCATTTGGACAGAGCAGTTCCAAGAACCTTGAATTTCGTTCTATGAACTACCCCTCTCCAGGGGAACTGTTTCATTTTGTATTTGCACATGAGTCAGGAACCTTGACGGGGACTGATGTGAAGCAAGGTGATACTTCTTCATTTCATGGAGGAAAAGAGAGGAAAGCGCCACAGATAAAGGAGATACCGTGTAAATATAAAGTATTAAACATGCGCTGGTTTTATCGGTGTCGCAAACATTTAAGGTGTTATTCTACTGTTTGTATTTAGGGGCTGACAAAATACTATACACCTTCTTCATATTGGTTCCTGTGGAACCCTGAAAAAACCCTGCCTCAGAGTAGGAGCTGCTGGGGGCCTGGGTCGTGAGCCTTGCGGGCTTCCTCCTCCTTGCAGAGACGAGGCTGCATCTGCATGACTGTATCACCATGGAGCACCCTTTATTATGCATGTTGATGCTGTGACACTGCTTCCCATTGCGATGACTAGGTTGTACCTCTTCTCTACTTCCCATTGCGCTGACTAGGTTGTACCTCTTCTATGCGTAGTTCTGTGTGTGTTTGTATGTGTTTGTATGATCTGAGGATATTTAAGCCACCTGCAGGTCCTCCTGTAGGGGATTGCTTGTTTTGTTTTCCAACAGAGACCTTGGTTGTTTAGGGATTGCTGTACAGATGTACCAGTGAACTGTGTAAGTGGATTCATGTTTTCTCTCCTCTCTCTCTTCCTCTTCCCTACTCCTTTCTCTCTGTTTCACTTTCTATCATTACCTCTGTTAACTTTCATTTCTCCCTTGTCAGGCCCAGCAGTATGAAATGGAATGGTGTAATAGACAAATGTTTAAATAAAGAAATAAAATGAATAAACATGATATCAAGTGGAGCCTTATGTTCATAAAGCTCCGCTTGGTAAAGCAAAACTGTTCAACAGAATAAAGCAATCAGACTTCCATTCTGCTTGCTTCGATGCTGGACAGGACAAGTAAAAAAAAAAAAAGAAAAAAAAAAAAAAAAGAGTAGGAGCTAAAATGGTTATAGGAATTGATGGCCATGGTCCCTAGTTGCTGTCTGTTCGAATGTGCAAAAAAAAAACAAACCCGGCCACGTTCCTGAAAAGGTTATAGGAACTTCAAAAGGTTCCTCCAGAGCAAATGTGCCAAATGTCGATTTTAACAAATGGTTGAGATGACCGTAAATAATATAGTAACAATAGTAAAATGATCAAATTCCTAACAGTAGTGGGATTACAGATTTTTCAAGTTGGCATTATACACTCAAACCAAGTGGTAGAGATGACACAGGTGGGTTTATTTCACAAATGTTTTTGTGTTGTGTGCAAGCATAGACAGCATAGGTACAGTAGGACGTCTTGATGGTTAGGATGGAGTATTAGAAGATCTGCTGGAAACTTACTTTTAACCAATAGATGAGAGGCTTACATGATGGCAATAAAGAAAATAATACATATGAATTTCTTTAAGATTCTTTAAGAAGCATCACTCTGGTTCTTGACTTGGTGCAGCAGAACAGACCTGAACCACAGTCCACTGATCAAGACTACAGGTCCTTGTGAAGAGCTGATGAAGGCTTACCGGGGTATTTTAAAAAGGGCTCTCATTGGGTGGAGCTCAGAAAGGGGTGGGTCTCCATCTCCCAGCTCTATGGCGGTGATGCCCAGGGACCAGACATCACAGCGAGCGTCGTAGGTGGAGTCCAGCTGCTGCTCACATGCTATGACCTGCAGACAGAGCAGAAAGCTGTGATGGCTCCTCACACATAAACCGTGTGGATCCCACTTTCTCATTAGCAAATCAAGTTTATGAATTGTGAGATTAATGTTTTGAATTTCATCAACTCCTGCACAAAAAATCCCAACAAACAACCTTGTAACAGCAAAATGTCATTATAAAGCTGTACAATATTAAAAACATGATAGAAAGCAGCAGCAGCTCAGCCTCGACATCATTTGCTGTGAGCAATACAGCAAGTTGAACACACACACATACACACTTCCAGTCAGTCTATCATCGTTGTCCTGAGGGCAACATGGTACCCAATCAACAATATGAATCATCTGAGTGGGAGGCATGCACACACACACAGCTCACACACTAACACATAAACCAGATTGTCATTATTGTAAAATGTCAGAAATCAATAGAATTTGTGTTCCCTGCTCACGACAGGCGAGAACTTATGCACACAGTCAAAATGAGCAGACAAATCATTACCACGTTCAATGAGATTCACTCATTATGAGACATGACTCGCCTCTGCAAAACACAGAGCTGTGCACCATCATGTCCCCTCCTCATATTCCTATCACACAAAAGTCCATGTAAAATCTGTCCTCAGACGTTAAAGCTAATCCAGTGTAAAACAAAAACCGAAAAAGATGCATTCACTTAACACAACCTGACTACAACTCAGAAAAAAAGGCTCCAGTAAAATATACATTTTGCAAATACGAGCCAACTTACCTCAAAGCTCAGCGTTTCATGACCAAATCCTTCAGAGGTTGATCAGACGCCTTCACATCCACAATATGAAGGTTGAAACTAGAATTATAAGTGCAGGTCCCTGTTTCCACGAACCTCTCAGCCAGAGTTTCAAGTCTTCTTAAGCAATGCTCTTTCTTAAAACTTTGTTGATCGGCATGCAAATGAGATTACAATCCTTAAATCGCAGTGCGCCTCATCCTACCTGGAATCTAAGACTGCATTTGCACAGCATGCAAACCTCATGTAAAAATGTTCCTCCTGGGGAGAGCAGCCAGACTGAGGGGGATTTAAATGCAGGGGTTACAGAGTGCAGCTGAGGTGCAGGAGAGTATAATTTCACCTAAAAATGGTTGTAAATGACTCCTGTGATATACTGTAGTGTGCAGGTAGGTGGTTGAGAGATACCTCTATGTTTCGTTGGATCAGTCAAAAAGCAGGTTTCTGTTTGGTGGCCTAAATGTGCTTCTGCTTGTTGAGCACGCTATCCTCGCATTCAAATGATCTCTCTGCATGTTTGTAAATGTTAATGTGGAGGCTGTTGCTGAAATGTCCGACTTATTTCACTGTAAATTCAATCATCCGTTGAAGTTAGAAAAAAAAACACACACACACACACCCACACACACACACACACACACACCCACACACACACACACACACACACACAGCTTTGTCTGGAAACACAACTAAGTTTCATTTCATCCTGATATGTAGCTCACCTGCAGGTGCTAACAGGTTGAGCTAACACAACAAAAGAAATGTTGTCTTAGCATAAACTACTACATAGAAACATAGAAAATGGATAAATTGCAATGTTTTTTAAAGATTTGATCGACACATGTAATCTGAAAAAGCACAAAGACTGCATATTTATCATTGAGCTTGATGATAGTGACACGTTTCACAAACACAAGACATAAGCAACAAAAGATGGTCAAGTTGCAAAATGTATAAAATGAAAGAAAGGGGCTCAGGCTTTGATTCATTATGAATTTCCCCTCGGGGATAAGTAAAATATGTATCTATCGATTACTATGTTTTGGTATTTAAAAGTGCAAAGAATCTAATGAAAATGTGATTGAAATAGCTATTGTACTAGTGAATGCAATGCCATAGGAAAAATAAAACCTATGCACATTGTGGGGATGCATTTGTACACAGTACCACTTGCATTTCTGTGAAAGTGGATTTAAAGGATAACTTTCTTTTTTTTTAAAAAATCTGGACCTCATTTCTAGGAATTTATATATGCATTTACTCACTGGTAAAATTCCTGTATCAGTCTGACCCCTTTGGATGATATTTAGATAAGTTGTAGATCTGCATATATAATGGTAGTGAATGGGAATGAATAAGTCTCACAATAAGGCATTATCTGCAGAAAAACTCCGTAATTTCACCAATACTTTCAGATGAATGAATAAACAAATGAGCACTATTGTCCTGTGAGTTCAGAGTTTTGGGGATTGCAGCTTGTTGTTGTCTGGCTAGCTAGCTGCTCTATTAGCTGTGCGGCAGCTGCACGCGCCAGTGGGCATGCGGCTAGTAGAGAGTGGAGAATGCCCCCAATAATGGAAAGCTAAATCTGAACTCACAGGACAATAGTACTGTTTTTTTTGTTCATTAGTGTTAAAGTATTGGTGACATTAAGGAGTTTTGCTGCAGATAATGTCTTATAGAGGCCCATTCATTCTGTCCCCTTCATGTGGATATACACGGATGGCAACTAATCTAAATATCGTCTGTAGGAGTCAGAACGACACAGAAATGTTACCAGTGAGTGAATGCACGTATGAATTCCTAGAAATAATGTCCAGGTTAAAAAAAAAGGAAGTTATCCTTTAATGCTGAACAATCTGCAGATTTTGAGCATCACGTGCTTCCGACCAGCAGCACACCTTCGGGAGGTTCCTGCTTATTTCCACAGCAAACACTACATCCTTTATGCATTGCAACAGCTTCGTAGTGAAATATTTTTGGTGTTAAACTGGCAAGCCTGCAGGGAAGAGCTGCAACCCCCAGAGGATGTTTCTGAGACAAAAAAATTCAACAAAAGAAGTTCAGATGTGTTAATGGGAGGAAAACTGGACATCCAGGATGTGGGGGCAAAGAAAGTGATGCGAAATAGTGTTAGCTAATTTGATGTTATATGACTTTTAATTCAAAATAGCAATAAAGTCATAAGCAAACTGAATCCTGTTTTTATCATTGGTGTAAAAGTGTTTTGGTGACCATCTTTCCATGTGATTTTAACACAACACACTAACATGATTCATAAACAAGGTGTGTGGATGTAGATGTGTATTGTATTTGTATTTGTATACAAGTGCTTGTGTTGTGTTTGTCCTTGTGGACCCTGCTTTTCTGTTGCAGGCATGTGCATGAGAATTCTGGGACAAGTGGTGTGATGAGTGCAGAATATGATGCGTGAAATGCCTGTTTGGAGGCCGATGTGTGTCTGCTGCAGGATTGATTATCTATTTATTGTTTTAACTTTTGTATACGAATGCCACTTTAAATTTTTCTAATGGATGGGTGGTTGTAAAACTGAATTGCCAAGCAGAGATTACAGTTTTTCTTAGTCGCTTTGGTGCATTTCTCACATCACTATTTACATTTGCACAGTTAGTGCATTTCTTAGAACAATTAGTGCAAACAGCAAAACCTCGTGGATAAACTGCAAAAGCACGTCACCTGCTCAAAATGAATAGTTGATCCCTCAAAAGCAAATCTTCATGTCAATGAAACTGTTTGTGTCATCAAAATAAAAAGTACTGTCACCACTGAGTACGAACACGGTACTAAAATGCTTAGTCATGTTCTCATTGTGATAGTCTGATCTGAGTGTCCCTGAATACAAAAACTCAGATCTTGGAGACCTTCAAATACCCAACAGTACTACACACTGGATATACAGCCATTTGAAAACTACAGTAAAGTTACATGTTACTGTTTTTAGAAGCCAACTGAATACAGACACAGAATACATCTGATTCACATTTTACTTCATATAGTATGATTTTGTCATCTAACGTATAATAAAGTAATTCATTCACAGCATGATGAAAAAACAAAGACTTCAGTCACTTCTTTAGAACAAACTTCAAGTATAAGTTGGGTAGAGTTTTGGACCACTATAAAAAACATCCTGCTGTAACATGTGACAGCTGACGTCCTGTCGCTATGCCTCCAGCTGATCATCTGCCCTGGCTGCTTGACCACAGCTTTTCCCCTTTGGCAGTTCGTGTTTTTGACTCTCACCTGGAAGTCTGGGGATCAAACCCTGCCCAGGTCTCCGTTTGTCCTGCCACATACACATACATGTTACTGAACTGGATGTGACTGAACATACTATATCCACCTTCTCTGGGTTGTCTTGCAAATCCGCACAGTAAAATGACAGTAATGTATAGTACACATGAAATACTACTGCATGTATTTCTGTACATTACAAGGTTTTGGAAAACTGCACTATACTTTACAAACTTATTTTCCCAATGAAATGTTTGGGTTTGTGAATTCACAGTGGATCTCTGAGCATTTGGCTGCACCTGCGACCAGCCTCAGCCACTGTGAGGCCGTGATTGGCAACATTGTCCACAACTGTAGCCCTAAGTTATTTGGAATCTGCCTGTATGTACATGGCCTCATCTTCCTCTTCTCCTTCCTCCCCACATATCCTCATCCCATCTTCCTTGATGCTGGCCTTCCATTTCTGTACCCCAGTTTTGTAGAAAAGGTACACACTGGTCTTGCTTGGTTCATATATGCTTGCCAGTTGAAAGTTGATGGGATTCAGAGAAAAATGCCTCATCATTGGTCACAACTAACGATTCACCCATCTTCTAACCAATGAAAAGGATCAGCGGTGACCAAATGTTCAATTTAGGACACATTTCAGGAAAAGAATTATTAGTATACTGTATTTATAACATCTTCTTGACAGATTTTGATAACTAGATTTTCTCTTTTGCTTGTCATGACTCATGAAATGAGGACTATCAGTTTTGTGGGGACTGACTATTCTGCTGTTGTTAGTATATCTAGTTTTGACTGTGGGACCAAAGCAAATGATGAAGTCATGAAATAACAGAGAACTGTATGTAAGCAAATGCTACATGTCAAAAAGCATTTGCAATTTGATCAATGCAATGAGAAATGATACTTTGATGTGCACACATGACTAATAGTTGTGGAGTTTGAACTCATAGTTATGCAAATATGAAGTCTGTTGTGAGAATTGCACCAAAGCAACTGAAAAAACTGTAATAAAGTACTTTGAATTTGAATCTGAAACTTGACCAGCTCTCCATCACTTTCCAGACTGTGAATCAAAGATGTCTGTTGTTTAATTCTAGAGGGACTAGTCTGAATTGAACCATTTAACAAGGCTCCAATATGATCAAACTGCACAACTGAAGCAAGAAAATCTATCTAGCATAAAAATGGTGTAAGAATAATGGCGTACACTTATTTAAAATATATTTACATGAGCCTTCGACATGTAAAAGACACATTATGATGATTGTCAAGTGATTAAAAAAAGATAATTTTGTAATGTAGCCAATTCTGTGTTAAGGCTATATGTAATGTAAAATGTACTGAGGCAGGATTAGACAGGAGATGAATGATGGAGGCTGCTCATTTCATTCTTCTATGCACACTGAGTTTGACAGCGTTATCTCCTTGATGATTATGAAGTGAACTGCCCACTGGGATCATCTCCAGGTTAATGTGGTGGAAAGAGAGGAGGCTGAGGGGAAAGTTAGAGACCAGTTTTCATCTACCTCAGGAGCCATCCAGAAAGGAGTTCCCACAGAGGTGTTCCTCCTTAGACGGGTGTTTGTCAGCTGGGCTGAAACACCTGCAGGGAAGAGAATACACGTTACAGTCATTTCTGCCTCACTCTGAAGGCTCGCAGAGGACTGTTCACACCATTCCAACAACCTCCCTTACATGTTTTTAATTCTCACAAAGATCATAGCGGCAAGTAAACGTGATGAAGCAATAAACAGCAGGATGTAGCTCAACTGATGTGAACCTGAATGGATTTTAAGAGTTTCATTGTGCTCCACTGATAGATCTGTCACTAGTGACAAGGAGAAAAAACTAAATATACTGTACATCCACAGAAACATCAAACTGCAGTGTTTTCCTCTCACAATGATAGATTGCTTTGAATTACATATTCTTTTGTGCCTGTAAGTGACTTTGTTGGACATTTCAAGAACAACATTTGTATAAAACTCAACTGTACGCAGGCTTCAGCAGCCAGAGACTAGAGATGTTTTGTCTGAGTGATTTATTACTACAGAAAGCTGCATTACAACAGTCACATTAGAGGCAGATAAATTCTGCAGCAACAACACAGCAGAGATATGGAGGGGGCGTGTGTGTGTGTGTGTCCTTGTGCATGCAGTGAAAAGCCTGACAAGGAACATGCTGACCCACAATCGTGACCTCAGTCCAGTCCAGACAAATCAGTGTTGCACCACACTGTGATGTATCCCCAGGCTGCCTCCTGCTGAGGCAGCCAGCCAGCTCGTGAGCTGGACCCAAAACAAAGACAAGGCCTCTGGACAAAAGCATGCCCATTAAAACAAAGGTGATGTAGACGTGACATGCAGCTGCAGAACACTTAATGCCCCCCTTTTATTGGGATCCCCATTAACTGCAGCAAGAAGCTGCAAGTATTCTTCCTCAGATCTGAAATGTATAATAATCATTACAATGAAAATGGATAATCATCCAGAAATAACAAGTAATACAGACTTATTCTGATGATACAAAAGCAATGAATATAGGTGCTACCTTGATGTACACACAAACACACTAACAGTATATATTGATAATAATAATGATTATAATAATAATTAGCAGCAGCATGCACAGCACTAGATTCAGTACAATGATTTTAAAAAACAGTGACATTTACAATAATAATTGTTATGATGACAATAATAGATGTTATTTTATTGTGACATTAAAATGCACTGTTTAAAGACACAGAATGTAACTTTTAGACCATCAAAATCAGCATTTCTGACTTGTTTTGATGGCACAACAGCATTCATTATGCACATTTTGAGGCGTCATTGCCCAGAGGCGTCCCGGAGCTCAGAAACAGCAGTATGCTAGTTTTCTTTCCGGGACGGGACCGTGACGTTGCAGCCGACTATTTGTTGCACAGCGCGTCACTTGCAAACGGAAATGAAATGGATATGAACACAGCGAGTGTTTTGAATGTGCATCATGGAGGATTCAGCAAAGAAATGCAAAGAAACATTACCGGAGGAAGAGAGAAAAAGAAAAATGAAAAAGGGACAGAACAAGAGTCAAGATAAGACTGTCTTTTACTGGCTGGAGTGAATCACAGTACAGGTACGATGCAAGATGAGTATTAGATTGGATTTATTGCTAGTAGTACATATTAAGTGCAATCTATTCATACATTCCTTTAAATAAAACTGTTCTTTGAATAAATAACTTTTACAATGGGCGGGTGAAATTATTAGCCACTGTATAATTATATTTATCTTCTAGAAATAGCAATTCAGCTTTATTTAAGAAATGTTGACTTTGTTCATGTGAAACAGTTTAATTCTCTGCATTTAAAGGCGTGACCCTAACAATATACTGTAGCTGTGGCGGGCCGCCAGGACTGAGTCATTAGGGGACCAGTGTTGTTACATACGTCACACACTTTAAAAAGGAAATTAGTTCAACTTTAGCTACCTTAAAAGAGACAGTTTTGTATCCTGTTGAGTTTCTTTTTTAGCTTAATTTAGCAATTATGAATGATTTGTAAGTTGGTTAGGATTTTTTTTATTATGTGGTTTCATAAACAATGCTTTATACAAAAAAATCAGTTAGTGTTGTTTACTATTTTAATCAAACCCTTAAATAAACAACTGTGGCCTACACGGAATCAAAATAAATAGATCAAATAAACAAACATGATACATTATAACATAGAAAGGCTGCCAGATGCTGCTGCTTTTCAAAAAAATTTTTTAACTAATCTCTTCACTTTTTCCAAACAAGCATGCAATTAACGACGATTTTCCTGTGTTCCTGTGTTCTCTCACAGCCGCCAGCTCGTCCGGGGGGCATCTTAAGGCGTTCCCAGGCCAGCTAGGAGACATAGTCCCTCCAGCTTGTCTACCTCAACGTCTCATCCCAGTGGGACGTGCCCAGAACACTTCACCAGGGAGGCATCCTGACCAGGTGCCCGAGCCACCTTATCTGGCTCCTCTCAATGCGGAGGAGCAGCGGCTCTACTTTGAGCCCCTCCCAGATGACTGAGCTCCTCACCCTATCTCTAAGGGAGACCTTGTGGAGGAGGCTTATTTCAGCCACTTGTACCAACAATCTTGTTTCACAGGTGAGGGTAGGAACTTGGATTGACTGCCGTCTGACTCAGTTCCTTCTTCACCGCAACAGACTGATGCAGAATCCACATCACTGAAGACACCTCACCGATCCGTCGGTCGATCTCCCACCCCATGTTTCCCTCACTCGTGAACAAGATCCAGAGATACCTGAATTCCTCCACTTGGGGCAGGACCTCACTCCCACCCCAGAGAGGACACTCCACCCGTTTCCGGGTGAGGACCATGGTCTCGGATTTGGAGTCGCTGATTTTCATCCCGGCCACTTCACACTCAGCTGCAAATGGCTCCAGTGAGAGTTGGAGATCACGGCCTGATGACGCCAACAGAACCACATCATCTGCGAAAAGCAGAAACCCAATCCTGAGGCCATCAAACCGGATCCCCTCAACACCTCGGCTGCGCCAAGAAATCCTGTCCATTAAGGTTATGAACAGGATCGGTGTCAAAGGGCAGCCCTGGCAGAGTCCAACTCTCACCGGAAAAGGATTCAACCTACAGCCGGAAATGCGGACCAAGCTCTGGCACCGGTCGTACAGGAACCGGACAGCTAGATGAATAAGGGGGTCCAGCACTCTGTACTCCCGGAGCACCCCCCACAGGAGTCCCCGGGGGGAATGCCACAAAATGCACAGACTGGTTGGGTGAATTCCCATGCCCCCTCCAGGACCAGGAAGAAAGTGTAGAACTGGTCTACTGTTCCACGACCAGGACAAAAACCACACTGCTCCTCTTCAATCTGACATTCGACTATTAGACCGACTCTCCTCTCCAGGACCCCTGAATAAACCTGTAGATTTTACCAGAGAGGCTGAGGAGTGTGATCCCCCTTAAGTTGGAGCACACCCTCTGATCCCCCTATTTGAAGAGTGGGACCACCACCCCAGTCTGCCAGTCCAGATCCACTATTCCCGATGTCCACGCGATGCTGCAGAGGCATGTCAGCCAAGACTGCCCTAAAGCATCCAGAGCCTTAAGAAACTCTGGGCGGATCTCATCCACCCCCAGAGCCCAGCCACCAAGAACAATTATAATATTAATTGAGTCACTACTTTTTACAAAGTCTCCCAATAGAACAGAAATAACATCTAATTTTATAAGCAAACCAATATCAGAACACATTCTTTCCACTTCCACCCAAAACAAGGACACAACAGCAAAACAAACGCAGGGTGGATTCAGATTCCTCACAACAAAAACGACAAGCCTGTGTTTCTGCCATATTTCACAATTTCAACATTTTCCCAGTGAGTAAAAAAAAAAAATATCTATATTATTTTGATTTGAAAAAATCAATTCTGCACATCAGTAGCAATTTTCTATCGGTAAATTCTATATGGAGTTTTTATAAACTCCAACAAGGTATGTTAGCTATAGCAAGTGGATAACAGCATTGAGGAAATTCAGGGGTGATTTCAGAAAATGAACCAACAAAATACCCAGATGGTGAAGAGTGTAAACAAGATTAAAACACGATGTTTCTGCAGATTTATGCACAATCCTTATCCAGAAACAAGGACAAGACCAAAGCATAAATGTGTTTCCAGCTGTGCCAGTAGCTATATATTGTAAATGCCCATTCTCTGCACCCATTTAATTACCATGTAAGCAGTTCTCTAATATACTGATGCTCTGTTGGTGCGTAGGGTGAAGACAAGTACAAGTATGAGCTGCACAGAGGAAAATAGCTCTGTGGCAAACATCAAAAGGGATTACAGTCATGTGCAGGATGGGATATGTGCATGCGGTTGATACACAGGGAGACTGCTGCCATCAAACCACAAGACACTTACATCACCCCACATTAGTGAGGACAGACCCATAGTTTTACATGGATGCACACATAATTCAAAGCAGGAAGACAAACTTCCTCAGTTAACCCACACAAACACACATATGCTGTGATATATGCGAGGTATATCAGTATATGAGAGTACAGAAACACAAAGGGCCCCCTATTAAAACCCTCACAGCCCCCTTCGCTTTCCACTACATTAGCCAGGAGTGGAGCCTGGTGGGCCACACTTAATAATCATCACAGAGATAACGCCGTCAATTAGAATATTCATGAGAGACCCATGAACGAGCAGCTCTCCTCATTCTTCTGCTGCTTTTTTTGATCCATCTCTTTGCTATTTTGTGTCTCCGTTAGTGATGAGTCACAGCGGGGGCTTTATCTCTTCAGCTGCTTAGTGTAGCATGGCCCCCCTCCACATGGAAAATCATTAATCCCAGCCTGATGCAGAGCCTGGGTGTCACACAGAAGAAGCTCAAGTTGGACGTTTTTCATCACTGTATTCATCACTTAGTCGTTTTTCAGTTTATTTCTGCAATGTTCCTCCATTTTTTGACGTCGAAGACATGGCAGAAACTTCTGCTGTTAGTGAACCAGCAGTAATAAAGACGCTATGTTTTGTTGAAGTGACTTTAACTAGTTGAGGTTAAGGGACAAAAACCGCTTTGTTAGAGTTAGTTAAATTAGTTCCCTTGGAATCACAAATAAAGAACATGAAAATTGCAGGGCTGTCATTAGAAGATAAGACAAAGACATCAGAGTCTATAGGCATCATTTACTGGGGAAACAACCAGCTGTTGTCGAGAGCACACAACCAACAGTCCAACATTTACTAATGCAAGCAGCAGTGCTGCTGTGATGTGATTGCTGCTGATTGCTGTGATGTGGATCCGGACCATTCTAATTTATAACTTGTCTGGTTTAAACACTTATTCCTGGGGACAATGGCTCAGGTGGTAGAGCAGGTCATCCAATGACTGGCAGAGGTGTCAAAAATGGAATAGAAGTAGAAAATAGAAATCTTGTTGGGCAGTTTTTCCAACCAATCACTGAACCAGCTGGGTTTGATTAGCTCCTCTGCCAGGTCGATGAGCCTGTTAGTGAACACACCTGTACTGGCAGATCTGAAAACATGGCAGGATTTTCACTTGAAAACTACTTTTACCTCTACTTTTGAGACCTCTGATGACCAGAAGGTTGACGGTTCATATCCCACTCCTCCAGCCATCTGTTGTTGTGTCCTTAGGCAAGACACTTCATCCCCCTTGCCTTCAGTGTCAGCATCGCTGATGTAGGAATGTTTTGGTGGTGTCAGTGAGCATTGGCTGCTACGTTTCCATCAGTGTGCCCCAGGACAGCTGTGGCTGCCATGAATCTTGCCATCACAAAGTATAACTGACGAGTGGATGAATAATGGATCCAACGTGAGCGTTTTTATGTGCCCAGCAGCACAATATTAATCCATCATAATTATTATTATCGTTCAATGAATTGGTGCAATGAATGTGTACTAGATGCAGCTTTTACCGCACAGAAAGATATAAAATAACTGGTTGGAGATTGTATCGGCAGTGTTACTGGCTGTCAGTAATGATTCCTCCATCCTTCCTTCCAAATCAGGGTTGTGTAAGTGCTAAACAAAGCAGTTTCTTTTGTGTTAAACAATCTCTAAGGATATCTGTGAAGGTTCTTATTCATCAGAGCATAGTATCAAACTTAGGTTGAGTCAAGTTAACAGGACTTGGTTTAGTTTCCTGAAGTCCGATCCAGAGGAGCTTTTAGTTCTGATGGAGACAGTCAGAGATTTTACTGGAGTAGCGCATGAAACCATTTTTAGAGTCTAGATCCATCATTGAGAGTTGTGACCAAAGACTGTAAAAAAAAATGAACATCGTATCCAGTCACGTCTGAACAGGGGAAAGTGAAGCCAATTGGGCGTGTCCCACTGTCGCCATCTTGCCGTGTCACGTGTGTCGTCACTCCCAGAAAATACTAAAATGGGCAAAGAGCAGCCTTGGGGCAAATGATTGACAACCAACATACTCTGGGCTAAATGCAAACCGAGCTAACTCAAAACTAACAGCAGCTAATGAAGATTAGCCTCCTGAGCGGCGGGATGAAGGTAAGGCATGTTTGGACTTGCTGTTACAGTAGCTGCTAAAAACCAATATTTTGCTACTCTGCTGCAGACTGAGACCTTACCGAGAGCAAACAAGGAGCTAAGTGCCAGCCACCAGCTGGCAGGCCGGGATCCGATCTGCCGCCTGTCAATCAACAGGATACACCCCTAATAATGTGTAATTTGAAGATTAAATAACATCTAAACGGATAAGTTATAACAAAAAATTCACCCCCCTCACAGTTGACATGAAGGTAAACTTGACCTATTTAACCTAAAATGATTTTTTAAACCAGACTGTAAATATGTCTATTTCTGCTGTGAAGTTGACCTCTTTAAAGTGCCAGTGGCATGAAATTCCCGACGACTTTTGGTCCCTTTTTAGTCAGACACTGATTGAGGTTTGAGATTTACGAAAGGTTTGCGCGTGTTAAAACAGGCGCTATCTTCATTACGCACACAATAATCCGCAAAGCTGATTTACAAAGCAGGGCAAACGGAGGTTTGCGCCTGTTAATGGGCAAAATAGCCCCGCTATCCATTTTGCGCGTTTGCTGTAGATGAATATGCAATCTGGGCGTTTCTGCCAGAAGGTGCAAAATATTGGGTGGAGATTATGCAAAAACTCAGCCCAACACGCGCAATGTGATCTATCAACCGTTCAATGGAAAGCGGGTGCAAAATATTGCGTGTATTTTAGCACGTCTGAAAAGCAGGTGTTAACTGGCTGCTTTTTGCACTGATGGCTGAAAGAATGCTGTATACCGGACTGCAGACATGCAGCATCGGGTCAGAATCATTTCTCATGAGGTGTGCAGGCGACATGTCAAGTTTTCATTATTTAATTAAATAACAATCAACATCACTGTTTAATACAGTTATTCTAGACAGATGAATCAGAACATCTGCAGCTGCAGCATCACGGTAGTTAAAGCTGACATTATTTATGCCTTTTTATTTTATTTTATTTTTTACCAATGGCATATTTTTAAATTTAGATAATTTCCTGCGCGCTCCTCCTCTACAGACCCGGTTCCTCCTACCGCTCAGCTCCACACTGCGGCGTTGAGGTCGCTGTCTAGCGTGAAGTGGCCCCCACCCCACAGAAAACTCAGTGACAAAAACTAGTAACATAGCACAAACTATTCAGTATGTATCTGTATGTACATAATTACCTACTGTATATGTGTGGTAGAGGTGTGCTACAGCATTGGACAGTTTAATCCTGGTATCCAGGGCTCACTAACCTGTTAGATCCGGCTGTTTCCATTACACACTTATTACTGTAGTAGAGCTATTTTGGGTTTATTTTATGCTAAATCTAAGTTAAAGCAACGTTTATGATGTTGCATTGTTACGCTATTTCTTTAATAGGGTAAAATGCTATGGATGAGGTAATGGAACTCTGAAATACAAAACAGAGCCACCATTAATCAAAACAAAATATTATTCCAGTCTCTAAATATTCAATGAAAACTCCAACCAATCCTTGAAGTGGGGTGCACCCCTAGGATTGGCCGAGGGACCTGCCTGTCAGATCTTTGCTTCTGCATTGAGAGGCAGAGAGAATGGGGAGGGGGGGGGGGGGGGGGGGGGGGGGGTGGTCTTAGGAGTGAGGCGGGACTGTTTATATTCAAATAATCTTGCCGTACTTTCTGAAATGCAAGATCGGTAAGTGTTGCTTTAACCCTGGAGGTGGTGTGACAGACCCCAGTTTGATAAGTTGTGACTTCTTGGAAGTCCTTTTTCTCACGATGTAACATGCTGATTGTGAACAATCCATTTATGGACTGTGCGGGAAATTCTGAAAAATAAAATTAAATAAAATAAAATAAACAGTAAAAACGTCTGGGTGAAGCCCTTTCTCCGCATCACTGATGCTTTCCAGTAGGTCAGTGAGCATTACTTACATAACATACTCAGTTATTTAGATTTCTGTGATGTGCTTGTTCACAGTTATTACACAGCTGATCAGAATTTCCTATTCATTATGTGCACAAAACTCAACTTCTGCTTCCAATTGACCACAACAGCAACATGATGTATTAACTCCTGAAACATTAATATCTCAGAATAGAACATCTTTTTCAATATTCACCACAATGATCCAATTTTCACCACACTTCCAAAATCATAGAATCCCAGTAACAAAACTGTTTGCTGGTCTGGTGAATTTGAATGTTAATGTTGGCTACAAACCCAAGCGCTACATCTCAGACTGCAGGCTTCAGTTAGCATGTTAGATGTAAAAGTTTTTAACAGTTTGAAACAGTTTGTTCGGTAACTGCAGCCAAAAGTCTCTTCTCTCTGCAAACAACATGGCAGCACAGCTTAGGTTTGCATTTGCGAACAAACCACAAGACTCCTGAAATGACCTTTAGACAGATGAAACCAAAAGTGGAGAATTTGGTTATAATGCACAGCACCGCATTCAGAGAAAACCAAACACACATCAACACAAATACCCCGGCCAATGACAGCAGACGATTTACTCGAGTTTTGCAGCAACAGGATCTGGAACCCTAGTTATTGAGACACACTACAAAAACTCAAAGATCCTAACAAGTACATTTTTTAATTTCAAGTCAAAATATCTCATTACACTCAATATAAGACATAATCACCTAAAGAGAAACATCTCAGTGAGATATAAGTACTTGTTTTAAGACAACACATATTAAATATCTTATTTCAAGAGATCCTATCAAGAAAATTTCACTTGTTCTATTGGCATTTTTTTTCTTTTTACAAGCAAAAAAATCTTGGCCACTTTTCAAATAAGTAAAAAAAAAAGTTTTCTTTTTTGCTTGTAATAAGCAAAAACTAATCTGCCAATAAAACAAGTGAAGTTTTCTTGATAAGATTTCTTGAAATAAGATGCATTTGTCTTAAAACAAGTTCCTATATCACACTGAAATGTTTCTCTTTAGGTGATTATATCTTATATTAAGTGTGATGAGACATTTTGACAAGAAATAAGAAAAATATATTTAATAAGATTTTAAGTTTTTTGCAGTGCAACCATGAACTCCTCTGCAAACCAAAGTATAAAATATGAGTTGTTGTTAATATCTTCATATATAAACCTTAAAACTGAAAGAATGTTTCTTTTCCACGACCCCTCATGGTCATGACTCATTAGTTGTGCTGGTAGGTCTGCATTAGTCGGATACTTGTCATCCAGTAAGCTGTGGGGGATTGTGTTTGGGAGACCTGAGTCACAGCTAATTGCATTTTCATGCATTTTCTTGTCTCTGTAACAGGAGTTTGGATGATTTTGTTGTCTGTCAGCATTCATTTTTCTGCTTTTTGGTTGCGTCTAGGCACAAACACTTATTAGATATAGCCATGACAAAGAAATCGTTTGGTTTAAAAGACGGCCTTACAAAGATGATCTCAGTAAATAGCATCCTGTGAGTTGCAGTCAAAGTGGTCCTGACAAGAGGCTTGCATGAGTCACTTCCAGTGTGTGACTTCACTTGACTATTGCTTACCCCAGACAATTATGCTGTTTTTAATGTAGATGCATGCGACGCAAATCAGCACTCTGCATTAGGCAATGTGAGGATGAAGAAGCTGCTCCAAAAGAGGAAAAAAGGTGGACCTGCTCCATATTAGTGATTCCATTAGTAATTCCTCTTTATGTAAGAGCTGTGCACTTCATCTTCATGGTTACAGAAAGGCTTTTAAGAGAAGCCCACAATTAGTAAACCTACACACATGTTGAGTGGGAATCTTATTTGTAATGAAAACAGGCAGCTGTTTTTGTTTTTTTGTTCCATTGCCTGATGAAAAAGGGGTGAGTCATCCCCTGGAAATAGTCAGAACCACTTTGCCTATGGTACGCCTTCAGTCCAGGAGCCGTAGTTTGCTGCTCAGAGTGCCTCACTTGGTTTAGAGAACCAAAGAGCAAATGAGGGAAATCAGAAGAAGAATAGCAGCAATGCCCTTTGCTGTCTTGGCAAGAATGGAAAAGATGGGATGTAATGGAAAGCACAGTAATATGCTACATGGTTGGGTTGTCTAAATGTATTCCAGTCTCAAGGAAACTAATTAGCGGCACAATTTATTTGGCAGACAGCTGAAGGTAATGGATTTGACCCTCTTCTGTTAAATAGAGCCATAACATGATTTTTCACTGATTAGAGAGGGGTAGTGCCAACAAAAAGACGTCCTGTTGCAGCATCTTTTGCCAAAAAGAGGCCCATTACTTACCGAAGTCCACGAGTTTGATCCCTCCATGTGTTGTCAACAGGATGTTATTGCCTTTGACATCACGGTGGATGGTTTTGTTGATGTGCAGGTGTTGGAGGCCCTGTGAAAAGAAAAGGTTAATGACCTTTCTCTGACAAGCACCTGCCTGGAAAATTACCCCAATTTTAACCCCTTTCATCGAGGCCCCATTCTGTGCTGAAACCACCAGACTCACCATGAGGGCTTCGTGCAAGATATAGCCAATAATGGCTTCATCCATTCTGTCTCCTCTCTTCAGCATACCTTTGGCCAGATCTGTCACTGAGCCGCCATTGCAGAGCTGCAGAGGAAAAATCCACAAAGACAAAAGGACAATGAGCAAAAACTCAACATGAGTCAGCACAAACAGCTCAGCTTGCACAGTGCATCGAAATCTGGGGCATCTTGGATGTGCAGAATTTAAACACGTCCAGATATGAAGATTTCACAGTGAGAAGAAAGGATGCTGAAAGTAATTCTGTCAGTCCTTTGAGGCTTATCTTTCTGAGGCGGCTCAGTGGGAGAGAATGTATATTTTGCATGCAAGGTTTAATCTTAAGAGGGTAAATGTACAAATTGTCCACAAATACAGAATGTAACAGCATAGATTTCCAAAGAAAGAATAGTAAGATTTATAAGAGGAATTATGCTCTGTAAATAGGATATTTTCACACATCAGATTACAAGAGACACCGAGACTCTTTCTCTGAGCAAGAAACGTCTCATTTGTCTGTTTGTAGGTGTTTTCTTCTGGTATTCTGCATCACAACATGGACTCCAGTGTCAGTAGATATCTCCCTTGAAAAAATACAGAAAATTACCCAGTAGGTTGCCTTGGCAACAATAATAACCCTTAATTTTGGCTTTCTTTGGGAGATGCCAGAGGTATACAGAAAATAAAAAGCTCCAAGACATCAGTCACTGTGCTGGGGGCTGGAAATAAACAGAAACGGTAGTATTTAGCATTTGAATGTTGTTTGTAAGGACAAAAACATCTACTAATGCATCATCTCTCTTTTTTTTTCTCTTTAGGAATATTTTTCCCCACTTTGGTGCATATCCTTACTTTTAGCAACAAGCAAAAGGCATTTGTGTTCAACTGTAAATTTCCATTGTGCCTCTTTATATGATTATGCTAATTTCCCTCACTTGTAAACTGAAAGCCTAATTAGCTAATCAGGCAGTGGTGTGCGGTTTCTGAGGATAAAAATCAGCCCCCTGTGGCGATTGTGCACAGACATATCAGAAAATGTAAGTAATGAATAACTTCTATACAGCACAGTGTTAATACAACTCTAACGTCTTTAAATGCACATTTAAAATGAGTATGTAAAAACACAGCATGAGGCTTCGATGCACTATTTATCTACTTGATAGTTTGGGAGGGGGATGTTTATCCTACACGGTTAGTCTTTTGTAGAAAAATGATGCAGCACTCCTGTATAATTACTCAAAATACAAATAGATGATGTTCGCAGAGTCATCACACAAATAGTTGTGTGTCCAAAGTTTCAAACAGGAACACCCACAGGGCATTAAGAACAAAAAGAAGTGGTTTCATCTTTTTAAACCAATTGTTTCTTTTACCTGTGTTGGGGCATGTGAAGATTTTTCTGGGTTTCCTAATATATACTGTATGTCCTTGATGTGTGTTTTCTCTTGTACACACATTAAAGGGACTTGAGGCAAGATTAACAAAACTGAAGCTATAATGTTGTTTACTAAGCTTTTTCTTCATAGTTACACTTTTCAGTGTCTTCCAGTTGATCTGGATTGTTTGCTGATGGCAGAAGAATCCATAACTATCGCTTACAGTGTTTGAATTTACCGCCACCGTCTTCTTCCTGTATCAAAACTGCGGATGTAGCATCATTTGACGTCCCGTCAGCAGGGCAGTTTGGGAAATTCGGACACCAGATTGCAGCGCATTTTGCAGCACACAGCCTGTTCAGGGCAACGGAGAGAAACGTGGGTGGAAACATTATTTTCGGTATTTAGTGCTTCATCACACATTAGTATTAAAAAAAATGGACATGCATGTTTGTTTGTTTTTAAATTACTGCCTCTAGTCCTTTTAAACCCTCACTTTAATTATGCTTTTTCAGTGGATGTGCCAACTACAGTGATTCCCCACATATACCAGCTAAAAGATATCATGCTTAAAGGTAGAGTCCGAAGTCCCTCCAGCGTTTCTGTTTGCAAACAACAGTATTTAAACAGCGTGCCCCTCCCTCTCAGGCTAAAGGCCGCCTCGTTCTTCAGCCTATTCAGCTTCAAGCTTCTCCTTCAGAGCTCAGAAGCGGGTAAAAGCCAAACCAATATTAACCCTGGTTTTCCAAAGTGCATTATCTAAAGCTCTTACCTTTTCTTCGGTGCATCCGCCATTTTTTCTTTCTTTCTGTTTTTTTCCTTCGAGAGTTCGAGTGACTGGCATCTGCTCCAATCATGAGCTTATTCCCACACAGCGTCATGCTCCTAGCTCTGTCATTGGCTGGCGACATAAACAGAAATCTCCACCCAGAAACGTCCCGAACACAACAAAACAATACGAAAGAGCGAATTACAGGCAGGGGAAGAGAGAGATGCATTCAAACCATTCAAATGCACCACGGCACGCGTGTGGAGGCCTAAAGGCGTGGTTTGAGACAGATTTCACTTGCTCAAGTCTAATGCTTATTTTCACAGGGGGAACTACGGACTCTACCTTTAAGTCAAACCATCACATTGGAGGGTAGCTCAGTGAGCTAGGTGTTTGGCTGTGGTGTGGGTGTACTTATTGTAATCTTTCTTTGCAGAAGAAACCTCTGGATTTTGGTAGAAATTAACCATCAATGTTTCAATTTGAAAATTCTAGAAAATAATGTTCCCATGACAAAACAGAGACAGCGTTTTGATAAATGGCAAATTTTCCAAGGGAACCTTTTTAGTAAGCTTGGTAATATCTTTAAAGCTCATCTTGACGTGGTTGATTTAGGGACTTTTGCTGTGACAAAAACCTCTAATGACCTTCAAATGGTTTGTTTATGATTCACCATTTTCCTTATTCAGTGACCCATGAATATTCCACATATTCTCCAGTCCGGTAATCTTTACTTCGGCATATTTTTGCATTTTGGTGCCCCCCCAATGAAGGCATGTATTCAGTCTCTTCTCTGAGCTCTCTCCAGCTAAAAAAATGTTATCTCCAAGATGAATCTTGTCTGATCTATTGCACTGGCCTATTCCCCCTTTCTTTTCCTCACTGATTATGTCCCTGTGTTTCTTTGCTGAATCAGCAATGATGCGTATCTAAAACAGCCAGTTAACTGACATTCAGCTGCTGGTATGTGACATGGTACCATAAAGCCAAATGCAGCTGTAACGTTCCAGGCTGGAAACAAAAGCTGGGAAGCGCAGTTTTTTCAGCTTTAGGGCACTGCAAGGCAACAACAGCTCCACAAATTTGCATTATGAATGTCAGCTTTCCATTAAAGCATGTCAGAAGCAAAGAGTTTTAAGCTGGAAATTTATGGGGTATTGCTTTAAATGGACTACAGGCAGGAATTAAAAAAAAAACAAACATGCATGTCCATTTTTTTTAATACTAATGAGTGATGAAGCGCTAAACACCAAGAAGAACGTTTCAACCCACGTTTCTCTCCGTTGCCTTGAACAGGCTGTGTGCTGCAAAATGCGCTGCAATTCGGTGTCCGAATTTCCCGCGCTGCCCTGCGGACGTGACATCAAATGATGCTGCATCTGCAGTTTTGATACAGGAAGAAGACGGTTACAGTAAATCCAAACACTGTAAGCGATAGTTATGGATTCTTCTGCTGTCAGCAAACGATCCAGATCAACTGAAAGACACTAAAAAGTGTAACTACGAAGAAAAAGGTAAGTCAACAACATTATAACTTCAGTTTGTGCACGCTCCCGTGACAGCTTGGCTTGTGGCTTCAGTCACCTGAAGTGCCAGTCACGAGTTTCGTTTCTTAATCTTGCCTCTATTCCCTTTAAAGTTAGAGTCTGGGGTCCCCCCACCGTTTCTGTTTGCAAACAACAGTATCCTCACTGAGCACACCTCCCTCTCAGGCTAATGGCCCCCTCGTTCTTCAGCCTATTCAACTTCAAACCTCTCCTTCAGAGCACAGAAGCAGGTAAAAGCCAAACCAATATTAACCCTGGTTAATATTGTAAAGCTAAAGCTCTTACATTTTCTTTGGTGCATCTGCCGTTTTTCTTTCTTTTTTTTTCCTTTGAGAGTGTGAGTGACTGGCATCTGCTCCAATCATGAGCTTATTCCCACACGTCATCATGCCCTTAGCTCTGTCATTGGCTGGCGATATAAACAGAAATCTCCACCCAGAAACATCCTGACCAGACCATAACAAAGCGAAAGAGCGAAATACAGACAGGAGGAGAGGGAGTTGCATCGAAACTCACCACTGCACAAGTGTAGAGGCCCAAAGGCGCGTTTTGAGATGGATTTCACTTGCACACATCAAACTTTTATTTTCAGAGGGGAAACTTCGGACTCTACCTTTAAAGTTGCACGATTTAACTTTCTGACCTTAAAATAGGCTTCTGACTTGGTGACAATGACATTTATTAACCACTTTCTTGGTTGCTGTCATTGTCACTGTCCTTTCTCATCCTTTTTCCAAGGTTGAGAAGCCACATTTAACAACTTTTGCTTGCAGTATGCTGTTTCACTGTACAGCTGAGTTTAACTTTACATACCTTCTCACATGCTTGACAGCAACACACTAGCTGTTTTGAACATGCACTATGGCTTATTCATTTAAAAAAAACAAAAAACCCACAAGGATATTATCAAAGAAAGCAAGAAAAAGACAGCATAGCAGAGCAAGCAATAAGCCAAAAGTCAACTTTGGAGTGGCTTATAATGAAAAGGGATCATTAGGATGCCAGACCACTAGGTGACAGTAATACATTGTGCATGATGTGAGATCACAAAATAGCCAAACAAGTGGTAACCAGGAAGTTGATTTTAAAAATGAGTGTCCTAATTAACCAAGCACGTATGGTCCTCCTGGGAAGACATCATGCTGTTTCTTTGAAGAATCAGAAAAACAGTACGGCTTTTCCTGACTGGAGAGCTCAGAGAACAGGTAGGATACAAGATGGATGCTAGAGGTGTCAAAAATAGGCTATAAGTAAAAAGTAGAAATCCAGTCCGGCAGTTTTTTCCAACCAATCACTGATACAGCTGGGCTGATTTAGTTCCTCTGCCTGGTAGATGTTAGTGAAAACATCTGTACCGCCAGATCTGAAAATATGGCTGGATTTCTACTTGAAAATTAATTGTACTTCTACTTTTGAAACCTCTGATGGATGCTGAATCAGCCGTTGTGAGGGGGCACTTCAATAAGAAAATCCGCCTAAGTTCCTTGAAATATTGAAAAAAAGCTACTGCAAGTTATAAGGAGAAGTTAGCTACGGTGTAGCAGATGCTAGTGGTGGTGGCCTCTTGCTTGGTAGGCAAGTTGGAGAGCCGCAGTTCTGCAAGTTTTGGATGTTTCCCTGTTTCAGTATACCTAATTATACTAAATGAGTCCCTGAGCAGAACTTAGCTGTTGGGCTCATTTAATTTGAATCAGGTGTGTTAGAGCGGGGAACCAACTGAAACCTGCAGGAGTCTGACTTTCTAGGACCAAACCTACCAGAGACAATGTAGGTGTTGTTAAAAGGTTAACTTTCTTTTTTTTTTCAACCTGCCCCGTCTCTCCCACTACGTGGACGTACGCAGGACGATTCAATGAAATATCTTCCGAAGTCGTCAAAGTGATACAGAAATTTTACCGGTGAGTAAATGCACATACAAACTCTTAGAAACAAGGTCCAGGTTGAAAAAGAAGAACGCTATCCTTTAACTCCTCCCAATAGCTTTTAAGCTAGCTTCTACTTTTATCAGTTCCTTGCACCTCATGCCAACTAGAAGTACTGCAAATCCCAAAAATATTCAGGGCTGTTTCTCCAGTCAGTATGTCAACCATTCAGTGACTCTTGCTGAATTCATGTGGTATGGGAAAGATGATCCTTTCCACTTGTTGATTGGAAATTACCTGTGCGTTGTGCTCAAGTAATTTTGTTGTTGTAATGAAGTGAAATACTGGTGGCTATCTTCAACTGGCTGCTAGCTAGCATCTGCTTTTAAGAGGTAAAACCAAACAATAACTGTATTTTCAAAAAAAAGAAACTAAGTGTCAAATGGTGATGTTATTAATGCAGTCTACAAATTAACCAAGAAACAGCAGCAGAGAACTTTTAACATAATGCAAAGCCATTCAGGACATTTTAGTTGCTCTCAGCCATGTTGAAGGGTCAAAGTTTATCTCATCTCAGCAGCTCAGGTGTCATAAAAAATTCTCCAGTGAAAATTACAACATGAGTGGGTGTTCGTGTGCAATTTTGATGTTGGTTTTTGGTTTTTACCATAATTACAGTATGATAGCACATGAAGCCAGCATCTGTGAACCAAAGACTTGCTTGTAACTTCGACTTTGTCTTTCTAAAACTGGGTGCTACTCTACCAATTAAAACATAAATCCCAGCTGCAGTTGATGGCTCAATTTTCTCAAGACACATACTAGGACTGGGCAATTAATCAAATTTTGATTGTGATTTCGCTTTTGCCTTCTCACGATAGTTAAACTAATGTAATCAAAGAAAAACGATTAATGTCACGTGTAATGCCGCATGTATATAAATGCCACATGCTACTTTTCGTTCATCACTGAAGCCAGAAGAATCCTAAAGTGGAAGCAACCTGCAGGGAGTATAGAACAGGAATGCATGTAAACTGGGTATTAATTTTTTTATTGCTATCATTATTTTAATATATTATTATTATTTTACTTCTTTACTTGTTTCTAATTTATTTCCGTTTGTTTTGTTGTTGTTTTTTAAGTTATATTTGAGGTTGAGTTTTGGTGGTTGAATAAACACTTTTTTTTTAAATCAATGAAAAATCATGTATATTAATCGTGATTTCAATATCAATCAAAATAATCATGATTATTATTTTTTTCCATAATTGTCCAGCCCTAACACATACAAAATAGATCAATTGGAAAAGCTAACAAGGTTAAATTCTAAATTTTCTTACAGACTTACTGTACTTTAAGCGAGGGTTGACAATGTTGGAAAGCGGTTTGAGCAAGTGACAGTTTAAAAAAACTCACCACCTGAAACCACGCCTTCAGAGCGCAGGGACATGTGCGCCGATGTTTTATGAGCATGTTAACAATAACAGCCTAGTGGATAGTTCGTTAGCTTGATCGTAAACAGCTGACAAACCACGTTTTTAAAAAGCTTTAATCTACTCACCTCCAACTCCTTCTGCAGTTCAAAAAGTCCACACTGCAAACGTTAACCCCTCCGAGACTTATTCCTCATCTGTTGTTTTGTTTTGGGTTTTTTTGGCGCAGCAGCAGTTAGCAGTCCGTTAGCCATATTTGTTTAAAGTGAGTGGCGCACAAGGGGGTCACGTGGGGGACGGAGAGAGGGAAGGGACAGAGACGAGTTGCGAATGACCAATTCCTGCCTTTCGGTGCGAACGGCAGGGGTTGGTCAGACAGCTCTCACAGAGGTCTGACTTTTTTCCTTCCTTTTTATGAATACACGATGTGTTGACTACTACCATTTCACCCAGTATAACAAAAAGTGTTTAAAAAAGGCCTCCTAGGAGGGAAAAATAAAGAAGCTTTAAGAAATTTTGTAAGACCAAACTACCACAAATATTTAAAAGGCCCCACACTTTTTTTTTTTTTTTACCTCCGCCAAGGAGTTAATGTTTTCAGTCGCGTTGGTTTGTCTGTCTGTCTGTCAGCAACTTTACGGAAAAAGTACTGGACGGATTGACCTGAAATTTTCACCAACCATGTGCCTCTGCCCAAGGATGAACCCATTAAATTTTGGCGGTGATCTGGATCACCTTCTGGATCCAGGACTTTTTGATAGATTCTTTATCATTGCAAGAGCTGCTTGAGGTCTGCACTCAGAGTGCTTTTCTAGTATATTTATGTGCTAGTTTTATATATAACCACATATAATTTTAACTTCAGACTCAGCAGTAGTTTTTTTTTTTCTTTCTTCATTCTGTCATGTAGCAATCAAAAGAGTCACTTTATCCTCAGTTTTTATATCACTGTCACTTTCTGTGTCATTAATTTGAATTTCCAGTCAGAGATATTAACCTTGACTTCAAGCAGAAACTCTGGCCCAAAGGTGGCCCGTGTGTCATGTTCAGTAATACTTTTATACAGTAGATGCTGAGAGCAGAGCAGGTACCAGACCTTGATTGAGCACTGGCATAAGTTTTCAACTCTGTGCCTAATGTCTGTTTACTATCCGTCTATCAATCTAGCTATCCATCAGCAGCAGCCCAAGGAACTGTTGCAGGATGGATGGCATGTATTTCAGCTGCCACATGGGGAGCTTAATCACTCCTTCTCTCTGCTATCAGACAAACTGCAGTTAAGCAGAGAATACTGCAGAGGTTTTCACAGGCAGCACAGCTCTCTAACAATGAGAGGCACCTGACGTCAGTTCACATCGCTGCCGGCATATCACCTGTCATCATTAAATTACACAGGGCAGACAGGCAAATCCATATTAATGAGAGGTCTGGTGTCCTAGATTTAGAGGTCCTAAATGTTAGTGCTCTGACCAAAACAAAGCGATGCTGGACATGAACATTAATTATTAGAGATGTGCTGGAGATCTAAAGCTCCTCGGGGAGGAAGTGATACCTGAAACTTCAGGCTTGGTTTGGTTTAATTCAGATTAAATGACATTTCTTAATGTTTCTGTGGAAGTAGATATTACATCCAACAAGATTAAAGGCTTATTTCACCTTTACAATCAGAAGGACATTCCCCATCAGACTGAGAAAATCTAATAAGATGGAAATGCTAAACTGGGCAAATTTAAACATGCAGTAAGTTTTAGGGAACCATGTCTTTTTACACTACTGAATAATATTCCTCAAATGGTATGCAGCAATATTCAATTATGCAAAGTGGAAAGATTTCCTCAGATTTTCAGCTGAGTCATTTTTATGATGAGTCATCATTTTAATAATAAACCACAATAATAATACACAGCAGTTTGATCTTTTCTAATTATGAATTTGCATCTTTATTGATCTGAAAATCAGAACCCAAACTACTATTTTAAAAAGGTCTTAAGATCCACATTTCCCATCCACATCCTATGAGTTTTCACAGAGCTATCGGTTTCAAAGGCTAAACTGAATAAACTGAATACTGATTGGCATAGTCTCCATTTCAAATGAGGTCAGGTGCTTGTTTAGTCATGTAAATTAAAGTAGTCCATCAAAGACGCGCAAAAGAAGTAGATAAAACAAACGTAAAGATGAAAGAAACAAACACACAGGTGCTAACTTAAGTCATCTTTTGATCTACGCTTCTCAGCAAATATAAATTCATAGTGTTTTTTATTTACTGCTGTGTATAGTGAATGTAGGAGGAAGCGCCGTGCTTGAAGAAGTGCGTGTGTCCGTGTGTGTGTGACATGTTGGATCGCATCCAGAGAAAAGCGCGCCCATTGTTACAGTGGCCTTATCGTTTACATGGGCATAATGGCCGAGGTGTCTGCTTTCCGCCACCGTTTATTGAAAAGTCCGAACAAGGAATAACATTTTAAACCTCATTGTGATTTAATGACTGCAGAGGTTGAGAGGACGAGTCAGGACAGAGACAAATGGGGGTAAATGCAGAGCACAGCAGTTTACTGTTGACTTTTACAGTCGTGTCATGAGGCATAAAGAAAGAAGGCAAAGAAAACAGTGAATCAACTAACATGTCAACCCAATCACAGCAACACACACTTGCTCTGGTGACTGATAAACTAAAGTTTCCACCATGATGCATTTCAGAAGGGTCAATAGAAGAGGCAAAATCTTTAAGTCTAATTTGATTGTCCTCTACAGGTGTTGCAGATCTCAGCTGTTATGACAAGTTTTCCCATTGGCTGGATTTCTTTCCAAACCTTCAGAGATACGTCCTGTGCTATGACATCATTGAACCTCAGTCAATATGATGCTAAAGGAGAACCTGGAGATGAGCTCTGCCCCCCACTGTCTCAGCAAGATTGTGCAAAAATATGTGCCAGTGTGATAAAACTGTGTTTTATGGGGCTGGGACGACACGTTTTTCTTCCGATTTGCTTCTTATCAGTTTTTGGGGTGTTGATTCAATTTAAATTGCGATTCTTTGATTTTGACGATTTTTGTGATTTTTACTTTGTTTTTTTTTTACAACACACCAGGTTGTCTGCCATTCTCCACCTTCAGTTTAAAAGTAGAGTCCGAAGTTTCCCCCCCTGAAAAGAAATGTTAGACTTGCGCAAGTGAAATCCGTCTCAAACCGCGCCTTTGGGCCTCTGCTCGCGTGCAGTGGTGCGTTTGAATGCAACACCCTCTCCCCCTGTCTGTAATTCGCTCTTTAGCTTTGCTTTCGTCTGGTCAGGACGTTTCTGGATGGAGATTTCTGTTTATGTTGCCAGCCAATGACAGAGCTAAGGGCATGACGCTGTGTGGGAATAAACTCATGATTGGAGCAGAAGCCAGTCACATGAACTCTTGAAGGAAAAAAAAGAAAAGAGAAGGAAAAAACGGCGGTTGCGCCGAAGAAAAGGTAAGAGCTTTAGATAGTGCAAGTTGGAAAACCAGGGTTAATATTGGTTTGGCTTTTACCCACTTCTGAGCTCTGAAGGAGAAGCTTGAAGCTGAATAGTTTGAAGAATGAGGCGGCCATTAGCCTGAGAGGGAGGGGCGCTCAGTTTGAATACTGTTGTTTGCAAACAGAAACGGTGGTTTTTCCTTTCCAGATACAGATATAATGTCATGTTATTATACAGTAGAAGAAAAACATTTCGCCCTCTGCTGGAGAGAAAGCAGTAACTTTTTACACACCCAACTCGTAAATGCAGAGAAAAATTAATAATTTATCAAAAATCCTGATTTTAGAAATCATTTAAAAAATCCCCATTCAATTTTTCTTTGTGATTTTCCCACCCCTAATGTTTTTTCACATCACTATCTCTGCAACAGTTACCATGTTCATCTTAAAAAATGAAGAAGCTTACTGAAATTAAGTTTTAATCTCAACTACGGTACTTCACTAAAGATAACCCTTTATTTCTAGCCTACAAGTAGCAACAAAAAACAAAGTAAAAAAAAGTCTAATAATAAGTAATAATAACAACAAAAAACACAAAAACCATTAATCTATTGTTCCTAAAGTTTTTTTTGTCAACAGAACAAACAACTAAACTTTGTCCCTCTGAAGAATTACAGCATGAATTTGTCAAATCTGTAAAATATTCAAAAAGTGACAATGTTAAAACAGTGAGCCCGTTTACATGCACACCAACTATCTGCTAATTATCTGATTTCTGGAGTTAGATTATTCAAGTGATAATGTAAAAAGCATAAAGTGAAATGTTCTTCATGTGCTTGTAGACCCGTACATCCAAATTATTTTGTTCTTCTTCATTAGAAAAGGAAGTAAAAGGAAGTAATTTAGTCCTAACGTGAGGATACAGCAGATGTCTGATGTATTTATTATTTCTTTTTTTATTATGTTGAACACGTTGGTACAAAACAGCAATAGAAACAAAATCAAATGGTATATTCTCCTCATTAAGTATAAAGCAAGGACAGCAGCCGTGTGTTGCCTATTTTGCAGATCTGTTAGCTTCCTGATAGCTAAAGCTTAGAATGGAGTTGCCTTGATTAACAAAGCAAGACAAAATAATTAGAAAATAACAGGAAGTTTGAGTCTTATGTCATTACATACATATGCACTGAAAGAAATCAGTATGCAAAAGAATTATTCTTCAATTATTTCATTTTTGCCACACGTTAGCTCATATTATTAATAATCTTATTACTCAGAGTTATTAGTCATGTGAACGGGCTCATTGGTGCTCTGTGAGCTACGTGCAAAACTTAGCATGAAAACTTACACCGGAGATTGTCATCTTCAAAAAACTGGACTGTTGCAAAATTGAAAATAACTACAGACTGATGCAGCTGGGTTTTCTCCCCCCACCACCCCCCTCTCTCTATGTCGCTCTCTTTCTTTTCCTGGCAGAATGGAAAATACATCTTTTGAGCATGAGCTTTAATACGCTACTCATTTGACCTTACTTTCAAAAGGTTCCTTATTTGCAAAAATTCAATCAATCATGGCTTTCTTTGAAGTATTTTTAAGCTCTGTTAGTAATATTAGGTCTCCATACATGAAAAGCTTCATCATCTCTGCCTACATCTGCAATTATAAAAGAGTGCACTACAGAGGCAAAGCCAAAAGCTCACAAACCCCAATAAAAGGCTAACAAGGTAGAGGATGCAATTTGTATGAATTCTGCTCATAATGACTTGTCCGCTGTTAGTGCAAAAGCTCCTCTCAGCACAGCAAGAGGATGGAAAATTACAGTCTCAAAAGGAGGGACAGTAACCATGGTGAATGGCCACCTCACTCCCTGATTTCCTGTCTTTTCACTGCTGAAATCCATGTGCATCTACGTCAGAGCACACAGACACACAACGCCAATGCACACACTTTCAATCTAAACTGTCATGTGATTTTAACCGCAGGATTAGCTAACAGACTTTGCAGGGAATACGGAGCCACAGACACATCACACCACAACCATATATTTACCATTTAAACAAAACCATTTCAGTTAGTATAAGCTAGCACTTTGTAAAACTAGAGCAAAATATCATCTTGCATCCGTTTGAGTGATGTAACTGCAAGGTTCTCTACAAAGGTCAGGAGGAAGGACACTGGTGAAAGGGGAAAGAAACACAAGATGCTGAGGTGAAAGCTATCTAGTGGGTTTGCATAACACTGCTCCTGTTAATGCAAAAGCCCACTTAGCTTGGATTACAGAAATATGTGAACTCTGATCCAGCAGTGGAAAGAAAGAAAGAAAGAAAGAAGAAAGAAGTTGGCAGAGTGATTTCAGATAGGTTTTAGATACCTCATAATAGGAATTTGGTTTCAGTTCATTGGAACTAAATTAAAAATTCATTCATATGTTATGTTCAAACTCAAGAGGAACTAGGAAATAAATCTGGTATTTGTTGAAATAGTTCTGCGTGAACAAACAAAGAGCTTTATGCTGATAAAATGGCTCCTGTGTGATCTGCAGGCAAATCAGATTTGCTCCTTAAATGAGATTTTTGCAGTAGGCTACAGATTGCTGCTGATTATTTCCAAGCGATCAGACTGAATTCGTGTCCAACAAAAATTTACTCTATTTACACAGCACTTCCCAACTCTGCAAAAATGGAAACTGAATGAAATTGGCAGATATTTGCTCTTGCTCCAGGTAATATATTTTTGCAAACCTGAGAGTAACAGTGTTACAGTACCCATATTCACTGTTCATAAAGCCTATAGGCAGTGCTTGTCTCCATTGTACATCCTAATATCAATACGGTCACTGACTGGAACTTGGGTCAAGGGTTGGGACCAAGCAGTAAACTCTGGTAGTGAAAAGTGAAGTCTATGCATTCACACCAAAAGGTCCTGGGTCAAACTGCTGGATTAAAAGGGGACCAACTAATTTCAGGGTTATTTCAACCCAGACATTTGGGTTGTTGCCCTAACTTCTGGGTTAAAAAAACCCAACATTGTTGTCAATATAACCCAACTAATGGGTCAAATATTTAACCCAAAAGTCGGGTCAAAAATATAACCCAATTTTCTGGGTTGGTCCCTTTTTAACCCAGCAGTGGGTCAAAAATAACCCATTATGGGTTAATAGGGGATTATCACGCTTACCGGAACTTCCCGGTATTTGGGCACTTCCTCTTCCGGGCCATTTTAACGACAGCCGTTCCTGCTCTGTTATACTGTTTAAATCGGATAAACTCCAAACATACTTAAGTTTTCATTCCAGACTGAAGTGATACTGGATCAAAAGCTGGATCAAAGCGATCAATTCACCGCTGTTAAGGGCCGAACTTTATAATAAAACACACGTTTTTTGTCGCCGGTGGGGCACAACACCGCACGACACCGGCACTTCACAGCATGCTAGCATTAGCCAGCTAGCGTTTACTGACGTAGGGGGAGTGGATAGCCCAGTGGTAGCGTCGTGGGTTTGGGCGCGGAGGACCCGGGTTCGATTCCCCGACACGACTCCTGGGTGAACCACTGTGGACCCCTGAGCAAGGTCCTTAACCCCCCACCATCTGCTCCCCGGGCGCTTTAAGTAGCAGCCCACTGCTCTCTGATACTCACAGAGTACAGAGATGGGTAAAATGCAGGGCCCTGATTTCCCCTCGGGGATCAAACCAGTATAACAAAAAAAAAAAAAAAAAAAAAAAAAAAAAAAAAATTAAGATAAAGATACTTTATTGATCCCCGAGGGGAAATTCATGTTTCAGTACAACCCGTCCAAGACACACAAACACAAGAACATTACAAGACAGGATCAGGCAGACCGTGGTCACGCAGCCCCTCACAGGGCGCACCTTTGCAGAAAGAAAACGGTAACGTGAGGAAAGATGGGTTGGTGGTAAAAAAGAGGTCTCCGAACTCTCCACATATACAGGTGGAGACCTTGGAGACAAAAAAACACACACCAGTACAGAGAAGCACGAACTCGACAGTCACAACATAGACACATGGTGGGCAGGAAGGGCGGGGTTTCCCCCCAAACAGCAAGCGAGGGCGCAGCAGGCACCCGTCAGCTCAGTCTGTCCAGCAGGGCGGGTAAGAAGAAGGACCAGCAGTGCAGTGGGATGTGCGCATCAGTGTCGTGAAAATGTGTGTGCGTAAGCGAGAGACATCGGCTCACGCACAGTCCGTAGATGATAGAGACGGCCTTCAGAGAGTCCCAACTGTTCTCGTGGAGGGAGGGGGGGGTTGCAGAGCCTCACTTCTGCAGTCTCTCCAAGGACATTTGGGAGTTAAGGAGCAGCTGCAAGGCCGCTCCCGGGGACTAGATTGAGATAAGGAGATAGTTTGGGTCCAGGCGGAGGCATGTTTCCGTCTGCCTGTAAAGTCTTCAGCAGGTCTCAGAGGCGACCAAATCAGCCAAATTTGTGTTAATTAACCCCAATCCAAGTCTCCAACTGCTCCAGGTGGAACCCAACATCCTTTATGCTGTCAGACATCGTCCCCAGTTTGCCCCACAGGGCATCCACGCGAGTCAACGTGCACAAAGTTTGAGTCTGAGTGTTGGTAGCTCGGAGAAACAGCTCGGACGGCAGCCTGCCCACAGCTGCCGTCAGCTTCAGAATTTCCCGATGAACCAGGTACCTGACAGCTCCAATCAGCAGGAACCCAGTTATCATAAATCCAAACATGTACAGGTCTTCAGTGTGACCTGCTGGGACCGTCCCGTCCGGACAAGATGCCGCCCCCTGCACCTTGTCTCTGGGTAAAAAAATATTATCCGTTGTGATGAGAGACCAGCCGTCCAGATCCATAGTTGAAGTTTAGGATTTAGGAGAAAAATGCAGAGAGAGGCTCAGAGGAGTGACAGGACAAAGATTGCAGGGAAAACAGGGAGGAAGGGAGCAGAGGAAAGCACGTCTGCACTCGCTGACAGCCGGAAGAGATGGAAACACAACGTAACTTTTAGACCTTAAAAATCTGTGTTTCTGACTTGTTTTGATGGCACACCAACATTCATCACGCGCATTTTCGAGCCGTTACTGCCCAGCAGCATCCCGAGGCTCAGAAACAACAACTTTTGCATCCGGGACGGGGCCGTGACGTCGCAGCCGACTATTGGTTGCGCACCACGTCACTTACTAGAAAATTGATATGAACCAGACATGAACGCAACTGGTAGTTTTGAACACGCATCATGTTGGATTCGGTAAAGAAATGCAAGGAAACATTACCGGAGGAAGAGAGGAAAAGAAAGAGAGGAAGGGACAGAACAAGAGTCAAGATAAGACTGTCTTTTACTGGCTGAAGTGAACTCACAGTACAGCTATGATGCAAGATGGATGCTAGTTTAGCCGTTGATAGGGGGCGCGCCACTGAGAAAGCTGCTAAAAGTTCCGTTGTGTGTTTTTAAGTGCAAAACTAAATGAAAATGAATAAAATGCCCAGTTCCATTTAGTTTTTACAACCGATCTGGTAAGGAATAAGTGGAAAGAATGCCATCACTAGATAGCTGTGGAGTCTGCAGTTTCTATGCAATGGGATTGAAGCACTATGGGAAATTCTCGTCTGCTAGGATGTCCCATTTCAGCAGCCTACCGTTTTAGAAGGCTGCTTCAGAGTGCACAGACAATGTAGCACACTCCGTAGCCTATACTTTATGCACAAATTTTGATCCATTATTTGTTTATTTTCATGACTTATGCATCATTTATGTGCCACCCTGCTTCACCTCAATATTCTGGACCTGCCCCTGACTTACGATTGACAGGCAGCCAGTCTGTCCTGAGCCACCACAGACCAGAAACATCTGCAACAGATTTGTCAAGGTGCCTGCAACTTATTTTAGCATCTGTCCACATACAGTATGACTCTCTCCTTGTTTGCCCTCAATAGTTCTGCTCTGCTGGCAGCATTGATTCCACTTAGTCGTGTTCATGTGATGATGAGTGATCACAAAGATGCTGAAATCTGATTAAAGCTTAATTATGTTCAACATTAAATATGCATATGCATACAGATGGAGCTGTTTGTCCAGCCTCTGTGTTCATTATGTGCATTGTGTCAGTCTGTCAGAGACGTTGTGGACCCATAAATAGCAAATGAAGCTATACCACCAGAAACCATGGGAGCTGCATGTGCAGTTCAGCGCGAAGAAGAAGAAGAAAAAGAAGAAGAAGGAGGAGGAGGAATAGAAGGAGGAGGAGGAGGTGGTTTATTTAATGGCCACAAAGCCTGTTTTTAGCTGTGTCTTATTCTGGGGTTTGTGCACTTCTTAGTGCACGGACTACGCAGGCTTTGGAGTGCCCTACATAGTCTACGCACTCTGATAAGCCTTTGTTTATGAAACAAAAAACTGAAATTGGACAGCCTAGCCTTCAGAATTTCCCATAGTGCTTCAGTCTCGTTGCCTAACAACTGCAGGTTCAACAGCTATCTGGAGCACTTCAGAGCATTGCATTCCTTTTACTGTATGTCATTACCCCATTAACCGGTCGTCATTACTGACCGAGTTGGTTGTCTTACTTCTCAACTGATTAAAATCAAACAAATCCATTTTCTGAGGCAAAAACTCATTTCAAGCTTGGCCGCATATTTGTAAATTTTCCCTAAGAGGCTATCTGGTGTTTCTAACTGGGAAACATTAATTTAACATTTAAAATCCACAAATATATCCATATTACACTTGTAGCTCTGCTACTTATTCCCTCACATCTTGTGTGCAATGATCATGGATGACCTGGAGCCAAATATTTCTAATACATGTTAATATTGTTATTTTATTGGGAAAATACCATTTACGCTGTAACTGGAGAAATGAAAAACCTACTTTTGTCTGTTTTAAGAATTCGTTTTTACAATATTTCTCATCTCTTCAGAAAATGTCAAGGAGGATAAAAGATCTGGAAAGAAATGTCCTTCGCACCTCTGTTTTAATATGTTCCCTCTCCTTGTAAAGTCCTTTCTGTGATACTGATGCTTAAGTTTGATTTTATCTTGCTATGTAATTATGCTTTTCTGTTGCGCTCACAGTGTTTTATTTTCATCATGAACCCCTTTTGTATCTACTGTTCAAACTTTTTTTGTTTGTTGTTAAAGTTAGTGCAAACCTTTACTATTTTTATAATACTCCTGTTTACTCCTCTCGCAAGAGTTGTACAAGCTGATTTTGTTAAAAAAAAAAAAAAATTTGTGCGCCTTAGCCTGTAACAAAAATTTCCAAAATCCCCAAATTTAAATTCATTCATAGTTCTCCAGCTCAGCTCATAAAACATAATCATCAAGGCAGGTCTGAGATTGACTCTACATTCAAATTTAGCTAAAGCCTGGTCAGTAAAGGCAAAGTGCACCTTTGCCTTAAAACTCCAAAACAAGAGATGTGAAAAATAAAGCTTTAAAAAAGAAAAACAAAAAGTTTTGGTATAAAAACACAGCATCAAAGACACTGGACTGAAGCTGTGACACTTTTGCTGTGACTATTTCTTATCAAACCTGCCCATGCTGCCCATGTTTATCAGATGTCTTCAGGTTTTTCCTGCTCTCAATCAAAGCACAAGGTGAAATTACACAGTCACAGCGTCAAAAGGTAGAAACCGCTTATATTTGACAACGTGGCGCACCTCACCAACAGTTTTTCTTCTCAGAGGTTGACCTCCATTACATGTTTGTCTGGAGCTTGACATTTGAAAAGGGCTACAGCAGCCAAAGACAGATGAAAGCTAGAAAAATGTGAAGCTGGAGGCTAGCTATTTTTTTTTTACATATCTTTTTTTTTTTTAGAGAGGAGCTTTGACATCAAGGTCACCTTGAACTTTCATGAAAACCTACACTCCAGAATCTGAATCTCTCCATACATTTAGTTGTAAGAAATCAAAGTTAAATGCTAGTCCACTGCATCCTTAATCCAAACAAGCTGAAAAAAGGCATCTTTCAGCCTGAGCTCCAGCCTTTAAGGTGTATAAACTAATTTGCTGAGACAGCCCCCGTGAACAGAAATCCCTACTCTGCTGCTCACAGCAAGACGTCCATAGCATGCAAGCCATCCCCCGCCCGCATGAATTTAACTGGCGTGCGACCAAATCCCCCAGGTGGTCAGTAAATAAACTCCAAGACTGCCAACGGTGTCTAAAACTCTTGCATAACCCCCAGCCAGATTGGGTCACCATTGTATTTATCTGGCAAGACCATGTGAAGTCCAATCAGACCTTTAATCAGCACCTACAGTATATGCACTTGTGATGAGGCCAAAGTGCATTATGATTTATTACCTGGATTATTTTGAGGATTTTAAATGCATGCAAGTTGACCTTTAGAGACTTTTACCTGAGTGAGCGGTGCAAGGTTAACGCCCCCTAGAGGCCCAAACATATCCCCTGTTGTTTAGTTCTTGGAAAGCAGGTGTGCACACATTAGCAGACTTATAAAGTAGGGGAGCAAAGGTTAGTGTGTGGTTTTGTCTGGTTGGAGTGACAGGTACTGCTAAGAGCCTGAGATGCAGCTACTGGGAACCGGAGACGTGGCTGCCGGATGCCGGGGGTGTGGCACAGCCAAGAACCTGAAAGAGCAGCCAAGCAGCCGCCCAGTAACTGTCAGAACTGGATGAGTAGTCACCAAGCAGCCACCGGGAGTCTCAGGTGTAGCCGCCAATGGACATCCACGACTCGACTACTCTGACCTGGGCTGCGGGAATCTCTGCTGGCCCAGGTTTGCATGAGTATAACTTAAAAGATGCTGGTCACAGATTCAGAGAAGTGAGCCAGTGTAGAGCCAGGCGAGAGGGACTGGGAGGTGTTGGAAAAACTGTGGACTGCCACATGCATTTATTCTTTACAGATTACGAGGCCTGGACCTCAGGCAGAGAAGTGAGGACAGATGGATCCACGTAGACACAGCCGCATCCTGGATGCAAAACTTACATCGTGCAGTTTCTGAGCCTGAACCTCTGGGCAGTGACGGCTCAAAGATGCACACAATGAATGTTGGTGTGCCATCAAAACAAGTCAGAAATGTATATTTTTAAGGTCTAAAAATTGCGCTGTGTGTCTTTAATAGTCCTAACTAGCACAAAATCTGGCGTTGTCAGCAGGATTCGTGCGGCACTACTGGTAGGTCCATGGATTCCTGATTGGTGGCAGCCTACGTGGAGCACAAGGATGTGCTGGTGAAAAGGGGGGGCGGGTGACAGTGTGGGGTCCTGTCACTAGGCCTCCGATTGATCATGCATGCTGGCTACTTGCCACTGAGGTCCCTTTGGCTGACTGGTTAGCATACATGACTCTCACCCAGGAGTCTGGGGATCTAATCCCACCTGGACTGTCCTTGCGTACCTGCCTCACAATCACTCACCACACACTTTGTGTTTATGATGAGAAAACAGTTACCTCAAGTACGAGCCACAGCTGATCTCCACATTTCACATCCTTCTTGTAGTACATCCCAAAAAACTTCACAACATTGGGATGATCAGAAAGCGCTTTGAGGATGTTGTACTCTGCTTCAATCTCCTCATCAATGTCCTGAAAAACAGAGGTCACAGAAAGTCAAAATGAGCAGAGTTGTCACCTGCATTTGTGTTTATTAAGTCTTCAAACACTGACTTTTCCAGTCCAGTTTTATGCCAAACAGATAAATTATGTAATGAGGGAAAACCAGCAATCTGGATTAAAGGACTAAACATTTGCTCATATGATAAATATGAAGACAAAAGCTGTGAAAGGGTTAGCTCACCCCGAAAGGAAAATAAAACAGGAAAAATGTGTAGATAAAATGTTTATAAAAAGTTTACAAGATGACAGTCAAGACTTTCTGTTTTGCTTTCATTAAAGCTTCCCCTTAGATTCTGTCTTATTTGATAGATAAATGAATATAAGAGAAATGACAAGCTTCTTTTCCAATAAATGAAACAAGCATTCAAGACCTCCATTTGTAAATTCCTCATCATTGACCTTAAAAAAGCAAAACCAGGACATTTTAATTGATTCACTGTACCAACTGCAATATAGTATATTCAACTGGTGAAAAAGCCTATATTTGAAATCTGGAAGGGTTGGTTGATGGAATGACATGTGACTCTAGTGGAAAACTTGATCAAGTATCTACTAAAAACTATACTAAAGCTTCGGTGACTGAATGAAGAATACTTCAAATTAAGCATTTAAACAGCCAAGACCATAAATACATCACAGCTTTCACTAACATCCATCCATTTGTTTGCCGTCTATCTGGGGTCAGGTCATGGGGGCAGCTGTCTAAGAAGGGAGGCCCAGACCTTCCCTTAACGGGGGAGGGGGACCTGAGGTGTTCTCCAGCCAACCGATATATGCAGACCCTCCAGCGTGTCTTGGGTTATTCCAGGGATCTCCTCCTGAGGGGACTTGCCCGGAACACCTCACCAGTGAGGCATCTGGGGGCATCCTAAGCGGTTGCCTGAGTCACCTCAACTGGCTCTTCGCCATGCAGAGGAGTGGTGTCTACTCTGAGCCCCTCCTGTATGACCAAACTTGCACCCAGCTATTAGGAAAAGCACAGCCACCCTGTAAGGAAACTCTTTTCAGCCACTTGTATTCTGGATCTCATTCTTTGGTCACTACCCACAGCTCGTGACCATAAGTAAGGGTAGAAACATATCCATTAGTTTTTTCTTCTTTTAGACCCTTTCTTGCCAGCCACACTGTGGAGTACTTGGATGCGTGTGATGGAGCATTGTCCTGCATGAAAATCATGTTTTTCTTGAAGGATGCGGACTTCTTCCTGTACCACTGCTTGAAGAAGGTGTCTTCCAGAAACTGGCAGTAGGACTGGGAGTTGAGCTTGACTCCATCCTCAACCCAAAAGGCCCCACAAGCTCATATTTCATGATACCAGCCCATACCAGTACCCCACCTCCACCTTGCTGGCGTCTGAGACGGACTGGAGCTCTCTGCCCTTTACCAATCCAGCCACGGGCCCATCAAGACTCACTCTCATTTCATTAGTCCATAAAACCTTAGAAAAATCAGTCTTGAGATATTTCTTGGCCCAGTCTTGACGTTTCAGCTTGTGTCTTGTTCAGTGGTGGTCGTTTTTCAGCCTTTCTTACCTTGGCCATGTCTCTGAGTATTGCACACCTTGTGCTTTTAGGCACTCCAGTGATGTTGCAGCTCTGAAATATGGCAAAACTGCTGGCAAATGGCAGCTTGGCAGCTGCACGCTTGACTTTTCTCAGTTCATGGGCAGTTATTTTGCGCCTTGGTTCTTCCACACGTTTCTTGCGATCCTGTTGACTATTATGAATGAAACGCTTGATTGTTGGATGATCACGCTTCAGAAGCTTGGCAATTTTAAGAGTGCTGCATCACTCTGCAAGATATCTCACTATTTCTGACTTTTCGGAGCCTGTCAAGTCCCTCTTCTGACCCATTTTGCCAAAGGAAAGGAAGTTGCTTCATAATTATGTTTGCCTAATACACCTGATGTAGGGTGTTGATGTCATTAGACCACAGCCCTTCTCATTACAGAGATGCACATCACCTGATATGCTTAATTGGTAGTAGGCTTTTGGCCAATAAAGCTTGGAGTAAGACAACATGCATAAAGAGGATGATGTGGTCAAAATACTCATTTGCCTAATAATTCTGCACTCCCTGTACAAACCAAATGTCTTCCTTAAACACATCACATGAGTAGTACAATCTATGTGAGAGATAACAGTGATGTCCTGTTCCAAGGGGAGGAGTTCAGGTATCTTTGGGTTTTGTTCATGAGAGGGGGAAGAATAAAGTGGGAAATCAACTGGCGGGTCAGTGGCAGCATCCACAAAGATGTGAGCTCTGTGCCCATTGTGAAAAAGAAGTGGAACCAAAAGGTGACCTCTCAATCAGCCGGTTGATAAATGGTTCCTACCTTCACATGCCTGGAGTTTTTGAGGAGAGGCTGCGTGTGTCCGAAAATACTCTTACGTATACAGTATCTATGCTAGTGACACCAAGCGGTGTAAGCTGACATCAAAACAGGGAAGTTAACTATGAACTCAGCACTGCCGCCTGATGGACAAACTGATATATGAACCATCAAAACGTAGAATATGCATGGGAGTATGAAAGCAGCGGCACATGGCAATGCATGAACCAGACATTGCAATTTATGTACGTAAGGAAGCATAAATGGGCCTTTAAGGAGAAACTTTACCACCAATTTGTAATTATTTTCAGGACTGTGGGGCTACTGCATATTGGACAGCTAGAAAATGTCCATACTAAGGTTTCTGGTTGCATGTCACAGCACCATTGTGATTTCCATTGATAGTAATATTATGCAAATTATTTTGGATTGGTTGCATCCAGTTGTAACATTTTGCATCCAGTTGTAACAGAGCTCAAGAGCAAGAGCATGCACACCGACTACAACAGCACCGAGTTAGGACCATACACATGTTGTAGTCTGTTTCTGTTCAAGCTTAGACTTGAGAAAACTTCACTCACACACAACTTACATGGATGGGATCTAATATCTTCACAGCTGCTTTGCTTCCATCAGTTTTGTTGAGCACCTTGTAGACTTTCCCGTATGTCCCTTTACCGATTGTCTCAATGATTTCCCAGGTGTCGGTAGGATCTGGAAAGTTGTCAAAGACAATCGATTTCCCTGATTGCGGAAACATCTTCAGCAGAGATCTCCTAAAAAATGGAAAGAAAAACAATAATACAATGGGTCACACAGTAGAAAAGAGGAAGATGGCAGATAGGACAGAGCATTGTATATGTCCTACAGGTCGGCATGCACATACTGTCATTAACTCATTAGAGATACCAGTAATGAGCTCAAGTGCAAGTAGATAATGCACAGTGGCTAAAACAAGTGAAGAAATACATGTTGGTCTTTAAAACAGCCAGATGACCTATTTTAGATTTAAACTTAGTACTTAAGTGTTACACACAACTTTTTTTCGAGAGCTCAAATCCATGCTGGTTTGTTTGGGAATTAAACCGGAAGATCAAGTGCTGAACTTGACCATAATCCTGATAGACCAGATAGCTGGGGGCTTATTTACGGGGGGTGGGGGTGGGGTGTGACAATCTCCCTATAGCTAAACCATAAACAAGCCATACACCTCTTGATGTCATAGCCTCATTCTCATCTCTCAAAGAGGTCATTCTCTTCAGAGATCTCAGGTGGTTTAACATTCATCAGATTAAATTAAAAAAGACAAGTAAGCTATAAAAGCACAAGGTTACTGGATGCTACACACAGAATGCTAATAAGAATGCTAATACAATCTAAATTAGCTGAAAAGATTGTCAAATAAAGGAAAATGCTTCTAAAGCTGTCACAACAACTCTAAATATACCTTTCATCTATTCTTCAAAGGTCTGTGTCCATCTTCTCATGTGTTTTGCGCTAAAATAATCAAATAACAAACTTCCAGTAAAGCTAAAGCTTAAACTGAACAAGATGAACTGAACTTACATTATCCTCCCAATAAGAAGTGGGACATTTTGGAAAAACAATTAGTCCATTTCTGTGCGAAAGGTAAGCATGGAAGCAGTGGCAGGGAGGCCTGCCCTGGCCGTGACTGTAAACCACAGAGGAGGAGCTAACACAAGCTAATCTCACTAGCAATTCCCCTGCTCCACGGCTGCCATTGGAAACCATCTCTAAGTAGTAGGAGCTGCAGTGGGATTAGCAGGAATTAGCCTGTGTTGCAGCATGAGCCTTTCCCCATATAGACGCCCATTCATATGAAAAAGGGAAAGCTGTTTACAGGCCTTAAGCGTGCGGTGTAGCTAAAGGCCATTCCTCTTTTTACTATCAATGGTTACTTGTTCAGACAGAGTTGTTGCACAGGTGCTCCATTCCCCAGCTGTTCTTTTATCTCAGCTAATTATCATCAAGACTATTTAAATAATTCTGTGTAACTGTGAACAGATCAATGCGCACAGCGAGATAAAACCGGCAGACCCAGAAGTTATTTTGCAGACATTATCAGTCATTGGCCATGCAGAGCAATTAGACTACTATACATGCATGCTCGTGCAGGTAATTGCACTTCTGTTAGCCTAATGTACAGTACCTAGTAATCTGTAGACACCCTCAATAATAGATCACTGCCTCTGTATGTGTCAACACACAGCGACACATGAGACAGGAAGGCGAAACCTAAGGACTCACACTGAACACCTCCAACAGGAGCACAAGCTGCAAGGAAATAACCCCTTTAAGGAGATGGTTGTGGGTCTGTATGTATGTATCGAGTTATCTAACCTTGTGTTTCCTGTAGCACCAGGTGGCTGTCACTTTTTATTAGTTGTGTAGGGATGTGGCATTAACCACAGCCTGTTTACAGGGACACTTATAATGAGCTATACATGTATAGCGAGGATGTGTTTATTGAATGAACAGATGCTTCACTGTAAATCTTAAACATAGATTTTAAAACAGACTCAAAAAATGAAATTGGGCATTTCTAAGACTGAATACTGTTAATATTTTTTAAAAATTGCTTAGTGGAAACTCTTTCATCTGAGTGATGTCTAAGCAGACATTTGGCCTCTTGAAGCTTATCTGTAGTACTGTTGAGTGGGTTAAGTTTTAGCTTAACCCTTGCACGAGAAGACGGGTTACTCCTCACTGTATGTGTTACAAGAAAAACACTATATTTCCAAGGATTTGCCACAAGTTTTGTAAAAAATAATACTGTGATGATGTGAGAAAATATTGATATATTGCAAAAAATTTTGTGCCCCAATATCATATCAATATTAAAAAGCGCTACATCAATATTTTTTACAAACAAAATCCTGAGATTTCGTACTTGAAACGAGATCTTGCAAGACTTTGTTGCTATAGCGCCAGTCTAGCATGTAGAAAAGTCACTGCTTTAGTACTAATATTTATGCAGTATGCAGAGCAGGTTTAGCTTAAACTTTACACACAGTGGAAAGCACAATTTAAAATGCGTGGCCATGTTGTGTGGCCCCAGTTGTTTAAGATTATAATGCTGCGTTCCACTTGAATTCGGAAGTTGGAAATTCACTGTTCTGATTAGGAAGTTTCAACTGGAACGGTCCTCGAAGTGGGATGTCTCCGCGTTGGAAAGTTGGAGAATCCTCACCACCTCTGAGTACAGATATAAAGATGGCCATGCCCAGTGTTAGCAGTACTAGCTTCTACTATGTGACATTTATTTACATTTCTGACTAATTTTTGTTGCATTAAATCAGTCATACACATAGTATTGTTTGGTATAGTTGTAGGGGGACGCTGCTGTGGTGTAATTCAAATTTTTCATGTGGTAAATGAGAACTACAATGCCAGCTGTGCCAACAACGGCTAATAATAGTTTTACCAAACACGTTGTTTTGCTAGGATGCTATCTGACTTCCGACTAATGAACTGGAACGCATTTAGGTGAGGCGTGACGTCATTCTCAGTTCCCACTTCCCAGTTTCGAGGTAAAAGGAACGCAACATAATGCACTGGCTGAAATGTTTATTTTTCATATGCACTGATATGTGTTTTCATATGCTCTTTGAGCAACTTTTTTTTTTCTTTTACTGTTTGACTAATTTTACATGAATTTCTGTCATTTATGTGAAATTGATTGAAAATATTTTTGTAATTCATTTAAAATGGATTCAGTTTGGTCAATAAATTTGCAATGTCTTCAGTGATACATATTGTGGTTCATCATGGATGAAATTCATTGCAATATATTAAATATTGCAGAATCCCTGTATCGTAGGAAAATATTGTGACAGTATCATATCATGAGTTACCTGGTGATAACCTCCCATACAGTAAATACAAATGGTTATGAATGCAACGGTCAATATAAATAAGTAAATATGAATTCCATGTGTAAAGTAGTGTTTTCTTACATACAAACCGGAATGACATCTCTGCAGGATTTAATCACAACAATAAAAAAGTTAAAGATTCAGGTCAAGAAAAAGTGCAAACAACAGAGTTTAAATAAATCTTGCTTATGTACGACACAACAGAAATGACCAGGCAAACCTGGCATAGCAGCACAGTTACAGCAGCTAACAGTAACAGAACCTCCTGAGACACTGATCATAAGCAATGCTGCTCTTCACAGACTGGCATCTATAAAAGGTGCAGATAGCTGGACTATTTCCAGTTTCATTACTGACCTTTGGTGGACAGCGGTGAGCAAAAACCAAAGTGAGCAAAGATAAACTTTGTCGGACGAAGCATAGTTTTAGAGTTGGTTGTAAGAATGACTTGACAAGGAGCACACACACTATGCATACAGCAGCCAGTGCTGAGCCACTCCCACAGCTTGCAAATAAGAAACCCAAATGAAGTTGTCATGTTTACATTTGTCAAACCAAAGAAAGCCACTATAAGATGCACATATTTGGCCAACAAATAAAGTCCACATGTAAGGTTGTAATTGTTAGCATTAGTTGCAAATTTACAGACAAAGAAATGATGAAAAATCCGCATCATACTTACCCATCTTTAAATGGCTCAACATGCTTTGGTATCGGTTGTGGATAATAGTGCTCCTGTAAGGCCCAGCCACCCCTGTTACATATTATACTTTAAAAATAAGGAGAGCATACCACAGTTATTAGGCTCAAGTAATTAGTTAAAGTAATTGGCTTTAGCATGAGCTCGTCTGGTAGCCAGCAGCCAATGAGTCTGATAGGGTCATAAATTAGCACGAAGAAGACAAGCTAACAACAGCCGAGTGCATGGACAGCAGCAATGAGCGAGTCAGGTGTAACAGGCCATGACTGCACTGGGGCGCGCTCAGCATCATTTAGCAGTGTCCCATTACACCGGCACCGCTGGGAAAAGAGCTGCTGAGAGGTCGAGCTGGAGTTGAACTGAGTTTAGAGCAGAGTGCTGCTATTACACTACTTACTAAATGGTTGATAAACCCATCTTGCTGCTCACGCAATGATTTGTTTCAGCTGATCACACAGTGTATATGATGTTTACAGTCAGGAAACTAGTACCTGAGAGACACGGCCTGTTGAGGCCTAGACCGGCTTTTGTGACTTTTTGTTTTGGTATCAATATCAATTTGAATACTTTATTTAAAGATTTTAAATTATACAGATACAAAACAAACAGTATGAATCAGGGATTTATATGCATATTGAAAGTGTTTAATCAATATAAATTGTTAATTAGATCATAAATGTCTATATTCACATCAATATTGTTGAAAAATTATTCTGGAAAGTGCCATTCTCTAAATTTCGCATTGCATTTTATATATATCATAGTGCATCTGGATATGGGCTGCATGTTAATGTGGTGGTTAGCGCAGGTGGCTTATAACAAGGTGGCATTTGCATGTTCTCCCCTGTAGGTCTGGATTCTGTCCAGGAGTTCTGGCTGCCACCTAGTCCAAAAACTTGCAACTTGTCTAAAATGACTCAAAGACTGAGTGTAAGCATATTTGTTTGTTGTTAGCGTTGGTCCTGTGATGGTACTTTCTGATGTTTGCCCACTGGCAGTTGGCTTCCAACCAAGAGGCAAACTCTGCTGGAGAAAAGTGAAGCTACTTCTGGGTTGGCCAAAAATTGTAGTTCACTTTTCATCCACTAGGGGCTGGCTCCAAAACAGAGCAAATCTCCATAGATTCCCATGTTAAAAAGGCCAACTTTACAGCAGAAATAAACATGTTTACTGTCTGGTTCAAAAAATCATAAAGTGATAAAGCGGGTATAGAAAAGAGATATCCTGAAATAAAATGTTGATGGCTAAAAAGGTCGTCAACATTTGAATGCTTGTAGTGTATTTCAGTGCTTTTTTCCCAGCATGTCTGTCCGTCTGTCTGTCAGCAACTTTACGGGAAAAGTTCTGGACTGATTGACCTGAAATCTTCACCAGTCGACTGTCTCAGCCCAAGGACAAACCCATTGAATTTTGGTGGTGATCCAGATCACCTTCTGAAATCCAGGAATGTTTTGAAGGATTGTCTATCATTGTAAGATCGGCCATGTTGGAAAGGCTGTTGATGAGGCGCGAGTGCCCCCTTGTGGCAGAAGTGGGCAGCTGCACATGATGTCAGGATGCAGAAATGAAACTTATGAGCACCAGTGAGCACAAGGAGAGAAGACTCTTGGACAGACTTGTAGCCAGTTGAATATGGTAAACTGTGTGCTTCTGTGAAGAACCGTAAGTAACTAGTTTCATTTCTTTTGAACAGGATGTTTATTTAGCCTTTAATGTTATTTAGTTGATTTGCATATTCAGAAGTGTTTCTCCATTCCCCATGTGCCTTTCTGTGCTGTTAAGCTAGCTGACCTGTTACATGCCAGTTACTGTAAAGCCCCTTTTAGACTTGCACTGGAAAGCGGTAATATTTCGGACTTTGTCCTTTTATAACGCTTGCATTCAGACATGCGTTCCGGTTAGGGAGATGTAGCGGACATGTACCGCCTGGTCTCCACGTAATAAGACCGGAAATGTTGCGGTACGTTGTTTTGGCTGAACGCAAGAAAATGTTCCGGACAGAGTAGAAATGATATTGGGCCGTATGCTGACTTTTCCACAACATTTCCTGATGTCTGAAAGCGCCCAGGATGCAATAAGACTGCAAGGAAGTGGCATGTTCGAAAAGACGAGTCGGTGGATGGACTTTACCGCTCATGTTCCGCAATGCAAGTCTGAAAGCAGCTTAACTGGTAGCCTTGAACACATGCATGCTTAGTCCTAACTGTGAGGAATTTATCAGTAATAATAAATACCTTGAATGTGTTATTTGTCGAACGAATGTTCCTCATGGCTTTGTATTTCTGTGTTTATAGACCACACTCACTTCCATCCAGCATTCACCTTAACTAGCCTGGAATTCCTCACCTGTAAGCCTGTCGTTTGTTGCATTACTGTGCTGTTGTGATTAAGAGTGACCAGTAAAGACAATTAATTGTACAAGCAAGTCCTGTGTGTTCTGACTGACACCCCATGGTGAACATCAAATCTCCTTGCCAACGCCAAAACAGTCTTACATCAACATCACCCTATTAGGCCACATTATTTTAATTGTTCCATATAACTCCATTCAAATGGCCCAAGTATTTAGTGAAAAAATAACAAGAAAGGATCTCAATGAGTTCTATAATGTTTTGAAAATTGATCCGGATCCAGAGAAAATTCTGGATACTATGATCCAGAACACACAAAGATAAGGGAGTTGAGCTGCTTGGTGGAGGTCTGCGCTCTCCGAGTGCTTTTCTAGTTTATACTTTGATTTGAACTGATAAATGGTTGCACAATGTTTGAGTTGAGCTCCTAATCTGTTCCATAGACAGACACCACACACTGAGACACACACACTTTACCTGGTGGTCCTAACAGCTGGGACTTTGAGTTTACCACACCCCTTTGGGTAATATCTGCCTTCTCATTTACTGAAGAGCTTTTGTACGTTAGCTGGCAATAACTCTTTACTGGCTTTAAATAAAACCTGTGCAGAAATTATAGAACTTGATGAGGTCCACAAGCTTTAGCAATTTACTCTTTAAAAACAATTTATTTGTGTGTTCAAGAAATCCAACTTTGTGAACCAAATATAGAAAATTAGGTGTTAAGAGTAGCAGTTTGCCTGGACAGGGTTGAGGTGCAACCTAAATCTTCATTTGGAGGGAGAAACTTAACAATAACAATACAAAAGACCTTGGCAAGTTTTTAAATGCGACACCGAGACAATGCCAAACTTTCCAAGAGAGATTGAAAGAAAGAACAAACAGCAATAAAAGTAAAAATAGCATAAATATTTCATGCATATGCAATCAGTAGGATTTTTTTTAAAAAGACACATTGCAGGTATGGGACAGACTGGCGACCTGTCCAGGGTGTACCCCGTCTCTTGCCTGATAATAGCTGGGATAGACTCCAGCAACCCCCGCGACCCTGAACTGGATAAGCAGTACAGAAAATGACTGACTGACATTGCAGGTAGACTGACACCCTACAGTCAATATTCATTGTGTCTGTCTACTTAGTTGACTTCATTCCTGTTAGAACCTTGTTAGCATGACATAAATCTAGCCTACTAATTTTATGTAGCCTTCTTAATCTTGACGTTCTTATACATTCCTTTCTCATTCTCATAAACACACAGTATCTCTCATCACATATGCACAACAAATCCATCTATACACTGATTAATAAGGGGAGGGGGGGGGGGGGGGGGGTGTTCTCAATTTGCTAAAAAAATACAGGACAGGACTTCTGCTATTATTTCTTATAGTAAAGTTAGTTTCACCCATGCTAAGTACCTTATGCTACGTTAAATGCTTCTGGTTATATTGAAGCAAAATTGTTCTTTATCAAACACTTAATATCTAAAAAGAAATCAAATTAAAATAAAGCAGAGGAAAGAAAATTAACTTTGACTTTCATGAACTTCTTTCTTTGATATTATGCAATCATAATTTTTTAGAAACTGTCACAATTAGTGCTTAATACGCATTGCATGATTTATTTTTGCCCTTTAGTCTTCTGATTTGTTTACATTAATAATACCTTTGATATGACAAAATGTTGCCTTATTGCCACTTTCCCTGTGTGAACATGAAAAGTGATTTCATGCAGCTATGACTCACTCTTTGCAAATTATTGATTCTGCTCAACCTGTCAAAAACAAATTGCTGTTGCAGGGAAGCTGATCATTTATCTTACAGCTGAACAGATGGCACAATGATGATTTCCTTCTAAACAGCCTGAAGCATATCTGCATTATGTATCGGAAAAAATCAAGAAAGGCTTTAATGTGTATTTAGCTAATTATTGTTGGTGAGACTCAGTTCAACATTTTTATTTGAAAATTTTTCATGTATAAAGTTGTTCTTACAAATATGAGTCAAGGGAAGAAACCTTAAACCACATTTGTTGAAAATGACATTGTACAACTATTTCATGAAGATGCTGTTCCAAAGATAGAAAATGTGTAACTCCATATTTAAAGCTGGTGATGAACATATTGATAAAAAAAAAAAGCCTGTAATCAGTGATTAACTACTTGCAAAAACCTCCTATTTAAGCTGCAATTACTGCTTAATTGATTGCTGACGCACGTTCTCCTTTTGGTCATGGTTTGTCTCGTTGTATAGCGAGGGACAAAGTATTGAACACATCAGCATTTTTCTCTGAAAATATATTTCTGATTGAGCTATTGGCATGACATTTTCACCAGATGTCGGCAACAACCCAAGTAATGCACACACAGAAAGAAGTCCGACCATTTATGTCCATAAATGAAGTTATGTGTAATATAATGAAATGACAAAGGGAATAAGTATAGAATATGTTTACAGAAATCTATTTAATAATTGAGAAAACCTTTGTTGGTGATTCCAGCCTCCAGATGCCTCCTGTATGGAGAAATCAGTGGAATACGTTTCTCAGGTGTGATTTTGGTCCATTCTTCCACACAAACTTATTCAAGGTTCCGGGTCTCTTCTGTGAACTTGGATCTTCAGTTCTTTCCAAAGATTTTCATCTGGATTCAATGGGCTTTATGCACAGCTCCAGAACTTCCTGAACTTAGTTCCGCACCTTTGTTTCCTGTATTTCGTGATTGGATGAACTGATTAATCCAGGTGTGTCTGACCATTTGCTGAGGTCAGATTGGATTAATCAGTTTATCCAATTATGAAAGACAGGAAACAAAGAAGCAGTATTAAGTTCAGGAAGTACTGGAGCTGTGTATAAAGTGACTGGTTAATTTTAGCAGCTTTATTTTCTTTTTCTTAAATCAGTTGAGTGTTTCCTTGGTTGTGTGCTTGGAATGGTTGTTTTCCCAGAATGTCATGTGTTTGTCTAGATACTGTGTTCCAAACTTCAAATGAGCATCAACATGCTTTTTCTTCAGAAATGGAGTTTTGTGTGGTGTGTGTATATATCTATATATACATATATATACATATATATATGTATATATACATATATATATATGTATATTATTTATATATTTTTTGGGTATAAATTACATATATTCGAATATATATACTACCAGGGGTGGCTGTATATATATCTAACAATACAGGGTTTTTCATTTCAGTCAGTCAGTCATTTTCTGTACCGCTTATCCAGTTCAGGGTCGCGGGGGTTGCTGGAGCCTATCCCAGCTATTATCAGGCGAGAGGCAGGGTACACCCTGGACAGGTCGCCAGTCTGTTGCAGGGCCAACACAGAGAGACAGACAACCATTCACACTCACATTCATTCCTAGGAGCAATTTAGTGACCAATTAATCTAACATGCATGTCTTTGGACGGTGGGAGGAAGCCGGAGAGAACCCACGCATACATGGGGAGAACATGCAAACTCCACACAGGAAGGCTACTGTTGGAATTGCTCGAACCCTCTCCCCAGCTGGGAATCGAACTAGCGACCTTCTGGTTTTTAATTTATTTGATCAATTTATGTTCTGACAATGAGCTCTGTGTAGAAAACTCGGTGGATCTGTTTTTGACTACATTCAGATCCAGCAATTGGAACTACTTTGGTTTTCATGTTAAGTACAGTACACTGATGGTACTGTAAGCCGTTGTGGACAAAAGGATTTAAACAGACATGGCAAAAATTGTTGGTACCCCTGTTATTGAAAGAGAAACCCATAGTGGTCAGAGAAATAACTTGACTTTGACAATAGTAAGACAAAATAAAAATTCTATGAAAATTAAGCAATGAAAATCAGATAACGCTTTTCAGCCATGTTTTAACGGAATTATTTTGAAAATAAACTCTTTCATTCAGGTGAAAATTTCAATAGCTCTACGAGAAATATATTTTCTGAGAAAAATGTTGACATGTTCAATACTTTTTTCCCCCACTGTGGTAAATATGTACATATTTTTCTTTTTTTTTTTTTTAATCCTAGGGGATCTTACTGGTAAGTAAAGGCAGTGGCTTGTAGTTGATGTCATGGTCACTAACAGTAAGCTGAATTTAAATTGCTGATTATAGCTACAGCAAGAAAAAGGAAGGAAATGTCCAGAAAAGTGTGATAAGGTCATTTCAGAGCATATAAATGAAAGTAAAGATGACAATAATTGCATTTCAAAATGTAACGAAGTACGTTTCTTAAGGTCCAATGTTCTGATCATACCATAAAATCTATGATCTGGCTTCAAGGTATCTGTAAATCTGTGAAACAGTGATGTCTCTCTCCCTTACCAACACTTCATGAATCTTAGCTCTGTCTGTACCCCCATCCCTGCCCCCCCATGACCCTGCCGCTGTCTGTCGCAAAGGGACCACGCATAATCAGCATGCCAACTTAAGCGCTCCTCAGGCTCATCCTCCAGGCTTTGGCGACTGCAGTGCTCCAACCTCATTTCCTGCTCTGCTGCTTTACAAATGGCTCCGGGACACTGAACGAAAACCAAGACTGGAGATGCACTGATGACCATAATAGCTGTATGATTAGAGTGCACAAAGGTTCAGCTCAGTGTGCACTCCCCCTGCCCCCCACCTTACTATCAAACCATCCTAATTCACAAGGTGTCATAATCTCCAGTTTTGTCAAAGCTATGCAGGCTGTCTTTTTGGGTCTGTCCTCTACTGTGTGTTTGACTCACGTACATCCAAGTCAGCCAAAGCTGGACATGCAGTGACTGTGTTGGACTCAGATGCTAAAACCCTTTGCAGTCCACTGCAAGTCCTGGATTAAACTGTTGTTTTCTCCCATGTGTGGCAATGTACACATCTGGAGCAAAGTACCAGAGACACTGAAATCCAATCTAAACCTTAGTTCTTTTAAATAGTAGCTTTTAATCAAGACAGAAGGGTGTTCTTATGATAATTTCTCACAAATGATCACTGACATTGATAATTATGGGGTTGATCGTGATGATATGATACTCACTGCATCTACACTTTTAGCTTTTTATGATAACTTAGAGCACATTTGGCTGCCTAATGTAAAAAAAATGTGCTGCATAAATAAATCTACTGTACCTTGCAGTATTTCATTGTTATAAACCAAGTACAGAGGGTAAGCAATGTCACTATGTAATTACTCATGCAGTAGCACCATCATGCCCACATAGCCAGAAACTATAACATCATGCAAGTGACATAAGATAAATTGTCGCACATATTAGTAGAAGTACTTCCAATTTTTCACAGTAAGACTTTATTAAAACCACGTTCTCAACATGGAAACCCAAGAATCATAGAGGCAAAACTTTCAGGTTTATCTCGGTTATATAAGAGCTTCATCTTGAGCGTGACATCTTTACAAAAGTTTCTTTCTGAATGTCACATATAAAATATCGGATGAAAACCCACGAGAAGCGAGCCTAACGTGTGACATGTTACATAAGCGGCTAATAAGCTTAATTTCCTGACAGGTAACCTACATACTGCTCTGCTGTGTGCAGCCACTTCTCAACACCACGAAGAGTCATCCTCTGTGAGTGATGCAGCACTAAGATATCTTGTCTTATGACACACATAAGATGGTTACATGATCCAATAATCTGCTTCACATATACACACCCGAACTTCCTTCCGCTTTTGAGTTCATTGTACAGTAATTTGTCCTTCTGCAAAGGCAGATTTTAAAAAGGATAAAAAAAAAAAAACTTGTTTGTGCAGTGGTAATTGTTATATATCTTGTATTTTAACATATTAAACAAGTAAATAAAAAGCACTAGTTTCTCACAAACGCACATATATGTACAACCCTGCTGCACTAATTCTATCTGCTTTTTGGACTATCATCACTCTTTCATTTTGATGCAAAATACTAAAGGATTTAAAAGGAACTATTTAAAGACACTGAACACAGAAACAAACTAATACATAAAACTTGATTCATAATTAGCACAATTAAATGAACAAAATGTCTTACCTGAAAGTAAAGCTGTTCTCAGACATGTTCTCAGCCCAACTCTGCTGACAGATAATATGTGGAATGTGTTAGGATTCAGAACCGTATAAGTGGCTGAGCACAATTATGTTGTTAAAACTGAAGTGGCACTGGACTGACATGCAAGTCATTCAGCTTCGTCTCCTCTAGCCCACTCACTGAACTCTACATTGTTATTATGGAAATCTCTGCATCTGGGTTTTTCACTTTAATCATGGTCTATAAAAGCAAACCAAACTTGGATTTTCTAACTAACAACCATAATGGCTTTTTGACTTTGACTCTTTCTTTCAAACTGCAGAGAAGGAAAAAATAAAAAGACTAGTTGCATTTTATCATCTGCTGCCCTTAAACCTCTGTTCATTTAAACCAACCTGTTTATTGCTGTAACTATGACAACTAGACTGAAGGACAACCAGCTGATTGACTGATTGATAAAGGTATTGATAAGCACCATCATGAGCAAATCAGTGTAAGCCGTAGGGTTCCTGTGCAGAGCATCGCCTGCTGGGTTCTGTTCCGTTATTACAAGGTCATTTCATTGTAAATCCCACAGCCACATATTTCACGGTCACGCCGAGGCAAACTTCACTGCTCGGGAAAACTTGAAATACAAATGCCTTGCCATGCCACTGCTGCACAAACAATATATACAAACAGTGTACCGTTGTCGTCTGTGGTCACACTGGAAAACAGCGCGTGGAACGAGGGCAGTGTCGGACACAATCAGGCAAAATCAGAGATCACTTGAAGGAGATTCAAAGAGGCACGCTCTGATTGTTGATGCCTCAGTGATGCAGATCAGTGGACGACCGGCTGGGCCTGTGAAGACTGATTGAATAAGGCTGCTGATGAGGCTTTTGTGTCCGTAGGTACGTGGTGTGAATGCCTGACAGGCTGGTGACTTGCGTCAATGACTGGCTGCCATTGTGGCAAAGCAGTGGGCCGTGACTTCCCCAGCTGTGTTATATAGGATATCATGAGCCACTGAAATGAGTATTGGGATTGTGCAGTTGATAGAAAGATCATTAGGTTATCATTGCCACAACCATATACATGCATTATGCTCCATTTTGGCCCGCCTTTCTTCTGCTGACCCAACAACCTTGATCATTGTTGCTTTTATGTGTGTACTTTACTGCTGCTTTGTTACAGGAGTCAAATGATTGTCCTCTGCTGTCAGGAGCTTCCCGTTTTGTTTCTTGGTTATTTGAGCTGCAAAAACGAACATGCATTGGGGTAAAATAGAAAAAGGTTTTTAATTTAATGCAGCACATGCGCAACACACAGCTAATATTACAGTGGAATTATGGGAATATTGGATGCTTGGGATGTAAATGGATTAGTTGAGGGTTGTATGATGTGAGTTGGGTGAATTTCTGAGTATCTATAGCAGCCTTTGATTTATAAAAATCAAATTTTCATCCTGATCTGTATAATTGCAGATCTTGACATCCAGCTTATTTGAAGCATTTCCTCACAGCATCCTTTGCAGCTCTGCAAATGTTGATTTCATCTACTGGAGGGAGGCGCCCTTCACTTTCTGTTTAACTGTTTGTGTTTACCTGAAGTGCCATCTGATGGATGAAAAACCCAACTAGCAGATTTATTGAGTGTTGATATGAATCACAGTGTCGCAGATATTTTGATGTAGATATAGTAAACAGATGCGCATAAATACTTGCACTATATGTGTGTGCTTATGTGTGTTTATTTATGTATAAACCAGTGGAAGCCAACTTATGTTTTCTTTTTAATGTATTTAAAGGGGTAGAATTACGCAAGTTAGACTTCTTTCTACTCATTTTTTAACATGTTTTATTATTATATTATTATTATTATTATTTTGTTGTTGCTTAATTGTTGAATTTTTTTTGTTATAATTTATACACATTATGCTGTAGCAATTTTTCTTTTTTCTCTTTTTTTCCAACATGTTCAAAATAAAACACTTCGGCTAAATATTTAAATGCAACTAACCTCGTTACAAGCACCACCACCACCCCAGCCCCCTCAGCTCTCAGTCAGTCTTTTATTCTCTGCATGTGAACCTCTGTCAGTTATCATCCCGAGACACCTTGAAAATGGACTAACCAATTGGTACCACCAGTTAATTATCAAGGAATAACATTTTGATAACTTTAAAGCTACTTAAATGCAACAAAGTATGTTGGTAAAAAAAAAAAAAAAAAAAAAAGAATTACCCGATAATGGAGCTAATACTTGTTTTGATAACTTCCATGAAAATGGTCTGTAAATGCCATTTTTCACATCTTTCTAACAGCCTAGAGAGCCTTCTAATTATTAAGATTACTGATTAAGAAGCGGCAAAGTAGATTTTTTCCTGTATGAGGTCAGTTTTTGGAGGTAAGATCTAATTTGGATAAACCATCACATAAGGAGTAAATTTCTGTCGATCATCAGATCATCATCATATTGATCAAAGTGCAGATATTCTGGCCCATGATGCTGACAAACCATCTCAAAAGGTCGTTTATTCCTGCTGTCATCAGTCTAGCAAATGACATTACTGAAATGTCCAAAACATGACTGCTTTTTAAAATGATAGTGGTCAGATATAAACACACATGCAAGTACTCTACAATACAATGATTTTACTACTTTAAACGCCCTGTACCTGATCTTACTCTAATCTCTCAAAGAAAAATGCTTTCTACACTGTATACGTAATTTGTGGTAAAAGAGGTGATTTTATGAAAATAAATTACTCATTGATTGCTCATAAGCATGAATCCAGGCCTTTTAGTTTAGGGGTTTCTAAGGCTGTTATGACGCTTTTCTTTGCCAATGGTGTTCATTCTACAGAATTTCTGGTTTCCAATCAGCCACGAAAACATGCATACGTGTTCAAGGATAACAGTTACAGTAACTGGCATGTAACAGGTCAGCTAGCTTCATAGCATAAAAAGCTCATGGCATTGAAAAACAATTCTAAATATGCAAATCAACTACATGACATTAAAGGCTAAATAAACATCCTGTTCAAAAGAAATGAAACTCACCTACTACAGTTCTTACACAGTTTACCATATTAATTGGCTACAAGTCTGTCCAAGAGCCTTCTCTCCTCGTGCTCACTGCTGCTCATAAGTTTCATTTCTGCATCCTTGACACTGCATGTGCAGCTGCCCACTTCTGCCACAAGGGGGCACTCTTGCCTCATCAACAGCCTTTCCAACGTGGCCAACCTCACAATGATAGAGAATCCTTCAAAACATTCCTGGATCCAGAAGGTGATCCGGATCACCACCAAAATTTAATGGCTTCGTCCTTGGGGTGAGACACACGGCTGGAGAAAATTTCAGGTCAATCTGTCCTGTACTTTTTCCGTAAAGTTGCTGACAGACAGACGGAAGGACAGACGGACAAACCAGTGCTACCGAAACATTCCTCCGCGGCTGAGGTAATAATTAATAACTTGAATGTGTTTATTTGCCGAACGAATGTTCCTCATAGCTTTGTATTTCTGTTTATATGCTGCCTTCATGTGATATTGTATTTATGGTAAATACCAAACTCCGACGTCAAAATTGCATTTGAACACCCACTCATGTCGTTATTTCCACTGGAAAGCTAGAAAAATCTTATGATGCCCGAACTGCCGAGATTAAGTAAACTTTGACCTTTAACATGGTGGAGAGCAATGAAAATGTCCCGTTTGGGAAGCATTATGTTTACAGTTTTCTGCTGCTGCTGCTATTTGGTTAGTTTGTAGTCTGCATAATTATGTGACGTACATCACCATTTACAAAAGTTTTTTTTTTTTAGCAAAAATATGGTTATTGTTTGGTTTACCTCCTCCGAAGAGACACTAGCTAGCAGCTAGCTAGCTAGTCAGTCGAAGATAGTCTCCAGTGTTCGACTTCCTTACAATAAATCACTTGAACACAATGCAATGGTAATTTCCACTTACCAAGTGGAAAGGATCTCTTTCCCATACCACTTGAAGGCAGCAATAGACCACACTCTCTTCCATCCAGCATTCACCTTAACTAGCCTGGAATTCCTCACCTGTAAGCCTGTAGTTTGTTGCATTACTGTGCTGTTGTGATTTAAGAATGACCAGTAAGGACAGTTACCTGTACAAGTGAGTCCTGTGTGTTCTAGGGCTGGGTGGACCAAATATCATATCATGATATATTTATTTTAGATGATGATATACGATGTAGACCGGTATTTTTTATCCTTATTTGTCTGAAAGTTTCATTTCATTTCAAACACCTGTTTTTTTTTTGTATTGAAACATTGTTTAGCGTAAAGGTATCACTCCCCTGCAGTGAAGGAACTGACAAAACACTGGTTAGAAATGTTTAGATAGTAGGGGTGGCAAAGCCATTGATACACTGAAATATCGTGATATTTTCATACGCCGATACCATATCTATATTTCAAAACGTGGTATCAATCTATTTTACTAATGAAATCTCGCAAGATATCATGGCTTTGTTATGAAATCTCATGAGATTTCATGAAATCCCGCTGTATTTCGTGAAATCTCATTAGATCTTGTAACAAAACCACGATATCTCGTGAGATTTCATTGGTGAAAATAAATTGATACTGCAATTTTAAATATAGATATGGCATTGGCATATGAAAATATCGCGATATTTCAGTGTATCGATATTTTTCCCACCCTTATTAAATAAACAGGTGACCCCTTTGTAGTCAGTCTAGGTGCAGCTGGGTCTGCGAAAAAATAAAGCAATAACATTTGCACAACCAATACCAGGATATAACAATATGTGTAAATATCATATCGCAATATCATATCAGTATATCGCACAGCCCCTAGTGTGTTCTGACCGACACTGCATGGTGAACATCAAACCTCCTTACCAACACCTTAACAGTCTCAAATGAACATCACTCTGATTGGCCGAATTTTGTGGAGTTTTTCCATCTAACTCCATAGAAATGGCCTGAGTATTTAGGTTAAAAAAATTGCAAGAAAGGATCTCAATGAGCTCTATAATGTTTCCAAAGCTGATCCGGATCCAGAAAATTCCGGATACTATGATCCAGAACACACAAAAATAAGGGAGTCGAGCTGCTTGGTGGAGGTTGTCTCTCTCGAGTGCTTTTCTAGTTTTAAATTTCTTTTGGTGTTATAAAATATTTATAAAAAAAAATTTTAATAAATATTTTAAAAAAAAAAAAAAAAAAATAGGGGGGGGGGGGGGATGTTCGTTGTTTTAGACACACGGTTCTCATATCACAAACAAATAAGATATGATATAGATTAAAGAAACAAAAACCATAAAATTAAAATAAAAATCAAATCAGTAGGAAAAAAAAAAAAAAAAAAAAAAAATTAAAATCTAAATAAGCAGACAGGCATCAGCATTATAAGGAAGATTGCAAGTTACATCTGTTTTATTCCTCTCAATCTTAAATCAGGCAGAGCGCAATGTGACGTTAAGGAGTTATCATGTGGGGATATTAATATCTGAAGATTATTTCAAGGAAAACCAGCCAATATTTCAGTATTTCAACAGAAAAACAAAGGCTGCCATTTAACCATTAGCAAGGCAAAAATAAATAAATAAATAAAATGAAATAAAAAAAAATCCTCTGTTTAATGAGATAAACAAACTACAAACAGCTCTTGACCATTTCCAGCCTTTCACCTTTTTATCCAACATAATTTAAAACAGACTTAATACTGAACGGTTCCACCAGTGACTCGTCATCAAAACAGTCAATCCTCTTCATACGGTAAGTGGAGGCGAGTTGTGTAACCTGCTGATGCAAATGTCCTCTGTTGCTCCCCAGTATTCAGATTGTTTTGTTTTCTTTTGAAGTTCCAGTAAAATGACTCATGAAACAGAGTTTAGTTTGTTTGTTTCAACGTTATAAAGGACAAGTTTAGAGAGGTGCGTTCACTCCTAATTAATTCACTGTCATTTATCACCTCACTTTAAAAATGTTGAGCTGTATAAAGGCCTCATAAATCTGGCTCTATCTAGCTCTAGATTGTTAACAAGAAAAACAAGTCGTGGAAACAAGCTGGACACACAAGTAAATCATATTCTAAACAAAAGGGACGTGTTTGCTTAAAAAACAACCTCAACGTAAAAAAAGTTGGGAGACTGTAAAATGTTCATAAAACAAAATACACTGATTTGCATATCTTCTAAATCAATATCGTATACCCAGTAGAAGATAATAACATATCAAATGTTGAAACTGTCTGAAACCATTTTACCAACTAATGGAAAATATTAGCTCATTTTTAATCTGATAACAGCTACATCTAAAAGTGTTGGAACTGGGGCAACAAAAGACTGGAAATTAATTTGTACAAAGGAAAAGCAAATAGAGAGAGCTTTTCAGAAAGGCAGCGCCTCTCAGATGTAAAGATGAGCAGAGGTTCACCAATCTGACACAAAATGAGTCTAAAAATTGTGGAATAATATTGGGGATTGGTCCCCGATGTAAAATTGTTGAGACTATGAAGATCCCACCTTCTACAGTGTATAATTTCAGATGAAATCTCTGTGCGCTGGGGACAAGGAAGAAGGTTTAATCTGGATATTTGTGATTGTCAGGCCCTGAGGTGGCACTGCAAGAAAATCAGTCACTAGAAATTAATGGATGTGCTCAGGTACACTTCCAGAAATCCCTGACTCATACCCATTTCCCTCCAGGCAAAAATCCAGTTTAAACCCGTGAACAATTTAGCTTTTAGTAGCAGTTGGAAATGCTAACAGACCTGTGTCGAGGTCCGGCAAATGACGGGTTAAAGTTGTCTTCAAATGGCCCGGTTCCCATCGGCATGCAGTGGGAACTCCAGGTTGAGCAGCAAATTTCTGTGATCACGATGGGTGGTACGTGCCTACGTCATGACAACGCACCCGTTGCGTCTCATATGACGTGCCAAAGCAACTTTGCTCGCTTGTTCCATCCGTTCCGCCTGCTGATTTTTATCCCTTTTGAGGACGGACAAAAGTGCCAGACAAGAAAGCACATTGACTACGGCCTGACTCACTCTCCATTGTTTACTTTCCTGATTTCTGTTGCATGGATGACATCATAAACACAAACTCAGTGTTTGGGGGTTTTTGGCCGATGGGAAAGGAGCCGAATGAGATTATAGGGAGGAGGGGGGTGGTGGTAAAAAAGGAGGAGGAGCTGCTTATTTTAAGAGAGAGACGACTTTTTTTTTTCATAATTTTCAGATATTATATTTTTTTTTTTATCAAATAAGATTTTGTTTTGAGAAAATACAATATATTTTGTGTTTTGTTTTACATATTTTTCTTCCTGGCTTTCGCTGGTGGCTGTTTCGTTGATTGTGTGGAGTGTAGGGTATGTAGCAGAGGGTAGAGTGTATTCTTTTGTATAATTAACAAGAAGTAGGAAGAAATTAAAATAAAAATTAAATATTAGAGGGGAGGGGAGGGTAAGAAACAATAGGATGCAATAAAATTATAATATTTTGCCTTAGAAAATTCTCAATCGATAATAAAAAAATCAATGCAGTAATAATTTATTATAATAATTAATTACAATGATAAAACACAATAATATATATTAATAAATATTTACTAAATTTATCTAAAAATATACAATATATTTACATATAGATTAAGAAAGAGAATGGAAATGAAATGAAACAAGGGGGCAATAAGTGAACATAAATTATAACTAGATATTTTTTTATGTTTTCCATGAGTGTATATGTTTATAGAATTAATTAATAAATTATATAAATCACTGTAACTACTTTAATTATATTTTGTGAGATTATAAGGGGGGAGTGGAAGAGGGAATGGTTATTGAAGATATAATTTTAAAATAAATCTATTCCATTTCATCAATTCTTTAATATGAAAGAACAAATGAACGAGTACCACAGTCCTGTGAGTTCAGATGTAGCTCTCCATTGGTTATTTAGGACTTTCGTCACATGCTGCCGGAGAGGGAGGCGGCCGCAGCTGTAGACTATGGAGACTACATCAGAGATAAAAAAACGGGAAAGATCGGACCACATTGTTCGTTTGTGTATTTACACGATAGGTTAAATTTGGGAAATGGAGGTGGATGGAGGGAATTACTGGATAGCTGCCCCATCTTTCCCAATAAATGGATGTATTACTGCCTAAACTAGTCAAAGTGATACAGAAATTTTACCGGTGAGTAAATGCACGTATAAAGTCCTAGAAATAAGGTCCAGGTTGAAAAAAAAAAGAAAGTTAACATTTAGGGACATATGACAACACATACTAGTGCATATGAAAAATTAACATTTCAGTCAGTGTATTATAATCTCAAATAACTAGGTGGTTGATGAAAACATGGCCACAGATTTGAACTTGTACTTTACACTTTGTGTAAAGTTTAATGTAAACCAGCAGACTGCACTTAAATATCAGTGTAAAGCAGCGACTTTTCTACATGCTGGACCTGTGCAAACAGAACAACAAAATCTCACAAGATTTCTGGTGTAGGGGCCTTTATTTGATAATGATAGACAGGAAACGGGGTCAGAGAGAGTGGGGGAAGACATGCAGGGTCCACGGCTGGGAATCAAGCCTGAGCCGCCTGCGCTGGGGACCAATACTGTCTGCTCAACCAGCTGAGCTAAACACCATCTCTAAATCATAAATGAGTACATTTTTCTTTATTTTTTGCTTTTTTTAGTTTCTGGTCATTTGAATTATGATTGTGAGTTTAGCCTTTTCTTTAATGGTAGTGTGTCTAAACTTTCGGCCCATACTGTACATATACTTGTGTTGATATTTTGATTTTTGTTTAACAGTAATGTGAGATTGCATCAAAAGCATGTTAACCTTCACCAACACAAAGGACACTTGAATTTTGCTAAAAAAAAACAAAAAACAAAAAAACACAGATGCATGCTGTATGGATCCGTTAGGATATGTCACATACAGGGTGAAACACACAATGTGTGATAAGAACAGATTCACTGGGAAAGCCAGTGTGATATAATTAACATCTGTTATCAAACAGGGGTAGAGGTCAAGAGCTGGAGAATCCAGAAAATCCCAGCTTCCCTAATCCAATAATGAAATGGAAACAGTTACAGACAATGATGGAGTATAAGATAACACCCTTCGAGGTGCCATACATTTCATGCCTTCCCACTTCTTGGAGGCAAAACATGTTCAGCTGGTGAAAATCAAATAGTTTTGTTTATCTGTTTATGTTGTGCACCTGAAGCACAAATCATGCTACTGAAACACATCAGTATACAGATGAGCGCTGCAGGTGGATTCTGGGCGCAGTGAAAAACGACAAAGGAAATCTTTAACCAGCTCTGGTTATCAGCAAATATTCAGGAGTGTAATTCATTTACAGTCTGAGTGTGTTCCTGCTTTCAGGCCCCTCTGTGCCAGAAATGCCCTGCGTCACTGGACACGCGTCCAACCAACCGGATTGGAGGGCTCCTTCATACTGTCATCTTGCGTGTTCTTCTACGTCATACATCATCATCTTGTCACGGGTTCACACTTTAGTTTCCAGGGAAGAGAAAGGATTTTTTTTTTCAGAAATAAATGCAGTTTCATGGCTGCGTCTGCTTTCGTTTGCTCTGGCGGCTCACACCACAATGTAAAAATGTGAAATACCACAGTTTTCACCACTGCTGTCACAGTGGAAGTGAAAAATGATCGTCCATCTCCAGTGAGACATCCCCATCTATCTGAGGATACCTGGGGGGCAAATACTAAACACAAAGTCAGTGACCCTTAAAATAAAGGACATAGTTGAAATACACATTTCCTTCTCCAGACAACCCAGCTACTGTAAACATGCTGTGATTCATATGTTGTGACTGAGTGCAGCCATCTTGTTTCTCCAGGAGTAAAATCACACTCATGGCAAATCATGTCTCTGGCAGCATGATGTCCCCACCCACCCCCTCAAGTCCCCACAGCCTACATTAAAGGGGGCTGCCTTTGCCCAAATACACTCAGAAGGGGCAGACGAGGTCTGCTTTATGGGGTCCTGCTTGCTGGATTCCCACAGAATACATTATGCCCCCCTCCCTTTGCGCTTTTAAGCTTACAAGACTATTATCCAGCAGCCTCCAGTATGTTCTTATCAGTGGCAGCCAGATGGAGAAAACACCAGCCATAGATCAAGACTTGTTGATCGAGCGACATTGGCAGAAAGGCTGTCATTGTGGCGTGCTTTAGATTAGCATCTCAGCTTTTATTTAAAAAAAAAGAAAAAAAAACATTATAAAATCGCAAAGTAAATTCTACTTAATGTTTCTCTGGCTGAAGGGTAAAACATCACAGAACAAAGGCTGAAATGTGTTTCCCAGTTTCTCACTCACACGTCTTTGACATAAAAAAGAAAATAATGGTGAGACTGCAAAATCTTAATCTGGCAAAATAGATAATGAGGGGGACGACAGAGCAGTGTGAACTGCAACACTGTCCTCTAGTGCCTCCCATCACAACCAGTTCAGTGGTGAGTCACACTGATGCAGCCCTCCTGTCATCCAGCGGTGTCATGTAATACTGGTTGGACATGCTGGGCGACCATATCTATAACTGCATGTTGACGAACACGGCTTTTGACTGCTTCACCAGCACGTCACGTCACTGCAGGAAAAAGGACAAGAATAAGCATCCACCAGTGCGCAGACTCCAGCCCCCGCCTAAATTCCACCAAAGGGGTAAATACCCACAATGCACCACATGATGCCAGTGTATTGAATCTGTGTAACAATGGTGCTCTGACCCACTTTTCCCAGCAGGTTATTTTAAGATTTCATTAGTGGGAAGAGCAAGGGCGAAGAAAAGGTGAAGCAACTGACTGTCCCTTCATTTTGAAATTCCAACCTGAGCATGTTTCTGCGCAGCTTATCTGTCACTAAAGGTTGTGCCGTTTAACTACAGAGCGGAGTAAGTACTAGTATGGTGTCAAGCATCTAATTGGGAATTTATCATATTTTCTTCAAGGGGAATGTGTCACAGAGTATTTCATTTGAACCTGTCACAACTACAGCCTCAAAAAGAGCAGGCATGCCCTGCAGACGGAATAAAGACGAACTTATACACTCGTCCAGAAAATTATCAATACTCTATTAAAGAAAAGGCTAAAGCCAAAATAGTAATTCAAATGAAAATAAACTAAAAAAAAAAAAAAAAAAAAAGTAATAATAAAAATTTACTGAATTATAATTTATTAAAAAACAATATTTCTTTTGAATTGTGGTTTAAATGAATAATTTAAAAACAAACAAAACTGTCCCAGACAAATCAGAGGACATTGCTTATGAACATGATGAACACAGCACTCAGGTGAACCATTATGGGCCCTTGAGCAAGGTCCACAACCCCCAACAACTGATTCTCAGGTGCCGTAATTGGCAGCCTACAGTTCTCAGGTTCAATTTGAGATGGGTTAAATGCAGAAAACACATTTCCTAATCAGGATTTTAAAAGTATGAATTATTATTAACAATGGACCAGCTTATCTGTCAGCAGGTACAGAGGTCTTATTGAACATTACAGAGAACATCTGATTGATGTGTTGACTCAGTGTTACTCAATAACATTTTAGTTCAACAGCCTCATCATCCTTGTGTACCTATATATATATATATATATATATATATATATATATATATATATATATACACACACACACACATACACATATAAAATGCAGTTTTTAAATGAAGATTTTTTTTTAAGGAAAAAAAAAATCCAAACTTAAATGGCCTTGTGTGAAAAAGTGATTGCCCCCTAAACCTAATAACTGGTTGGGCCACCCTTAGCAGCAACAACTGCAATCAAGTGTTTGTGATAACTGGCAATGAGTCTTCTACAGCGCTGTGGAGGAATTTTGTTCCACTCATCTTTGCAAAATTGTTGTATTTTAGCCACATTGGAGGGTTTTCCAGCACGAACCGCCTTTTTAAGGTCATGCCACAGCATCTCAGTTGGATTCAGGTCAGGACTTTGACTAGGCCACTCCAAAGTCTTCATTTTGTTGTTCTTAAGTCATTCAGAGGTGGACTTGCTGGTGTGTTCTGGATCATTGTCCTGCTGCAGAACCCAAGTCCGCTTCAGCTTGAGGTCATGAACAGATGGCCGGACATTCTCCTTCAGGATTTTTTGGTAGACAGCACAATTCATGGTTCCATTTACCACAGCAAGTCTTCCAGGTCCTGAAGCAGCAAAACAGCCCCAGACCATCACACTAAAACCACCATATTTTACTTTTGATATGATGTTCCTTTTCTGAAATGCCATTTACGCCAGATGTAATGGGACCCATACCTTCCAAAAAGTTCAACTTTTGTCTCGTCGGTCCACAAAATATTTTCCCCAAAGTCTTGGGGATCATCAAAATGCTTTCTGGCATCCTAAGATGAGCCTTTATGTTCTTTTTGCTCAGCAGTGGTTTTGGTCATAGAACTCTGCCATGCAGACCATTTTTGACCCCAGTCTCTTTCTGATGGTGGAGTCATGAACACTGACCTTAATTGAGGCAAGTGAGGCCTGCAGTTCTTGGATGTTGTTCTGAGGTCTTTTGTGACCTCTTGGATGAGTCGTCGCTGTGCTCTTGGGGAAATTTTGGTCGGCCGGCCACTCCTGGGAAGGTTCACCACTGTTCCATGTTTCACCATTTGTGGATAATGACTCTCACTGTGGTCCGCTGGAGTCCCAAAGCTTTAGAAATGGCTTTGTAACCTTTTCCAGACTGACAGATCTCAATTACTTTGTTTCTCATTTTTTTTCCCTGAATTTTTTTGGATCACAGCATGATGTCTAGCTTTTGAGGATCTTTTAGGTCGACTAAACTTCGTCAGGCAGGTCCTATTTAAACGATTTCTTGATTGAGAACAGGTGTGGCAGTAAACCAGCTTTGGTGTGGCTCGAGAAATTGAACTCAGCTTTCCAAAGATGTAATAAACCACAGTTAATTTATGTTTTAACAGGGGGGGGGGGGGGGGGGGGCAATCACTTTTTTCACCCCGGACCATGGAGGTTTGGATTTTTTTCAACCCCTCACTAATAAAATTCTTCATTTAAAAACTGCATTTTCTGTTTACTTGTGTTCTCTTTGACGCACATTAAAATTTGTTTGATGATCTGACAAACATGCAAAAAAGTAAGAAATCAGGAAGGGCGCAAAGACTTTTTCACACAGCTGTATATATATATATATATATATATATATATATATATATATATATATATATATATATATATATATATATATAATTTTTTTGTTAAATAGCAATTCAAAACCAGTGTCATAGTTTTCATTATTTTTTATGTATTATTACTTCTACCAATTTCAACTTATTTTACTGACAGCCGATTTTTTAAAATGTATTTATGTATTTAAGGGGAGGGTGTGAATAATTTTGAGGATGTTTATGGATGTGGATATAGATATGTGCAACTATACTGTAGATCTATGCAGTATATAGATGTATTTATATACTGTACAGTACACATTATGTCTTAAGGGCTAACTTGACCCATTAGTCGACCCAGCCCATCTGTTTAAGATTTGTAAAGGTTTTGCCAATTAGTAGAAATATTTAACACTAAGCTGTTGTACGATTGTACCAGCACTAATGTTTAAGTTCTAAAATATAAAATCTATTTAAATATGAGGTTCTTTAAAATGTATTTTGTGAAAGGTTTCAAAAATCATGTGAAAGTCTTGATAAGCTTGGCTGTGTAATGGAAATAAAACTGTAAAAGGTCGTTGTTACATTCTAAGTTTTTCTACTCTCATTTACTGCCTATTTTATTTTATTTTTTTGTTTTCTTCTAACTCATCAATGAAATGGATACCCCCCCCCCCCCCCCCCCCCACGTTTGTAACCATGTTGGCTTTTTCTGCATTTCGACAGGGTCTTGCTTGCTAATCTTTTAGCTTAACCAAATTAAACTACAAAGTTTTTTGTCTTTATTTTAACTTAACACAAAAAATTTTTACGGGAGGAAAAAAAAAAGCAGAAAACATCTTAGGGGTCTGTCGCAAATTACAAGCACCAGAAAGTTAGTAACTAGAGAACTTGTCATTATCAATGACTTACTGTATTAACAGCCGGAAAAACACCTGATGATTCAGACTGGGATAGCCTGTATGTACCATGGTCATATTATCAAACCTACGTAACACATTTGAGGGATTGTACCCTGTTTAGTTTTAATACCACTTTCTACATCCATTTTAGGTCAAAGTTTAGTCTGCATTTACTGTCCTTCATTTCCACAACAGTTTGTTTTTCTTGAAAAGACAAACAAAACCAAGACAAGACATTATTTCCCATCCTGTCTTTGCACTCGGCCTACAAGCTGCTGACAATAGAACAAGTCTGCATCTTGTCCGTTAATATCTAAAGATCCAAATGTTTAAAAAGAAAAAACAATCTGATATTTTATTACAATTTTTCATCAACAGCCCAAAACAAGTCGAGCATTGTTAACAATATCAAACAATAATCTTGTTTTAATTACGGTTTTCTAGCCCCATTTTTACCAGTCTGAGCTCTTTAGCTCCGTGACAACCCTCTAATCCTTTATATAATATCTACAGTGGTATAACACCCCCAACCCACTGGAATTAACCAGTTCAGACATATTTAGACACTGATTGGCTGTTACTGCATCTACTCTGTGAGAATGTCCAGATGCTCTTTTTGTCAAGGTCAACAGGGAAGAGGAGGGGGTTGAATTCTGGACCAACTGAGCACTTGGAGACTTAACAGTGAGATGGCACCTGCAGCCAGAAAAGGCACAAAATGGAGTCCCAGCTGGCCTGACACCACGGCGAGTCAAAGAGCCTGGGGAGGAGGGGGAGAACGCTTCAGGCTCCATTAGGCCCACATCCTAGTCCCCACCAGTTCCAAGCTCCATCACCCCTCGTCATTAGCACAAGAATATTTGCAGCTGTATTTTTCTGCGTCACAGACACGCTGACCATGTGAGGCTCCTTGTAAAAATGAAACATCTTGTACCTCACTCTGCCCCCTTTATTTTCAGATTTGCAGAAAACCGTTGAATCTTATACAAGTAAAGCAGAAGTGACATTTGCATGCCTCGAGAGGTGGGAAACAGAAGACTGCTGGCAGAGATGCACCCACCATTTTCCAACTCAATGCTGCTGAGCAGACCAGCATGCACCTGTCCCCTCTGGCAGCGAACAGAGGGGAGAGGAACTTTACATCTCTCACAGTCGCTTCCATTGGCATGAAGTATTTCCAACCTCTTGACCAGATTTTCAGAAAAAAGATAAGACAAAAAAAAGAGAAGAAACTGAAGTGATCTGTAATGAGAAATGACTGAATGAGTTCATAAAAAAGGAAAGCGGGAGCTCGAGGGGGTGAACAGATTGGGATGTGAGAGTGTAAGATAAGCAGATAGCCGGTGTGTGAATGAGAGTGACAGTGACAGAGTCCCATGCAAAGATAAACAGCACGGGTGCAGCCTCCATAATGGCTTTGCACAAGTAATTTGTCACTCAGTGTGAAAAGTAAACAGCAGGAAAGGCAATGGCAACACTTTGCACTGACACCATCAGCCAAGGATGTCTCGCACAACTGGACCCCCACCCCCCCAGGGACAAAAATATAACAGCTATACAGGACTGCAATATATTTTTCCATCAATCACATTTCATTTTCATGAACTGATCACACCATCATGCCATGATGAACTTTGTAGGGCTTTCATGTGATTAGGACTTAATCAACATCATGTATCCTCTCACACATTCTTTGCATAAAACATTTACATTTCAGACAAAACTAATGATGAAAAAGCATTCCTCATTTCAACAGTGTAAACATTTTCCTTAAAAACCCAAATGCAAGACAGAAGGACACAGACTACGACCATTTGAAATAAATGGCAGAAGTGATTTATAAGCATTTGACACGTGAGCACTGCCATCTTGTGGGCTGTTCTGGTACTACACATATGAAAAAAACATCTCAATGAGTTCTGTTCACCAATAAAAGCAACTTCAAACTATCATTTATAGCAACAAAGAACAAAATATACATTCTCAATCTATTAGGGAACAATAAAATACAGTGTTTATATGCAAACATGTCTGACCCTTTTTGTCTTAAAGCTGAGAAAATAAAAAGCAACATGAAACTAAAAATCCAGCAGACTAAATTAAAAGGAAAATATTTTTTGTAATCAAGTTTCAACCCTCATCAATGGAATTAAGTAGACGTCAACCTATTAAAATGCTGTCTGCAGCGCCCCCCAGTGGCTGCAGGTGAGAATGCAACGGCCGTGACCTTTTCCCTGAGATGGGCAGCAGCTCGCCGCCAGCTTTCATCTGGTCTATTTTTCTGGACAGCTCAGCGTCGCTGTCGATCATCAAGGTGCACCTTTGGGCGTAGCTGACCAGCGTCTCCTCCCCCTGGCGAAACATGCCCACCAAGTGTACCATGTCTTTGCCAGCCAGATGAAGCTCGGCGATCGATGCTGTATTGGCGATGGTGTTCCGGTCAATTCCAAGATGACGGAAGGCTTCGCTCATGCTTTTTTTCTTTATGAAGGCAGACAAGACTTGTTTGTAGCGATGAATGACATACTGGACACCCGTGGCTGGTGGAGAGAAAGGACAACACAAACCACTGTGGTAAGGATAGTTTGTCAGTCAAGGATATCTTCTAGATTCAACTCACTTTAATTTCAGTGAAAATTCTATAAATTTAAGTTTCCTCCTTGCCATAAAACCTACTTCTTTTCAATCTTAAAACAACCGCACAATTTAAAAAGGGATGTTTTCTGACTTTATGGACATCCAGTACAGTAAGTGCTTATTTGCTTTAAAACCAGAAGGGTCACCCGCCCAATAAAATCTGCTTAGAATGATTTCAGGGGGTGAAGGGAAAATAGTGATTTTGCTTCTCATCTTCCATTTACAGCTGTGTGAAAAAGTGTTTCCCCCCGTCCTGATTTCTTATTTTTTTTGCATTTTGTCATACTTATATGCTTCAGGTCAAACAAATTTAAATGTTAGACAAAGATCACAAGTAAACACAAAAATGCAGTTTTTAAATAAAAATCTTTATTAGAAAAGGGGAAAAATCCAAACCTCCATGGCCCTGTGTGAAAGCGATTGCTCCCTAAATCTAATAACTGGTTGGGCCACCCTTAGCAGCAACAACTGCAATCAAGTGTTTGTGATAACTGGCAGTGAGTCTTCTACAGCGCTGTGGAGGAATTTTGTCCCACTCATCTTTGCAGAATTGTTGTAATTCAGCCACATTGGAGGGTCAGTTAACTTATGTTTGAACTTTTTCCACTTGTTCACACAGAGCCATGTAGGTTTGGATTTTTTTTCCCAACTTTTTCACACAACTGTAGGTTTGCCCAAGTGGATTTTCATTTTTTCATTTTTTTTTTTTTTTAAATCAAATATTTGCAAACAAACTTTAGATTGATAATAGTGATAGTTTACATCTGTTTCCAGACACCTCAGATACATATAGATTAATTAACTCCTGGTTGAAAAACACACTTGGGGCAAATAATCATTATTTTAGCAGGAAACCAACAATACACATAGGGATGTAACGATAACCAGTATAATGGTTAACCGTGATAAAATTCCCAACGATTAGTAATACCGTTTCAAATTGTAATTATCGTTAAAACCGTGACTGATTATAGCACTTTGAAAAACTCCTAGTGATGCTGTTCATTGGCTGGAAGAGCAGTAGCAGTCAGTTTGCAATGTTTAAGTTATGAAAACATGGCGAAAGGCAACGAAGGCACCAACATAGACAGCTCTCTTCAGATTTTCCCCCTTTAAAAGACATTTGCACCCATTTTGGATATTTTTAAAGATGCTGGGGGGTATTTCTATAATACCGCGATAAAAATGATAACCGTGATCATTTTGGTCACAATAACCGTGATTTGAAATTTTCATATTGTTACATCTCTAAATACACATTTAAAAAGCACCAGCAATAGTAATTGAGTTATTATCATGAAAAATAAACATTTTAGAGCTTTTAACCATGCTATAATGTTAGTTCCTCATCAAAAACTTTTTCAAATGTGCCATTTTGCATCATTCATGTATGGTTAAGTATTCCCTCTGAATAAATCTCTCAAAGCTGTACCCTCTCCCAACCCTGTAAAATGCCTGGTCAAGATTTTCAAACCAGTTGGTCACTGGAGGTTAGCCACCTACAAGAATCGCTAATCTACCTGCAGGAAGTCATTAGAAGAAGACTTTCTCTGAGACAGGTAGTCATCAGCTAACATAAGTTTGTCTCTGGAACTCAGAGGAAAATCTTTTTTTAAATTTTCTTTTTTATTTTTTTTGCTCTAGACAAAGCCAAGTTGGAAAATGTATGTTTGGTTGGAATTGGCAATGGAGTTTATTTGTTGTTAAGAACAATGGATGTACTCCCCAGGAATGGTTAGATTTTGTCTTCAGGAGGCCTTGTGTAGCACTGAAATAACCTTTAACAGGGGTGTAAATTTCAACACCACACACCGGGCCTTGCAGCAGTCCCTCAACAGCTATGATTTCCTTCTTTTTATCCTTTCCTGAAAACTTTACTAACTTTATTAATAGGTCAAAACAATAGGTATAGAAAGTGGATCGCATAGACTGACTTCAGAAGTGTCAGACTACAAGCAAAAAGCAAACCAAACTACAACAGCAAGGAATTGCAGAGACTTTAATTTGCTGAATTTTGCATCATAAGTCGGGCAAATGGGGGCAGGAATTTACAAGACATCAACATCGTCTATGTCATCATTAAAGATATTTTAAAAATATATATTTTTTAGCAAAAGCCCCCACCCCAACTGGGTAAAGTAAACAGAATTGTGCCAACAAAGTTTTCAAACTCCTAGGTAAATGAAAAAAGATCCAGTGGAAGAGGGCCTTAAAGGAATAGTTCACCTACAGAATGATTTAACTTTATTTTCCACTTACCCTCATGGTGAGCAAGACTCTGGAGCACTTTTTTAATATCTCAAATGCAGCCAGCGATCAGGAAGGCTTCTCTTTCTCCCCCCAACTTTCACATAATGGAGTTCGCCGGTCCGAGCCAAAAAGATCCATCGAAGTCCACAAAAACTTGTCAATATTCCACCATACTGCTTGTCCAATGTAATCCAAGTGTCCTGAGTGGGTAGCATCCAGAATTTAATCGAAACGACGTCATTTAGTATATTTTTTAGAGCCCACCGATGCATGTTCACAAAACTACAGAAGCCACGGCAGACGAGATCGCGTGTTCTCTTTTTCTTTCTTTCTTTGTTTTAAATCAATATCCAACCCCTCTTGGACCCTCTTGTGTTTGTCCCGGTTTGTCTGCAGCTCTGGCGCTCTTAGCAAAATGTAAACAGTGAATTTCTTCTTCTACGCTTGCATTATCGGCAGAGTAGGCTCTGAACACTGAGGCTTCCGTGGTGTTGCAAATGCGCTTTGGTGCGCTTTCAGGAAAAAGGATATAGCACTGTTTAGGCTCTAAAAATGTACTAAATTATATTGTTTCGAGTAAATTATGGACGCTACCAACTCAGGACACTTGGATTACATAGGACGAGCAGTATTGAGGAATATTGACAAGTTTTTGTGGACTTTTATGGACCTTTTTGGCTCAGACCTCGGCGAACTCCATTATATGAAAGTTGAGGGGGAAAAGAGAAGCCTTCCTGATCGCCAGCTGCATTTGAGATATTAAAAAAGTGCTCCAGAGTCTTGCTCATCATGAGGGTAAGTGGAAAATAAAGTTACATCATTCTGTGGGTGAACTATTCCTTTAAGGCCTGGTAATGCTTTGTACTAAACATGGTCAGTCTTCTGCGTCTTTTATATGCATGAACTGGGCCATTTTCTGGGCCGTTGCGATGCATAAAACCAGAAACTGCAAGGCAGTGTTGAGCAGTATTACCATGATCTCCTCCACTGACACCATGTTTGCTGTTGTCTGAAACCGTCGTCAGAACTCGTAGGTGAACTCTGAACTCTATACCACCCTCTAGCGGCTGTATTAGCTAACAACCATGATAACATGAGGGACAAATGAAGGTACAGTATGAGAACAGTGGCGATTGAAACGGACTATTTACATATGTAAAGGAAGCATAAATGGGCCTTCCAGATTTTGGCTCCAAGGGAAGTGAAGGCAACAAAATCCTGTATAATTACTCTCTGACAACTGGGAATAAAGACCAGTGTGTTGGATATGAGATGTAAAGCTGCTGCATTACGGCAGGGACACACCAGACAGGCAGCTGAGCAACCTGATTATGGCCAGAAAATGAGGTTGGGCTGATCAGTTGGCCTCCATCTCCATGACACAGTCAGAAAAGTGCACAAGAACACACCGACCCAACTCCAGACTTGGGCCTACTGTACCTTCTGCACATACATAAACTATAGACTAATCCCTCAAGCGTTTTGTGTGTTGTGCCATCTCGTGGCGCCGCCATTGCTTGCAGAATGAGTCCCAAATACCTCGTATCTCATGCTGAAAGCAGCATGATTTATCTGGATTTTCAACATTGGATAGTTGGCTAAGGCAATGATACCCTATAGTTATTTTATTCTGAGATCTCAAAGTAATTCTGACATTTTTAATTCTTTTTTTTTTTTTTTTTTTTTTTTACAACTAAGCATTGATTTAAAATATCATTCATCTCCGGAAACTGGTTATAATGACAAGCCACACTGGAATAAACACGCACATCTCGCGATTATCTTACCAACGTTTAAAAATTTCAACTCTTTCAACTGTCGTTACATTTCTATTTTTTCATATACTTGGCTTTTTGGTGTTATTTGAGGACTGTAGCTTCAGATCATGTAGCCTTCACATGCCCTGCAAAGGAAACTAAAGGCTGCAGGATACCGTCTTTGTGATCTGTTTCTGTTTGCGACTGAACTGTTTTTATTTTCTGGTCCCAACGTTGCCCTGAACAGAGCAAATGATGTTATATTTCACAATATCTCCCATACATTAACTTGCAGCAACACCAAAGCTGTCTCTTTTAACATTAGTTAGCATAATAACGTTATGCGGTTTGTCATTTTCGGGAGCATGGACACGTTAAATAAAGTGTCAGATTGATGAGTGTTCACCAAAATTTACAGTTTTTGTTGTTGGAGAATAAATCTAGTGTTTTCTCTGCCGTGGCAGCAAGTTATTCCTCCTCTGCTCTCTGTGTGTCCGATATTCCTCCCAGATATGAACATCAGTACAGACAGCAGCACCGTCCACTTTTGTCACAGACAGCAGAAATCTTCATGAAATAAATGTCTGTGATCTTCTCATTCACTTATTACCACAATTAAAGTTTTCCACTGATGTTCCAACAACAAAGCAATGCCCGAGTCCTTCCAGATTTCCTCCATATTGTTAAGAAAAAACTCAGATTTTCATCTGTCCTAATAACACATGTACAGAAAGGCTCCCCGGGCAATGGTGGACAGTCTACTTTTGGTGTTTGGCCGGATCAGTCTATAAAGCCTGTAATCTAGATTATGGCCTCAAAAGACAAAAAATGGAATTGTCTCTCCAACCACGTACAGCACCAGCCTCTCCTCCATCATGCTTACCAGCCGCTTTTCCATATCTTTGTCCCACATGATCAGAGATGACTGATCTAAAACATTATGTTCACACTTTTGTTCTTTATCTGGTTTGTTTGCCATCCTCACCTCAGGTCTACTTGTTTGCTGACTCACCAGCAAGAACTAACCTTCCTTCAGCCTGACTGGTCGGCTTTTCATCGACTGAACGACACGACTACATGTGTTCAATCAGCTAAAAAGAACTCAGACGGCATTGCCAACAGCTCCCGAAGGCAGACGACGTGGAACACATCGAACTGGCTCGTGCCCCCAACTTATAAGACTGCATGGCGATACCAGATTCGGTGCTTTTATTGGTACCTACCGAACTACGTCAGTACTACAGAGTGCCAAATAACGTAAATTCAAACGACACCGTGTTTCGGTTCCTGAATGCATCCTTTTTACTGTGAGGGAGTGGAAGAGTTGGTCATTTCTATGCCAGACGTGAACGTCTCATCGCACGCATGACATCAGTTTCTGCGGCCGCGTGTTCTGTCAGAACAAGCAGCGGATTGAAAGCTTTTCTGGCTCCACTTCTCTAAAACGTCAAGCTGCAATATTTGTGATGCAAAATACAAGACAAGCGGCATGAATACGTCTAATCTGAGGAAGCAGCTGATTAAACGCATTATTCTTCTGAAAGCTCCGTTCCAGACACGTCGTCTGCAGCCGACAGAGAGGAGAAGTCAGTCAGCGCCTCAGCCGCAGAACAGGTCTAATTGCGGGGGCAGGTAATAACTAGCGGGAGTTCACAAACTGCTGTTCAAGAACTCAATATGATGGCAAACTCAGCAAGTATTTACATCAGCCAACACAGTAAACCGGTTTGGGGGCCGACGCAAGTTTCTGCATGCGAGCTGTTGCATCAGCCACAATTTAAATCGGTCATCAAGTCTGGATCCCTCTGAAGAAGCTTGCTTGGTTAATCCAACACGGCAAAATCTGTGTGCACCAAGTTAGTAAGCTGGGCTTGATCATTGCAGCAGGAGGCTCACAGCCTCCATCCCACCTCTGCACAAAATGTCGCGACAGTATCAGTTTAGTGTCAGAGAATATTCCATCTTTTTTCTCATACATTTATTCAATGATTAAGTTTCCCTCTGTGTCCCAGACACTCTGACACAATACAGAATAAAAATTGCTGGATTTTACTATGGTTAAAAATTATATGCTGAAAATTAGAAATAAATCTGTTATTGCCATGTAAATACACTTAAAAGTACTGGAAATTGGTACTGTATCAATTCAAATGGGAACGGTAGCCATCCCTAATGATATCTGATTACCTCTCTTCCTGCTGTAGTCTTTCCCCTTCTTCGATCTCTTCTTGTCCTTATGGTGTTTCCTCCGTCTGTGCTCGCTTGAAGCTGCGGACACTTGCGAAGCCTCCGACGCCTCAGAGCTGCTGTCGCTGCTAGCGCAGGAACTGGAAGAAGCCCTCTCTCTCTTTCGAGATTTGCTTTCTGAATGCTGCAGCTTGCTGGGTTTAGGAGCTGTCCATAACCAAAAAACAAAACACAGAAGACTTAGAGGATAAAAGCATCCAGTGCTGCACCGCTATGTTCGCTTCCCCTGACTCACCGACCTTCAGACACTGGACTAGGTGATGCAAATGGCACCATGGAGCGAGTACTTGTGAGGTTTTCTATCTGGCTGCGCAGGAACTTGCGGTCCTGCATCAGGTCCTCCACCTGTTTCTCCAGTGCAATGATGCGCTCCTGTTTGCTCTCCAGCATGCACTGTAGCTTGGTGATGGTCAGCAGCACCTTTGGGGGCAGACTCTCAGTATGAGAGGCAGCTGGAAACAAATTTCATAAAGTGGGAAATTTTTAAATGTAGAAAACCAGCTGATGACAGAAAACAGGAATAAACTTCTACCAGCTAAACCACAGCTGAACTCCAGGTGTGAAGCCGGCAATCACAGACGCTCACAGACTGAAAACATGTCATCTTTAATAGCTTTTGTTTAACTGCAGAACACAAACAGGACTCTCACCAGACATGGCACTGCTGGGTGTGTTGTCCTGAACAGCATCTGCAGAAGATCCACTTTGGAAATTCTCCCATTTGATGATGCGGAGGTCATCTTGCTCCTGTTTCAGCCACGCCGGCAAGCCGAGGCGGTCTTTGGTCCTCACGGAGCTGGAGTCAATCTCTATGCAGGGGGAATAACCCGACGGCTCCTGCTGCCACACAGACGACATCTCCTCACACCTGGAAACAGGTAAAAGCTGAATGACATGTTGACAGTGCGTAAATGCAGAGGTATGACAGATCACCATATGATATACTGACCCAAATATCTTCATTTTCTACTCCTTAAACATCATTTTGCCTCATTCCCAATATTATTTCAACCTACAGTACGGGCCGAAAGTTTAGACACACTCCCATTACAGATGGGAAAAAAAATCTGCTGTCAGTAAAATAAGTTAAAATTAACAAAAGCAATACTAAATAAATATTTTGACAAAATCATGACATTGATTTTGTTTTGTGGTTCAACAGAAACATAAAAAACAAACAAAAAATAAAACAAGCAAACAAGCATGATGGGGCTCCTGAACTAAAATTTTATTGAGCAACACTGTGAGATAATCACTGCAATCAAGTATTTTCTATAACGTCCAATCAGACTTCTGCACTCCACTGTCCATGTTGAGAAAGGTGCTCCAATTTGTCTGGAATAATTTTGTTTTTATGTTTCTTTTTAATAGTTTTTTTTTAACAATTCAAAATCAATATTTAATCTTACTAAATTATAATTTAGGAAAAAAAACAAAACAAAAAAACCCATCAGTTTTTGTCATTTGAATTACTATAATGAATTTAACCTTTTCTTTAAAGGGAGTGTGTCTAAAACTTTCAGCCCATACTGTACATGTAGTCGTCCTCAAGCTCAAAACTATTCATATATGAACAAATTAGCAGCAACTCATGCACATCAAGATATACAATGCACATGTTGGAGCAAGGGCATGGGCCCACCCCCTGGAGCCACCTGAAAAGTTAAAACGTTAACTATTACTGATAAAGTGCTCCGTTTTACTAATGAAACAGTTGCTAGCTCTGTTAACATCATAGCATGATATTGAGTTGGTCAGCTTTGAAAATAGAGAAACCACTTTGTTTGTTAGCTTTCATCAATGAAAAAAGACAAAAAGTCTTAATTATCCCTCATAACTTCTGTCACCTGCAGACAGGCTGAGACAGGACAGGGACAGAGAGGACAGACATCAGCTGAGAACGTGAGTCTGAAGGAAATCTAACCTTAGAAATGTGGATTTCTACTCGTCAGGTAATATAAACAGCTTAAATAGGTTATAATGAGAGGCAGAGAAGGGGAAGCAAATGTTTGGAGAAAGAGAGCAAGCAGAACCACAGATAGAAGAAAATAGAAAAACTCCACTCGCAGGTTTGATTTTGGCAACAAATCCAAAGCACCAGACAGACGACACTGAACAGCCGTCCACAAGAGAGCCGAGCATGTCTTCCCTTTCTGTAAGAATAATGAAGTTAAAGACAGTACAGATTATTTACTCCTTAATAATTTCTAAACTTAGTTTGATTCTTTTCTACATTTTTATTTGTTCAAATTCACTCTGAGCTTTAAATTCTTTCTTGGTTTTTCCTTTATTCTACATGAAGTAAAACCGAAGAGTAAAATCACAACCTGGTCGAATCAGTCTGCTGGGCAGCAATGGCTTGTCACAGCAAGAAGGTTCCTGGTTCAGTCTTAGGTGAAGCTTTTTATGGGAACTTTGCTCTATCTGTCCTTGCATGACTTCCCCCCACTGAATATGCATGTTAACTAGTGAGTCTATAGACCTTAAAGGCAGGGTGGATGATGTTTTCCAGGAGCATTTTTTACTAAAATGTTTTTTTACTTTAAAGTCTTCTTCACACCCCGATTGCAGACATTAATTAAATGTTCTGACACAAAAAATTAAAAAAAATGAGTCACCTGTGGAACGTACAGGACTGGAAAAACCCCATCCCATGAAATTCATTTCATGGGATGGGGTTGCGAACAGCCCGTGCTTATTGATTGAATGATTATGTCCATCAAACTCGACTGACGCTAGTCGCGCCCCCACCCTCCACGCGCTTGCAACTCGCCGTGAGCGTCTCACAGTGCAGACGAACCGAGACAAACATGGCTGCTCGCTGTGCTAATCTATGCTGCTGTTTGCACTTGAAAAGAAAAAAACGGATGTGGATCAAGTCATGGTGGTGTTGGTGTGTTTTACTAGGGATGCACGATATTAGATTTTTGACCGATATGCGATATGTCGATATTTAAAATCTCATATGGCCGATAACCGATATCGATACCGATATTAAAGCTGAAAACAATAAGCAGTCATTGCATATAGCAGTTTTGTTATTCGTTTCCGACACTTAAAAAAAAAAATAAAGGTGGGAAAAAATATTGATACACTGAAATATCGCAATATTTTCATTTGCCGATATCAAATCAATATTTAAAAACGTGGCATCTATTTTACTTACAAAATCTCGCGAGATTTAATTGTTCTGTTTTGATATTTTGTGAATTCCTGCGAGATTTCGAAACAGAACGATGAAATATCGCAAGATTTCATTAGTAAAATAGATGGATACTACGTTTTCAAATGTCAATATGATATCAGCAGATGAAAATATCGTGAAATTTTTGTGAATTCTTGTGAGATTTCGTAACAAAACAATGAAATATCACATTTCATGAGTAAAATAGATCAATACCACAATTTCAAATGTCAATATGATATCAGCAAAAGATACTCATAAGATAACATTTCAGTGTATCAATATTTTTTCCCACCCCCTAGTCTTTAGAAGTTTTAAAGTCTGTAAAAAATACGTTTTTGAAGAAGAAGAAATAGTTTATTTTTTAGACTTTAGAAACAGTGGCCTGAGCGGTTAAATATTGGTTAAATATCGGTGTGGTGGCCGATGTCATATACTCAGTTTTAAGGCCGATATAGGCCAATACCAATAGGGGGCTGATTACATCGTGCATCCCTATGTTTTACGCCGCAGAAGAAGTTGGAGGTGAGATATTTATCACTTTTAGGAAACGTGATTCCTCTACTTTTTATTGGGAAGCTAACAAGCTAGCCACTCAGCTGTTCTCGGTTATGTTCACTTAAAGATGCACCGATCCAGTTTTTTCTGATCCAATCCAATATCAACACCAGGGCTGAGCTTATCGGCCGATACCCGATACTGATCCGATACTACTTTTGATATTTTGAAACTGCATTCCTTGCCATTTGAGTGAATGCATCAAGCTTGACATCAACATTTAGCTTTATTAAAGGGACACTGTGTAATCGGGAGCAGCTCCCTCGTACTTTTCATGCTGCATTCGTGTGAAACCGGGCAGACCGACGACATCCGCTGCATGTAAAGTTATCACCGGCCTCTATGTGAAGACGTGGTCTGTCAGTTACAGTGACATCAGTCCATATCTGATTTGTTGTCATGGCGATGTCGTATTGTTTTCCCTGACCCATGTTTTACCGTCTTTCGCTCAGCTTCATTGATTAAAATGACATCTGGTTTGTTACCAACGGCCGTCTCCCCGACTGCACGTGAACCCAGCATCAGTGAGACACTAGTTTCTCCCCACTGCTGCGCGGTGACTTTTCAAAGGCATTACCTCGAACTGAGCTGAAAACTCCGGTGTGTCCGGTGAGTTTCTGTGTTTTCCTACCGTCACGCTTCTCCCGAACGCAAAAACATGGCGATACGACATGGCAGCCTCCACCGAGCCGACCCGCTCGATGTGTAAATGAATGATACGAACGGCAAATTTAGAACTTAGAGGAGCACTTCAGTTTGTTGATGGGAGTGATTACTGATTAATGAAAAAACACTTTTGAACCAAATAATCAGTTTTTGTGAATAAAACACAGGAGAACTTACACAATATCCCTATAAGAAGGGTAACAAATTGGGGCGGTGATTAGCTCAGTTGGTTGAGCAGCCGCCCCATGAACAGAGGCTACAGCTCCTCAGCGCAGTCGGCCCTGGTTCGATTCCCGGTCCAGGTCCCTTTGCTGCATGTCACTCCCCACTCTCTCTGCCCCTTTCCTGTCGCTATAAACTGTCATATAATGTCCACTAGTGCCCAATAATCCTTTTTTTAAAAAAAAAAAAAGGTAGCAGATTAACGTAGATAGAAATGTGCTTAATCTTATCTTTTAATAAATAAAGTGTACATTTATTACAATATTAATAAAAACAAATGACTGGATCGGAAGGTTGGATCGGCCACATTCATCCGATATCCGATCCAGCTAATTTGTCAGCATCCAGTGTCAGTATGCACCGATCCAGGTATCGGATCGGTGCATCTCTATGATCGCCGACAGCTATCGGCAGACACGTTCCTGTGCTCTGGAGGCGTGGTTTCGGGGGGGGGGGGTACATTTCTTTCAAATTTAGCTTGCTCAAACAGTTTTTTCCAGGATCCCCTACCCTCCCTTTAAAGGCCCATTTATGCTTGACGCACAAGTGAGTGTGTGGACAAAGCAGCCATAGAAATATATTACATGAACTGACTTGGAAGTCATCTAAAAAGAAGTGGAATTAAGTATGTGTCTGTTCTACTCAAACATTTTGCATTTATGTTATTATTCTTATTATATCTAGAGGAACTCAGCAGGAACAAAAGTGTCATGGTGACTCCCCCCACGTTCCAAAAAGCTTTGTGTTCAAAATAACATGACAGTAACTGAAGATCAGTACAATTACTGCTCATCAAAATTGCTTTTAACTCATTGTTATTATGATTTCACCACTAACAGATAAAAGCAACTTGATATATCACCCCCCGAAGACTAAGCCCCCTTGTCCCTGTATTGATTCATGCCTAATGCAAAGATACTGGTGGCTTTTTTTTTTTTCTTAAATCTTAATAATGATTCAAGTTATTCTGAAATCTTCCTGCACTGAAAACTGAGTAAAAAGTCTGTTAAAAATAAACTTGAGTGTTAAAGAAAAAGGTTTTCGTGACATCATCAAATTGGTACTGTTCATTTTATGACTAGTGATTAATGATTAATAGACAAGAATGTATCCATTATGTTTTACCACTTCACTACTTTTTACCTTTGTACTTAACCCACAATACTAATAGGGAGCTAATAATTTATTAACCCAGAGCTGTTCATACTTTCATTGGAACAGCATGAATCATGTATATGAGGCATTAATAACATATGAGCAGGAAATGATGGCCTTTGTGCTTATATTATTAATTTAGCCCTAGAAATTTAAGTTGTAGGATGCTTTTCTTATTTTTAATATTTAGATTTAATTCATACTGCAAATCCTGTGCAATAATGTCAAAATCAGAAAATTTGTCAGTGTGCAGGATTTTATTCTTTTTTAGAGCAAAATAAAAACCCTTGATTTAAACTGACATTAAAAACTGAATGACAAAGCCAGTGGCTTCAGGTTGATGTTTAAAGTGTGGCTCGACTTTCACACACACGCACACACCCACATACACAAACTTAACATGCCTGACAGTTTAAACTAGAGAACCTCAGTGGGATCAAATATTAACACACGGCAGCAGACAGAGATGCACACGCAAGACTTTGAAGTCTATGCTTGACTTCATGTTGAAAGCTGACAAACTAGCAGTACGATAGAAAGTCAGTGGCAGCTTACGACTTTAAAAAAAAGTTTAACAAATGTGAGTTTAAAAGCAAAAAAACCCTGAAAGAAACGACAGAAAACAGGAATATTTGATGATTTTGAGCCCATCTAAAAGCAGATGTTGATATATTTTGACTTTTAGACCTTAGAGCTTTACTACTACTAATGTTTTATTCAAAAGTGCCTTTCAATGCCTAAAAAGAAACCATAAAGGGACTTTAACTGAGGTTTTGCTTGAAGCTGCTTTGTGGACTGCAGCTCTCATCATGAGCAATTTGCATCACGTAGTTTTAGAGAATAACTGTCTGCTCCTCTGTGGTAAAGTCAGCGGTTTTGCAGTGTATCTCCATGCACGTGATTGGTCAGACGCTGCAAACACTGCCCCTTTTATGTGAGTCTGCACTGATCAAGATTGGGAAACCTTGGGTTGACATTACCAAGTTGATAACCAGCTTCATAGTTCCGTTTGTCAGGATTGCAAATGTCTGGGTAAGTCAACCCAGGTAACAGAGAAATATCCTGGGTGTGTTAATCCCACTTTGTAGTATAGGCCCCGCATTGGTATTGATGTGCTTGATAGGGAACCGAAACAACATTTCTGGAGGAGGTTGTTAGTCATCCTTGGTACTTAGTGCAGATTTTGTTGAATTAAGGACTTAATGACATAATAATGTTTGATTTTTCTTTGTAATTTATACAATAACGTTTGAATGATACGGTTTATTAGGGGTGTCCCCAAATAGTCGACGATTCGTTTCCAGGACTGAGCTTCGACTGTGAGTCTCTAAGTCGAATAGTCGCAACATGTGGTTACCAAGCAAAGATCAGACCATTCTGCAGTAGGAGGAGGTTGAACGTTTGATTTTTACAGAGTATTAATTTGTTCTTTTAATAATTCATGTCATAGTACTGTTAGCAGCCGAATAATTCTGTTATTATAAGTGTGGCATAAAGCAAGCTGCGCCGGGCAGGCGGGTTTAAACCGCAGTCTGCCGGTGAGTCGCACGCGCTGACCATTCAGCCAGAGATGTCTCCATGACCAAGTAGCCAGAGACATGATGAAGGACACTCACCTGTCACATCATCATTGTAGTTTCTTCCACTGATTTGTAGCATCAGTCTGTGAAGGTGGAAACAGTCTGACAGACATGAACATCGCGTCTACTCCTGTGCGTAATGCGTAAAGCTCCAGATGGATGCGCTGGTGCTGCTGGAGGATTATTCAGATTGTATCAGGAAAGAACGCGTTTTTAAGAACCATAATTTCCTGAATCGTGAAGCCTGCGGCTGATGTCAGACTCCCTGAGCAGCGCTTTTATCTTTGTCCTGAACTGGACCGCCGTCTCGCTGCGTCAGCTGTTGAGCGCACATGTGGAGCCGTTCCCCGTGAACGGGAGAGACCAGGAGAAGATGCTGAACCATCCAGCAAGTTGTGGAATAATCATGACTGTGATGTTCTGATCATCCCCCCACCTCCACCTCCATCCAGAGGAGATTCTGCCGTCGACTTTATTGTTAACGAAGCGAGGAGCGCACCTCCAGCTCATCGCCATTTTACTGCACACTTTCTAACTTTTACTTTCCGTGTACTTGGATATAACTTTGTATTTCGTTATGAGCCTATTTTTGTTATTGTGTAATTTACTTATTCAGTGAAGGTTATTCTTTTGGAATTCCGCTTAATATGTTTGACATTTGGACCGTGCGCCGCCGTTTTAATTCTCTTTCCCGACTTTAAATTGTTAAGCAAAAAAAAAGGAAAGAAAAATATTAAGTTTATGCCTACAGTGTTAACTGAAAAATAAAAATCTAATTAATGAACTGTTTTACACCAACATACCTTCACATTTTCTTTTTGTTAAATATTTTAATGGTTTTAAACAAGCAGACATGTTTTATTGCCTAAACAAAACATGATTCGACTATTCGTCGACGAATGACATGATCTGACGAATCAGGTTCGACTATGAAAATTCTTAGTCGGGGACACCCCTACGGTTTATACAAGAATGATCTGGTACTGTAAACTGATGTCTAACTGATACAGCACAGCTATAAATGAAAAAAAAATTATATAAAATAAATGGTGGCTCAATTTCAGGGTTAAAAACGTGGGGTTAGGTATAAGACACAAAGGTAATTGAAAAACATTTGCTTCGATAAGAGATAATGATTGGGGGAGGGGGGATCAGGAAAAAGTAATAGTGCTGTATGGTGTTCAAGCAAGATAAAGTGTTGCGTTTTAGATGCTATCGGTATTTTTTTTTTCCTGTATAATGATAAAAACATCATGCATAAGGTGCTGGGGTAAATAACACCAGGCTATTAAGAAATTATACTGTATGATTTAAATGGTTTCCACTTGCCTTCGTTGTGCAAAATATTCCAAATCTAAACTAAATTCAAATATTTGACAATGAATAAAATGAAAACAAAACTGAAGGAGCTGAGCCGAGTCAACTGGGAAATAAAACTATGCAGAAAAAAATGAAAAACTTTTAAAATATGAAAAAAACAACATCCAGCTACAAGAACACATACTAAGTTGGCCTATCATACACAGCTATCAATATTTTCATATTAAAATCTGATAAGTGTGTTAAAAAAAAATAAAACATTTACAAGGGGATATTTATTAGAAAATTATTTGGTTTCCTTTCAAAAGAAGTCATCATCAGTCATGGATTTGTAACATGTGTCTTCAGGTCACAGCAAATAAAAGTGGTGCGTTTGGGCGCTTTTCTTCCAAACTACCTGATGTAACTGTATTTGTTTACAGCATCAAGTGGACATTACTCATGTTGTGTACTTAAGTTTTCATTTATTAAGCCTACACGTGAACTGTTTTCCAAAGGGAGACCTGTTTACCTAACATGCATGTCTTTAGAAATTCATAGAGATAAAAAATTCTTCTTTGTTGTATGCGTTTAAATAAACGCCCTGAAATAAGTGAAGAGTACTGCAGTGATTAATCTGACACAACACCGCGGTCTGAAGAGATATTCTCTCATTTAATTCTGTTGTTCTCACAAGCATACATTTTATAGGTGAACTACAATGTGTTGGGAAAAATCTAAAGCCATTTTGCCTGACAGAAAAAAAAACCTCTCAAAGCAGAGAGAGTCAGGATATTTAAAATAGCACAAAGGACTATCCATCTCTCCCTGTGTTTAATTAGCTACAGCCAAGATGGATGCTAATAGCTGCAATTACCAGCAAAAATGGGGAGAAGGACCAAGAAAGCTAATGGAAAACGCAAAACGACAAACCTTCCAGCGAGTCCAGGGCTTCAAAGAGACGAGCCTCTGATCCCGTGTTTGTCCTGCGGTGTACTAGAATCACACTTTATGTGAAAGGCCTCGTTTGTTAAAAATATAAACAGAGACGAGGTGAGAGACGCCGAGACTACAGCGTGCATGGCTGGGAGAGGGGCGGGGCCACACGGTGATGGATAGATAGCGCTACATTCAGGGGCTTCACAGAAAGTCGTAATTTTAAAACTTCAGTGAGAAGAAACTATTCAAGCGAGTCGCATCTCTACTATTAGCATGATCCAACAACAAACAAAAAACAGCCCTCAAGAGTACAGAACAGCTGTCATTTTGGATACATCTGGCCATTATTCCCGTTTCCCCTCTCTAAAATGACTTCTTGAAAGTCACCTTACCATGAAAACCTAGTAGTTTTCTTTATTTTATTTTTTTTAGTGTGCCTTTTCAGATTGTTAATCTGCTAAAATAAGTTCATTAAGCCTTCTTTTGTTGTCAAACTGACCAGTTTCACCTCATTCTTTTGCTCGATCCAACAACTCAACGTCAGAATTTCTGCAGCAACTCCATCGCTTTGTAAGTTATCAGGTTTACAGGTTCCCTTAAACTGAAAGTTGAATATTTCCGAGGTTACAGGAAGGCAACAAGAGAACACAAGTGGGTGTGTACTCCACATTTGACAATGAATAAAAAAAAATAAAATAAAATAAAATAAAATAAAATAAAAAAAAATTCCCACATAGAGGGAGCTTTTTTTTTTTCTTTTTTTTTTTTTTACTAAACTTTCTTAAGCTGCACATAATTCAGTTGCAAAACTTCAATTAGCTTACAAGTGGGACAAAAAATAAGGAATAAAAAAGGGAGAAGATACAACTGAATGTGACATAAAAATAAAATACATATAATGAAGAGTTTGAACCTAAGCTATTAAAACATGTTCATAACAGTCAAGAAATCTGACATTTTTCGTGTCATTCTTAAAGAGTGTGAGAAAATTAAGGAGTGAGTTTACTTCTATCTGTTATAAATATGTAGTTTGAGGCATCTTTCTTTATGAATATAGAACTTTGCATGTGATACAAAGAAGTTGACCATATCTTCAAGTGCATTATTACAAGGGTTGTCATTGTTAAAAAAAAAAATATATATATATATATATATATATATATATATATATATATATATATATATATATATATATATATATACACACACTACTCACAAAAAGTTGCACAACTTTTGGTTTTTGGAGAACAGAATGATGCAGAACAAATGTTTAACCATTGAACAATGTAAATGTGCATTGAAAAGTTTAGAGCAAGTTTAATTAAGTTCACCTAGAAAGGTTGTAGTGGCTTTTAGATTCATTCTGACATCATAGAAAAAGCCAAATATCTTTAACTTTGTGTGAGTAGTGTACATATATATATACATATATACAAATAATAAATGGGTTGGAGATTCATCTTCTGCTTCACAAAAGAAATATTCATTACCAATAATCAGATATTTAGAGATCATAGTGTTAACTGGGTAAATTTTGTGAAGAATCTTAAAGAGAACTTAGAAAAACAGATTCATTTCTCACTGTTTTCTCTTCATTGTTCCAAATAATCATCTTGTGAGGCAAGAAGTTGTGAGAGAAGCACAGTTTGCAAGCAAGGAAACATTATTGCTGAAACTTGGAACAAGAGATTGATCATTTATGAGAATAATTGCACTTTAGGAAGCTTTTTGCTTTGGGCATTGTCACATTATGACGTCATCAAGTTCTTACAGTATGAGAAAATAAATAACACCAGATATGATGGTATTACTGTATACTTTATTAACAGATTAAAATTCTTTGGCTATAGAGGCAAACGACTGATGTCCAGGTTGTGATCATCTCATGTGCTGCAGTTGTTCAAGATAGTGGTCATTCACAACAAAACTAAGCTGCCATAAACAGACACACATGACAAAGACATCAGACTATCCAGATGTTAAATAGTTAGCTAACCTCAACATCGTTATTAAAATCAGGTTTCTTTTGATTAATAAATCTCTGGGCTACTAGAAACAACTCTATAATGCTATATATTAATTCTGTTCTTTGTAAGTCATGAAATATAAAATATAAAACAAAGTGAGGTGTACTTGGGTTTCTCAAGTTATCGCAGTTATACAGGATTTAAAAAAATGCAAATACCATAAATCAATATAAAGTTTTTTTCAGCAAGTAACTGATAAAATACGTAAAATAATTCAGAAAATTCAGTCATAACATTGCATAATCCTTCGTGGTCACAGCTGATAGTCCATCAAAACAAACTTTCACATTTCTTCATCTACATTTCCAACTTCCAGGTAATGGAGTGATTTATCATAACAGTGATGAATTGTCTGGGGCATGGAGGGTGAGAAAGCTGTTAATTATTTGATTAAAAACAGTTATATTCTTTTACAAAGACAATAATGCTACACTTGTGTTAGTAAATACAACCGAGGCACAGTCTGAGGGAATATCATGGCTTATGCTCATAACGTTATCCTATCCAGCTTCTGAGCACCTGAACTCACCAACCTCAGTGTAATTGCATCAGTGTGACTTCAGCAGGCTCTTGTTTATGATGGAAACAGAGGTCACGGTGTTTCTTTACAGTTAGGCCACTTATCTAATTAGTTCCAGTAAGGCTGGTAAACACTGAGCTGAAATTTGGACAGACTTCCACACACTGATGAGTCCTGGTTGTGAATAAGATATCCGGAAAATAAGAAAGAAAAAAGAGCCAATCACAGTCACAGAGACTTATGTGAGACATGTAAATAATGCAATCACTCCACCAACCTCCTGCTTCTTTCCCAACGTCATACAGAGACAGAGTTTAGCTAGTTTGTTAGGCAGGAAACTTCTCCAGCGTTCAGTGGCAGATGGCCAGCAGGAGGCGTTTGAAGTCACCGCTGCACTCGTCCCGCAGGGCGTCCTTCAGAGACACATCGTATTTCTCCAGATACATGTCTTTGATGGTCTCCAAGTCAAACTGTTAAAAAAAAATGTATATAAAAGTATTTCAGATCAATAACCTGATCTACAGATATGACATTTAAAGAGAAAATTAAACAAATAGCTGTCCGAGCCACCTGATTAGTAAATCTTATGACATACTTGGGTTTTTTTAATGCTTGTATACTTTCTGCAAGCCAGATTTACTTATCAATAGTTGTAAAAAAAAACAAAGTCTTTAAAGATTGTGGTGCCAAATTTGTCCTTTAAAGGTGCCATGACATCAAATTTCACTTTTCTGGGGTTTTGGGTGTATAATATGATCTGTTGTGCACTGATGAGGCCATGTGAATGTCCAGAGTGAGAATCAAAGTTCCTGTTTATGGTCTGTCAGCTTTGTCTCTCTGCTCAGAAACAGTTGAATCAGACAGCAGGTTATCATTCTACGTAGTTCTATCATTCTACGTAATTTAATTGCTCCAATAAGAGCACACTATCAAGTAAACAGCACCCCCCTCTCTCTCTCCTAACGGTTTATGCACCGTCCGCTCCCCCCCCCCTCCCTGTCTGATTCAGCTGCGTGTATGGAGCTAGTGTAACTTCTGTGCAGTCAGGTCTGATTTTCAAACAAATGGATTTAAAAGAAAACTTCTGCAGCAACACTGAGGGAGGGGGCCACAACCTTGTCATTACCTGTAAGTTTATTTATTTTCTAAATGCTGTCTTGTCTGATAAACGTAGCTCACACTGTCTGAAGTGCCCATGTTGCTAGCAGTTAGCCTTTAGCAAACTCCGACCGCAGCTTGACCTAAATTCTCCAAATAAGGTCATAGCCAAATAAGGTGTAGCCAATCAAAATGAAGCCAACGTGGTCTCCAGGTAAAGCTCCATATCATCACCGGACCCAACTGTATGACTGAGGAAGTGAGGTCTGGCGTTTCAAAACAATACTCCGCTGTAAAAAAATGCTGTTTTTTTCTTTGGAGTATTTACATATAAAGTAATGCCGACAACATAAACTAGTTTTTAACTGCTATGTCATCACTCCTTTAAATAAACTACCATCCATCAATCTTTATTCCAGTTACCTCTGAGCGACACACAATGATGCGAATCAGCGTGTCCTCATCGGTCCCGGCTCCTTTCATGGCTTTGTGCAGTCGTCTGGCAAAGTAGAGTTGGGGGTTCTTAGCAACTCTCACTGCGGGGAGAAAGAAAAGGCCCTTTAAGTGAAGTTTATATACTCCATGTTCCCCCGCCTGCAGCTCCTCTAAATCAACAAGAAGCCAAATGGGTTCAGTTTATGTCACACATTGAGGGAACTGCAGTCAAAACTTTCTATTCTCTACTTACCGAGAGCAATGTAGCATTTTTTCAGTGTTCCAGACGTTTCATTCTCAATGGCGTCTAGGATTTCGGTTCCAGAGAGCTATGGACAGAAAATGACTACGTCTCAGCTGTGCTTGTGTCTTAAAGGTGCAGTATGTAACAAAATCAAAGGTCAATGGCAAAATATTTAATATATAATTCAAAACTGTGTTTCTATTGATGTGTAATCGCTGCACTAGAATCACGGTTATGTGTTTATTTCCTTAGAATGAGTCATTTATATCTCCTTGCTGTGGGTCCACATACATGGGGGCTGCCATATTTGTGCCACTATTACTACAGTGTCTCTGAATGGACAAAACAATGTGTGTGAAGTGAGAACCCTCTGAACTTTAAAACTGATGTACCAGCTTTGTTTCATGGGAGTTAGAGTACTGTTTGGGATAGTAATGCCTTAAAGGCATTAGAAGTAGTTACCCGGAAGAACAGTCATAGCTACACCTGAGACCACTGGATCCACTCACACATGAAAAACATCTATATGTCGGGGAGAATTTTGGCCTCTGACGGCCACCGTACATTCACAACAGTTCTTGGCTTATTAAGTAATTGCTATACCCATCTATACCAATAGATGTCAGTAATTCTTATACTGTATCTTTAAAGTGTGACCTGACTAGAGATGTTTCAATACCATTTTTTTTTCCTCCCGATACCAATGCTGATACTTGTGCTGTGGGTATCAGCTGATACCGAGTACAAATTCCACTATGTCATAAAAATATTGGCGAAGAGCTGTGTCAGAGCTAACAGAGCTAATCATTGAATAGATTCCTATTTTAATAAATTATGTGGTATCTAGGGATGGGCATATCGATACGTTGATACCAGCCAGACAAAATATCGATATCAAAACTTTTTGAGTATCTCAATACCACTATACAGATACAAAACATGTAATTGTTTCCACTTCTGGGAGTTTTAGGCAATGAAATGATATGAAAACAGCCAGATTCTAGCTTCTGTGTCACATGATGGTGGTAGCCTATCAGATACCACGATGATGCTGCTACTGTTAGTGATTATGTTGATGTTTTGGTATCTTTCAGTGGTTTGATGCAGGTTATTGCAATTGATTATGGTAAATATATAATATCACTATTACATTTTCTGTTTTAACATTTTCCACAGAAGAAATTTGATTATTTTAGTTAGTATATATAAGTTATTTGATAATTGAAAGACATTTTTTAAATCTATATTTGTTTAATTTTATTATCAGTATAATTTATCATTGTTTTAAAAGCATTTCTTTCCAGTGCTTCTGTTCTCAAGTTTGACTTGTATCTCAATATTGCCCTTCCATTCAAGATATCAATTCAAAAATGTACAATCATGTGATTTTCTTTTGAGGAACAAAAAGAATCGGTATCCATATTGGGATCACTGAAAAAGCACCATAAACTACTGGTATCGTATCGACAGGAAAACCTCTCAGTATCGCCCATCCCTAGTGGTATCAGAGCAGTACTCGCTGTTACGGCCCAGGGTTGGCCGAGAAGGGTCTATCTGCGGCTCGCAAGACAGGGCGTGTCGAGAGTGGGCGGGTCGGGGAGAGTGACGTTACCTCGATGACGCCCACCAGGCCAATGAGAGCACGGTAAAATCTAGCCCTCCCCCTGACCCCCCCCCTAACCAAAACGAGCCCCCCCCAATGAGAGACGCCCCCACTATGGGACGCCCCCAGGGGGGTGAGAGGCGGGGATGGAACCCTTGTGTTGGCCTGCAGGGCCTGTATGCAAATGCAACTGTGCCATTGCTTGCAGGTTATTGGCCGGCTCATCCTGCTCTTGCTGCACTGCCCTCCTGATGGTGCTCCTCTGGGATTGGTCGCTTGCTGCTCCGTCTCCCCTGTGATTGGCCGCCTTTGATGACTCAGCCCTACTTAAAGACTTGGAAACCATCATTTCATTGTTGCCAACTTAGCGACTTTGTCGCTATATTTAGCGACTTTTCAGACCCCTCTAGCGACTTATTTTCAAAAAAGCGACTAGCGACAAATCTAGCGACTTTTCCTGGTGATCATGGAGACAGAAAAAGTTTATATCGCTCCACCCGTTCATCAGAGCTGCCTTCCGTCAGCCCCCTCCCTTCCCCTGTTTCCCGGCACTCACTCACTGCTTCCGCTGTTCCTTTGCAGACAGCAGCCCTCCTGAGCCAATAGTATGTGCCCGACCACGCCTCCTCATCTACATTATTTCCCATGATGCCTTGTGGGCACAACTGGGTCTTCTTTGCACCATGACTCAAACGTGTATGTCACCTCTTCAGTACTCTTGTAAATTACCGTAATTCTATGCTACAAATAAATGAAAGTAATGTGGGGGCTCTGCGCATGCGCAAGACCTTGTGCATGAATCGGTGACGTCATTTGGCGACTTCTGGCGACTTTTGGGTCAGCCAATAGCGACTTCTCTTGGCAAAGAGTTGGCAACACTGCATCATTTGGGGCAGCTGTGTCAGAATCGTGCACAGTTTGCCATTTGGGACTGAGTTGTTGTGCTTGCCATGTTGGTTATCTTTGGTTGTTGATTTTTTGTAGTTTGCTGTAGATTTACAGAAGCCTTTTGAAATCTGTTTTTGTTAACTGCTAGTGATGGCCAAATGAAACTTCATAAAGCAGTGAGGCTTTCTAGCCAATTGGTTCGGGAAAAGTTTCAGTTCTCAGGGTTTCATTCATATTCCTCTTTAGTGACATCTAGTGTCCAAATGGGTCCACATCAGCCCAAACAAAAATGCACTCAAACCATCTCAGTAGTGCCCATGACTAGAAAATAACGGATTTATCAAATAAATTATCAGCATCCAACAAATACGATGTGGATTATCCGTGCCTTTAAGTATTTGATTTATAGTTTGACAATAAAAATGTTGCAAAATAAGAAAGAAAGCATGGGCAGGATTCGAACCACAGCCTACCGAGTAAAAAGTTAAGTTCACTAACCACTGTACCATGAATACACAATGAACATTGGAGCAATTAACTGGTGTGATGGTGAGAATTACTTATGTATTGAGTGCAGTGCTTATGGAACTCACGTATGAGGTGACATAGGGCTGAAATCTGTTCATTGAGGAAGAGGAGCATCTTCAGTGTTCGGTTTGGCGACTTAATAATCTTCAAATAATAGGCAGGTGCAGGGCAACATAAATCAGTGGGAAAGCTGATAATACAGTTGATTTCTTTGGCTGCATGTCAGGATCATTCTGTCTTTGTATTTTTAGCTCAGATAAATTATCTGTCAACTTCAATCTAGTTCGACTTCCGAATGTTTCTTGTGCAGATGTGAAACACAGATCGACACGTTACGTCATCTGCACAAACCGAGGCCCCTCTTTTTGCATTTGTCAAGTGATTCCTATGCTGACAACACAAGCTCCAAAACGAAGCTTCATTAGGAACGCCCCTTTTCTCGACACACGCTTCGAGTCTCAGTTCATCGGGCACATCACTATTAAAGCAACCCTTTACTGATCTTGCATTTCAGAAAGCACAGCAAGATTATTTGAATATAAACAGTCCCGCTCACTCCTAAGACACACTAGGGCTGGGCGATACACCGGTATGACGAGGTAGATATATTTACATGAGAGAGATATGATATTTACATATACCGTTATATCGGTATTAGCTGTGAAAATGTTTTAGTTTTATTTTCTGGTAATGACCCGGCTGCACCTGACAAACTCCGACAAGAAACGGAAGTCTGGAAGTTCTGCGCGCGGTGATTGTGCTCTGCTCCTCTCTTTCTCCCTCTCTGCCTGAGTGCAGGGACCAACGTGCTCCCTGCACCCCCCCTCCCCCTCCTCATTTCCCGCATGCACACAGCTGCAGCTGCAGATGCAGACAGAACTGAGACGCAACGGTGAGCGGTGACTTTTTACAAAACAAAATAACACTACACTTTTAAACGTCCTCACAAACACGCTGTTAGGGCGCAAAAGGAGAGCAGTCGGGTTTTATATGCGCTAGTTTGAGCGTTTTAGCGGTTGCATTTTAGCACCATGTAAGTTGCTTCTTTGTGATATAAACAGAGATAAATGTAACTTAGTGCCACCGTCCTCTGTCATTTAATATATGACCAGTATGCAGCGTTTTAACACCGTATAAGTTGCCTCTTTATGAGATAAACAGAGGAATATGCAACTTTTAGCATCATTGGCCACTATTAATAGTGAGAATATTATCCAGTGTCTGACCCCACTTCATGCAGGTTTTACTGCAGATCATGGATTCAGTAGTTAATGTTTTCATTGAAGCTCCAGCTTATAGTTGTAATTCTGTGTTTAGATGTTTTAAAAGTTGCTACATTGCAGGCTAACACGACTGTATAGTCTGCCGGCCACAAACAAACGTGTGTCGTTTTATTATAAAGTTCGGTCCTTCACTGCGGCGAATCGGTCGTTTTGATCCACTTCTTCCTTAGCATCACTCAGTCTGGAATGAAAACTTGGCATTGGCGTTGATCCGATTTACAAAGTTTAACAGAGTAGTAGCTGACGGACTACTGTTAGCAGGTTAGCATTAGCCAGCTTGATGACGTGCCTAACTTTGTGCGGCTGAATACACACAAGCATCTGAAAGCGTCTCCTTTCTTGGCAGTCCCCAGTTGTTCCACTGGAAACGGGGGGTACAGACCCGATTTTCAGATGTATGTGTGTTTTAAGACGCACAAAGTTAAGCACGTCGGTACACGCTAGCTAGCTAATGCTAGCATACCGGTGTTGTGCCCCACCGGCTGCAAACAAACATGCTACGTTGTTTTATTATAAAGTTCGGCCCTTCACTCTGGAGAATCGCTTCGATCCACTTCCTCCTTAGTATCACTTCAGTCTGAATCCGGTGAAAATATCAGTAGGGTTGGCGTGTATTCACGTTATCTGCAAAGTAAAAGCAGGGACATTGAACTGGACTGGAAGTGGGCCGTCTAACTGTTTAAAACCGGAAGTTCGGAACACGGAAGAATGATAATCCCCTATTGCACCTGCTGTCTCTGACCGTTTGTGTTGCCACTCCCTTTTCCCCCTGGGCCTAGTAGGGGAGTTGTAACAGATACCGATACAAGCATTTTTGGTGGTATCGGAGGCATTTCCGATACTGGTATCGGAACAACTCTAGATCTAACATCCAACGTTTCTGTCTAACCCATTCAAGAGGATCTGTTCATGACTAATCTGTAGGTTTCAAAGTCTGGAAAAAGATACCACCTGGTTAATGCAGATGCTTGCTGACAGTGTGATGCCGAGTCATATTCAGTAAACTGATACAAAGTTGCAGCAGAGATGTGATCAGAAATACCTGCTCATATATCTTGAAGGTGGCCTGGAGCTGCAGGTAGTTTCTGAGGCCAGGATGTAGCTGAAGGTGGATTCATCCGTCCCAAAGCAACCCTCACCCGCCTGCATGAGATACATGAACATTACCGTTGCCTTGAGCTAACAAATGCACCATGAGGATAGATAAGACAATGGTACCTCAAACAGGGCAGTAGCATCCTGCTCGGCCAGATCCTCGTCCACGTCATAACTTTCATCTCTGTTGCCCTGGAAGACGAGGAAGTCTGCGGTGAGGCCTCTCTGTCTGATTCAAGCAACTGTATCTGGCGTCTGCTTTACTAATTAGAGCGTGTCTGGACAGCGGCCAGCGTGTGTGTTTAAAGGGCAGGACTCGGCTCAGGGAGAGTGAGCTTGATTTCAGTCCAGGGACAGTTGAGAGGAGTTTAGTTACATGAGTAGAGTAGAAACTCAAGGCCTCTTACCTCCAACAGAGCAGTGAGAAGGTTCCTAACATCCCCGCTCGTATCGCCCTCGATGTCTGCTTCCAGATCACGTTCATGAACTGCAACAGCAAATCCAAGAAAACAGAAAAACATGTTATCTTCTGTTTGAATGTCAAGTTTACTATTAGATCCTTTGAGGCATCAGGTGCAAGTTTGGTGCAATCTGTTTGTATTTTCAAATCTCTGAATAAGATATTTGGAGTTTCCACTCTAGCAAGTTTTCAGTAAATAATTGACCTCCTTTTCCAAGTCTGACCATTTTTCTGCCTGAAAACACACCTGACTGCAGCAGTTCTCTGCCCTCACAATGCTTGCAGATGCAAAGAGTTAAACCAAAGCTCAGCTCCAAGATTAGTGGATTCATAAAGCTGTTTAGTGATACACAGAGGGACTGACAGTCAGATCTTAAACTGAGAAGTTTCACCAGTGGAAAACAATACAAATTCCCAGGTAGCCAACAGGATCATCACAATGTAAACATTCAACTGCATGTGGGAGTTACTTGAAGAAAATGGCCAAAACAGGCCCCAATACACAACCCCAAAGCTGTCACCTCTGAGCCAGAGCTGCATAACGCAGCAAAGTTTGGATCTGGTTCTTGGTCTGCAGCCCCCATGGTCTGAAAATTCCTACTCCCAGCTCAGAGAGCGCATGTCCTGCATCCTTGTCTTTGTGCCCTCATATTCAAATCAGGCTGCATTCACTGTTACTCTTTTAGTTTTGCGTTGTGCCATACATGAATGATTTTTTCTTTTTTTTTTTGCTGAGGATAACCAGACAGAACCCAGTAGAAGTTTAACTGTACATCAGCGATCATATTCTTAGCGGACTAGAATTACTAACAGCGTTTGACCTTTGTCTTAAAGCAACACCAATCTTGTGGATCATGAGCAGTTTGGGTATTTTCTACACGCTACAGAGGTAAAATAAAATGTGAAAAAAAAAATTGTTGTTTTTCCTTATTACTGTGGGAGAGTGCTATCATCCAATCTCCCGAGTCACTCAACCAAGAGTAAATACCAACAGCAGAATATAGCAGGGGGTTTCAACACCGTTTTGGGGGGTATGACCCACATAAGTGGGGATACATGTGAAACTTTTTAGGGGTTGAAATTCACTTTTCAAAAGGGGAATTCCCCACTCTTCCTTAGGGTGTGTATTTTGTCTATCCCACATAATAAAAGGAAAAAATTATCTTTGTCATTATTTCTATTTCATTTCTCTCTTCCTCGTCTCTCTCTATATAACATCAATATATTTTACAAATTAAAAAAAATATATAAATATTTTACTATAATAGGTTGTTCTCTTTCATGGTCTCTCTCTCTCTATCTATAAATCTAAATAATATTTTGAAAATAAAATAAATAAAAAAATAAATAATAAAAAATCAAAATTAAAAAAAAAAAAAAATAAAAAAAAAAAATCTAAATATCTAATTCAAAATAAATTATTTAATAACACATTTTACTTACCTATAATATAAATTATCATAATATCAACTATATTTCTTAATCACCGACCCCACCTAAACGCATGTGAAGAGAAACGATAAGAACTAATGATGATCACCTCAAAACACCATCAAAAAACTCAATAATATCTCATCATCAAAATCAACGACAAGATTATCAAAAACTTATCATGAAACTACCTTTCACCGGAATGATACCGGCCACCAGGGGCTGCATGGGTCGAGAAATGAGGACAAACGACGCCACCTCGCAACCACAGCTGTTCCTCATAGTCCATCCAGCTCAGCTTCATTTACATTACATACTAGTAAAGTGAGTATGTACCACAGAGGTCAACCAACATGGATGGTTAATAAGGAAGGAGGGAATCACACAGAGAGAGAGAGAGAGAGGAATAAGAAGGGCGAGGGGGGAGGAACCATTTGAAGAAAGGAGAGGGTGCCTCGGTGAGCGATTAATCTAAAATAATTTATTGCTCGATAAAAACCCAATGCAAATATTCGAAATAAAGGAAATTCCAATAGAAGAAAGATAGAATGGGAAATAAGGATTATCCCATCCGAAATATCCAGTCATTTTTGGAAAAATGAAATAAAAAATTAAAAACCTAATCAAATAAAAGATAAAAAGAAAGGAATTGATGGATTGTGATTTCCTTTATATAAAAGGTAAAAACCTATTAATTTTCTTTTCTTGAATTTTTTTATATGTAGAAATGAACTATTTAGCTGTGTAGCTCATTCCACAGATGCACAATTCTTACAAGTTATACCTCATTGTATGTGTTACTAATTAGCCTTTCCAAAAATGTACAACACAACACCAATTGGTTTTAATTAAAGGAGAGAAATGATCAACCAAACATGCATATTTTTTGTGCTAAGTTTACATTAGCACTAAGTCCTGCAAATGCTAACAGGCTTGTTTGCTTTTTTTTTTTTTTTTTAAAAAATGATCCAAAAAAAAGCAGAAATACTCAATATTTACTAAGACACAAGAAACAAATACCTTCGGCAAAGAAATTCTCTTTAACACCAACTTACTAGTTGTTTAAGTAAGGTAATAGGCTTACTAGCTAAGGTTTTAGCTAGTAGCAAACTTACTACTATTTGTAGTAACTTACTGCTACAAGTAGTAAGCAACTACCTAATCTTACTACTGTACAAACAGCTAAGTTTAGTAAGCTACTACTAAGCAACTAGTAAGCATGTTTCCATGGCAAAGAGCATCTTCTTAGTGCCAAAAGTCAACAACAGACCAATCAAGCATAAATCTCTACAAATTCTAACAAGCTTCAAACTTTTAATGCAAAATAACTTCTTAAAAACACACGCTGTCCATTAATAATTTAAAGTGAGCGGAATATAGCAGTTTACTTTAGAAAACTTAAATTTTCTGTGGCTGAAACACTATAAAAGAGTAAACAGAAGTTGGTTGATACAATCAGCTATCTGCACTGATATCATTGTGAGGGGGAAGTTGCAGCAGGATGGGCCTTGACTAAACAAACCATGACTCTTCATTACGCGCTGTTAGGAACAAAAATAGGATTGTATGAGGTGTATGTCAGCCAAAATGAGTCACCCTTTGTAATTTCCTCAAAGAGTTCACTGAACACTGACAGGAAATACGAATATGTAGCAAGTTAGAGGGGGAGAGGTTAATTTTTTTTTTAGTCTAATAAATGAATATATACTGCTTTGGCTTACCCTGAAAGTAGCATTCCTTGAACATGGCTATGTCCTGTTGATAACAAACAGAAAGTTACACTCAAACTAAAATTCACTACATTTTTTAAAGTTTTTGTGTCACTGGTTAGAGCTAACATATTGTTACTTTAAATATAAAGTACAAATAGCAACTTACAGCGTTGGTGGCAGTGCAGAGGATCTCCACCAGCACATCCTCATCGGTGCCAGCTCCTTTCATGGCCTTCCGGAGCTCCTTCACAGCGTAGATGACGGGCGGGTCCAGCATGGCGAGGATGGCCTTCTCAAAGTTCCCAGACAGTTCACTCTTTAACACGTCCACCAGCTCCTGTCACAGAGACAGGTTAAGGATTTAATTTGCACAAAAGGGAAGAAGGAGAAACATGGGATGCGGTTCCTTTATGATGTATGTGACTTACGTCGTCATACTTGTCAAAGTAGGCCTGTTTGATTTCCTGACGCTGAGGCCAGCTGCGGTTTGCCAGGATGTCAATGATGGCCTGCTCATCAGTTCCTGGAAGATGACAAAACAGGAACAGATGCCAAAAAGTAGTATTTTTCGATGTGTTATTTTTTAGATTAATGAAAAGCAACAATTCAAGAAAGTTATCAATACTTTTTAAACCTACCAAGCCCTTTGCAGGCTTTGCGAATGGCCTTGATGTCTGCAACCACATCAAAATCCTCATAGGGAAAAACTGTAGGCTGCAGAAGGAGAATAAGATAGTTATTCATGTTAAGTTATGCAACACAGGGATGAATCAAAGTAATTACTCCATGAGCAGAGATTCAGGACGACATAAAGGAGCAGCTGGTGATGGGGGAGGGGATGATATGAGGTTTTGGTTTAGGAATTCCAGGTCAAAAGTCTTTAAACAAACTTCTGGGGGGCCACATGCAAGCACTTCTCAAAGCATACTAAAGCTACTGTAAAAAAAAAAGGGCTAATGTATTTTGAACCTCATTTTTTAGCAGTGATGATTACAGCAAACTAGGTGCAACAGATAGTTTCACTTTTCGTTTACACAATAAGAAGAAAACAGCCCTAAATCTTTTTCAAATAGCTTTAAAATCAACAGATTTGCCTTTTGAAAGACTACTTTTGAGTTTTCTGCGTTATTTTCTGAATATTTTAACAACATTTCTCTCTCTCTTTTTTTAAATAATTGTTAATAAGTTGTAATAAATTAAGCTCAGGGCAGTAATTACACACTATATTTGCGTCATTCAGTATATCGGTGGTAAAATGAAGGAGAAAGGTCCTAAAAGGACGCACACATTCATGACTTGCATGCAGAGCCCCGCTCATTCATGTGAACCACATAACGGAGCTGTGATGAATTCCGCAGAGGAGTGGCCTTTTCCTCCGCGTAGACCCAGGCAGACACTGCGTCTCAGTCACACGGTGTCATCTGAAACGTTTCAATCGTCTGACACTTAAAGAAACACTGCTTTTTATCAACCTGAACTCAAACTATTTCGCTCAGTGGGATCGCGATAATTAAATATAAGTAACCCATTTCAAGCAGTGTACGCATCATGGAAACAAAAACTAATTGATCTTGAATGGGAATACGTTTTCTTATTGGCATGACCCGCTGTTATTCCTCATGATTGTGTGACGGACCGAAAACTGCTGGAGAAAGAGACGTCTCACCGCCTGCCTCGAGCCAAACCGGAGCTGGTTACTGTCGAGATCTAACTTAAAAAGGAGAAAAGTGCGCTTTCAGAGAGACAAAAGAAACAGCGGCACTTACTTGACAGTTGCCCATTTTTTCTGGTGTTTTTCCGGCGACAGCAGGAGATCTGTTAGTGGAAAGATGTTGGCCGAAATGAGGTATATTCCTCTCCGGTTCAGAGTGCGGCCCAGAGGAGCTGCAGGCAGCCAGAGCGTGACGTCACCGCGGACCGTTAACCGTTTGCGTCCACTTTCGCGCAGAGATTTGTTCCGGTCATTTCTGATAATTATATTCAGTTCAGAGATAAAATGAGTGATTCTATTAACTAAATTACGCTTAGAAAAAAATGAAAGTGATGACGCTTCACAGAATTTCATATTGTTTCTAAAAGGCAAGATTAATATTGCAAGAGTTATAAATGTTCCCTGAAAAGTTCCATCCACATCTGTTCAGTACTTTTTTAAGTTATTTTGCTAACAGACGGACTGTCAATACCTCCATGGGCGATGCAATCTGTGGACTTATGATAAAATATTCTGATAACTCTGTGTGTCTCTGTTTGAATTTCTTTAGTTTTTCTGTTTAAATCTCATGTTTTGTTTCCAATAAAAAAATTCTTATGCATTGTTAGTGTTTACAGGGCCATTTCTTATGAATGCCAACAAAAGTTATCTGACTTCGTATGTTTTTGTGGTGATGTAATATGCCTGGTAAAATGTGAGAAAATTAAATATAATTTGAAAAAGAAATCTCTTCATTTTTCCCCTTTGTTGTGACTTCAAAAGTATTCAAATTGCTCGATGCTGTGGCTGCAGAGATATTCTTATTTTATAGTGAGCAGTTTTTAAGTGGAAGTCTTAATTAGGCAAAAGACTCAAATAAGTGTAAAGCATCAAATCAACATGTCTGTTTCCTTACTCAAACATTTTTGTACCACATCGTGAAGTCACATTTTTTCATTTAAAATTTCGCATGATCTTTTTCTGGGGGGGGGGGGGGGGAAATCGGGGGCCCCCCTTTTTTAAATTTTATTTTTAATTTTTTTGATAAATCGACTGACCTTATTTTACAAAAAACACGGACTTTGAGAGTTTTGCTGCATTTAGTAACACCAGTGAGGAAGAACTGAGTCTTCTGTGCTGTAATTACAAACCTTCCCAGCAGTTTGGTGTTTCACCGTCTCCAACTGTTCATACATCATAATTAGTCTCCCACTGAAGGCGGGAGCTGCTGCTGCCCTCTATAATAAATGCCTTACCCTATAAAAACTACTGCGTCAAATGTTCCAATTAAGATCCCAGTGCTATCCCACACTAACAAAGCCATGCAATTACTGGAAATGCGTCATTATGTCTCAGTGTACGATTATCTGATGATAAACGGATTGATCAGGAAAACTTTTTGAACAAAAACTATTTAGACTGATCATCTGAGGCCGATACAGTGGTTTGCAAAAGGTGCATTTGCTATTTATTGGGCATTGCAAGCCTCAAACTAAAGATTTGAGGTGTGAGCTCTCACAAGGCCATTCCAATGCTAATAATTTCCCCTTAAACCACTCATTTGCTACTTTAACTCTATACTGGGAGTCATTGTCCTACTGGAAGGTCAACCTCCATCCCAGTCTCAAACTGAAACAGGTTTTTCTCAGGCGTTTCCCTGTAGCATCATTAATCATTTTCTGTATTTCATTTTCCTGGTGAAAAACATCCCCACAGCCAGTGTTGTAAACGTGTTCAGAACAAATGCTCATTTTTCTGTGAATGCTGAACTGAACGCAACACATTTGTAAATAAAGAACATAAACTTATTCAGATTATAAGTGCCTCTCAGCAACGTCAGTGCAATCCTGCTCTGAAATGGCAAGCGGAGGTGAAAGGAGAGGAACTGCAGACGCAACGTACTTACGGTGATATTACACGTCTGCAGAGGATTCTGACAGTAAAATCTAACATTTGTATGTGAGTTATAATTTCATTATTGTACCCAGGATTACTAGGTCCACCTAGCTGCATCATTCAAAAGTGGCTCCTCACTGACATTGTCCCCCCCAAAAAAACTTCTAATCCCATAAAAATGTCTGCCCACACAATGGTAACCCTGCAGGTACATGTGCCCTACTCAAAAACTAAAAACATTGTTTACAGAAATGGTCTGTTATCATATCATTAATTATAACAACAGGACATAAAAAGAGGGGACACAATGTGAAAATGGCCTTATTTCAGCAAGAGGATATGCTGTAATGGTGCAAGTTCTCCACATCAATGTGGAGAACGTAAAAAAGCTTGTGGGTTGTAGCAGGACAGGCCACATTCACTCCCCTCTACTCATCAATGGAGCAACTGTGGGAATGGTCCACAGTCTGAAATATTTGAGTTTCCACATCTCCAGGGATCTGAAGTGGGACCTGAAGACCAGCTGCATAAAATAGGCCCACCAAGGCTTTTATTTTCTGAGACAGCTTAAAGGAATAGTTCACCCTCAGAATGATTTAACTTTATTTTCCACTTACCCTGATGGTGAGCAAGACTCTGGACCATTTTTTTAATATGTCAAATGCAGCCGGAGATCAGGACGACTTCTCGTTTCCCCCCAATGGAGTTCGCCAGGGTCCGAGCCAAAAGGTCCATAAAAGTCCACAAAAAATTGTCAATATTCCTCCATACTGCTCGTCCCATGTAATCCGAGTGTCCTGAGTGGGTAGCGTCCAGAATTTACTTGAAACTACGCCATTTAGTATATTTTTAGTCTAAAAAGGAGTATTGTTTACGTCCACATGCGCGGTCATGAAACTACGGAAGCCTCGGCGTTCAGAGCCTACTCTGCCGATAATGCAAGCGTAGAAGAAGAAATTCACTGTTTATATTGTGGTAAGAGCGCAAGAGCTCTAAACAAACCGGGACAAACACAGGAGGGGTTAGATATTGATCTAAACGAAAGAAAGAAAGAAAAAGAGAACGCGCGATCTCGTCTGCCGAGGCTTCCGTAGTTTCGTGAATGCGCATGGGCGCGCTTCCTGGACGTTAACAATACTCCTTTTTAGACTCTAAAAATATACTAAATGGCGTAGTTTCAAGTAAATTCTGGAAGCTACCCACTCAGGACACTTGGATTACATGGGACGAGCAGTATGGAGAAATATTGACAATTTTTTGTGGACTTTTATGGACCTTTTTGGCTCGGATCCTGGCGAACTTCATTGGGGGGAAACGAGAAGTCGCCCTGAACTCCATCTGCATTTGACATATTAAAAAAGTGGTCTTGCTCACCATCAGGGTAAGTGGAAAATAAAGTTAAATCATTCTGAGGGTGAACTATTCCTTTAAAGGGTAACTTACTTTTTTTTCAACCTGGACCTTATTTCAAGGAGTTTATACGTACATTCACTCACTGATAAAATTTCTGTATCACTCTGACTCCTTCGGACGATATTTAGATTAGTCGCCATCCGCCAATATCCTTATAATGAGAGTGAAGGGGGCAGAATGAATGGGCCTCTATAAGGCATTATCTGCAACAAGACTCCTTCATTTCACCAATACTTGAAGATGAATGAACAAAGGAACGAGTACTTTTGTCCTGTGAGTTCAGATTGAGCTTTCTGTTAGTTATTGGGGGGGGGGGGGGGGGGTTCTCCACACTGTACTGCAGCACAGCTGACAAGAGCAGCTAGCCAGACAACAACAAACCACAATCCGGGAAACTCTGAACTCACAGGACAATAGTACTCGTTTGTTCATTTGTTATTTCATCTATTTGGTGAAATTAAGAAGTTCTGCTAACAGACTTGCATGGTGGATCTGATCATCAAAGCCCTGCTGCAGCAGAGCAAGTAGAGTCAGAGTTCCTCTGATCAGGGTTTGCTGACTGTCCCTCATTCAAGACTCAGAACAAAACTGTGCATTTGACTTTGGAAGTGTTTCCCACTGGATTCAAGATCCTTGAGCTCTGTGAATACTTCTAAAAGTCAGATTAAGACCTGTTTATTTACACTGCCTTTTTTGTCTTTATAATTTTTTAGTATTTATATAGTTTTATGGACTGGCAACTGCAGGATGTACCCCTCCTCTTAGTGCTATCCAAGCAGGGATAATAAACATGTTTAGAAAATGGTTAGATGTTTTGTTTCTTTAGGTTTTTTTAAAAATATGGTTCTTAATTTAGTTATAAAATTGTTATATCCATTGTATGTTCATGTGTTTTTATTCCTTAGTATTTTAAAGCTCTTTGTGCTACTCTTGAAAAGTCTATATGAATAAAATTGACTTACTTGTGTACTTTGTTGCACAGCTCAGATAAATGAGAACATGCTGGACATGTTGGGCTAACAGGCGAATGACATCTTCAGCTTCTCTTTTCACTTGCTGCTTGACTTGGCCCACCCCTGCTTTCTTTGCTATGTAATGAAGATTTTGTAGAAAATTTAGACCTGAACTTTGCTGATTAATTACGGTAACCTCAAAGTTACAAATGGGCAAGAAGTGAAACAGGTCTATGCAAAATGCATCTGTCAGTGCATATTAGAGAAAGTCTGGCTGGAACTTGGCATCTCTTTGGAGCTTGATCATAATCTGTCCATCTATAAGTTTGAAATATAAGTAAAGTGAAATATAATATAAGTTTGACAGGTTTAGAGCAAAACTCGAGTTTGAGCAACAAAACCTCCCACACCTCCTACGAGAGCCTGCTCATAAGAGCTTACAGAAGCCCAACAGCAAAACTTAGACCAGAGCAACTCCTCCACCATCTTTATGTAAGTAAATCTTTTTTAGCAGAACAGAAAAGTTCAGCTAAATAAATCAGATGATTGAGACCTCCTCTCATGTAATCTGCGATGGCCACAAAAAGTCACTGTAGCTGGGAACTTTCCTGCTGCATGCACCTGTTTGTGCTGCAGCAGCTGGAAACAGAAAGCACTTTTTTGTGACTCCAACTTGTTCAAAATTCCCGTGTTGTTATTCTCTTCCTGTCACAAGTTGCTGCTGAAACAGCCCGAATGTTTCCAAGGCTACGGAGCCAGCATTACGAGAGGAGCATGGAAACAGAAGCGTTATTCCCTGAGTTTGCCGTAGTTTGGGGGTATCATGTTCTTCACTTCCCGGTGACAGAAGGAGGTCCCACTGAAGCTTTTATTACAGATCTGGGGAGGAAACAAAGCCGGCATTCAAAAACTCCAGGCTGTAATCTCATGCTGGCACGGAGCCCAAACTCCTGTTAGGACCCCGTTTGAGTCTGTCCAGCTCCTACCGTTAACAATCACAGACAGAGGACTGTATTTTAGACCAACATTTGGAAAAGGGGTCAAATGAAATGTCATTGTTTTAAGTTTGGGGAAGATTTAAAGAAAAATCATTCATATTTTCACAATCCAGGAAGCATAATAAATGCTTTATTGGCTCTGTCTGTTGTGGACTCCACAATGATGGCTCTATTCACTTTCTCCTAGCTTTTTTTTTTCTGTATTATGTCTTGAAACAAGGTTTGATTTGACTTGAATGATTGCTGAAATTTGTATAGAAGACTGCAGACTCTGTTTGAATCGTTTCAGCCCTCAGAGTACAGACGGCTTTTGTTACACAAAACAATGTGGAGCTAATAAATGGAGCATTGTTGACCTGCTTGGTGGTAAAATCCCTGCAGTGTGAAGGCATCTGGTCTTCCTCACGGTGCCCAGATGGTAGTCTAGGGCTCTTTATCCCCGACATGACAAATAAAACTGATGCATTCAGTCAAAAGCATTATTTTAGTCTTAGTGTAACTAACTTTTCACTCTCAAGTTGTTTTCCCTCTCCTTCACCTGCTTGCAAAGGTCTGGCTGATATCAATTAATACTGCCCTGAAAAAATAAGAAGTTCTTGGTAACTTTGTCACATTAACTTTTGTGATTTAACCATGTTTGGGTTTCTTTTTATGTAATATGATGGTGGAGAACTTCCAGTTCTGTTATAACTCATTAGCGTCCTGCTATAGGAAACAGTTATGTGGCTTTTCCCCAGAAAAAGGAAAAAAAGAGGATTGAATACCTGATCTATGTAAACCACGGGTGTCCATTTTCAGTCCTCAAGTGCCATTATTTTTTTTTTATGTTTCCCTGCTCCAACACACCCCATTCAAATTGAATTAATTTGAATTATTAATTTGAATAACGACAAACCTGTAAAACATCCATTTACTTTAATCAGATGTGTTAAAGCAGGACAACATCTAAAACTTGCAGGACCGTGACCCTTGAGGACTGGAACTGGACATATATGGAGTGGACTATGATCTCTAATCACTGCCTAACATGGAGCAACGCCTCCATCTGGTGGCCAAATATGGGCAAGGCAAGGCAAGTTGATTTGTATACAGTAGCACATTTCATGTACAGGACAATTCAATGTGCTTTACATAAAAAATTAAAAGCATTACAGCGGGGTGCAAAAGAAAAAAAAAATGAGAAGAACAAAGAAGTAGAAGCATGATTCAAAATAGAGAAAAAAAATGTTTAAAAAATTAAAATTAGAAAGAGAGAACATAGAGCCGTGCGGATTTTAACTTTTGAATAAAATCTATGAAAATGCAGCTGAGAACAGGATTTAAATAAACTCAGTGTTTCAGCTGATCTGAGACTTTCTGGGAGTTTGTTCCAGACATGTGGAGCATAGAAGCTAAATTCAGCTTCTCCATGTCTGGTTCTGACCATAGACTGTATATAATTACTGGACGTAGCTTCCGGTCTCTTCTGAATAGAGAAATGTGAAGCCAGTTGGGCGTGTCTTACCGTCGCCATCTTGCCGTGTCACGTACGTCGTCACTCCAGGAAAATCCTAAAATGGGCACAGCGCGGCCGCGGGGCAAATGATTGACAGCTGACGTACTGTGGGCTAAACGCTAACTGAGCTAACACAAAACTAAGAGGAGCTAACAAAGATAAGCCCCCTAAGCGGCATGGTTAAGGTAAGACATGCTTAGACTTGCAATTCGCTGACTAAACACCGCCGTTGTGCGACTCTGTAACAAACTGAGACCTTATTAAGAGCAAAGAAGGAGCTAACTAGGAGCCTCCGGTCGGCAGGCGGAGCTTCCGGTCTGCCGCATGTCAATCATAAGGACACGCCCTTAATTATGTGTAATTTGAAGAATAAATAACATCTAAACGAATGAGTTATAAAAAAATTCACCCCCCTCACAGTTGACATGAAGGTAAACTTGACCTAATAAACCTAAAATGATTTTTTGAACCAGGCTGTAAACCTGTTTATTTCTGCTGTGAAGTTGGCGTTTTTAACATGGAAGTCTATGGGGATTTGCTCGCTCTTGGAGCCAGCCCCTAGCGGATGAAGGGAGGATTACACTATTTACAACAAGGAAGCGAGCTTCACTGTTCTGAGGCGGAGTTTGCCCCTTGGTTCTGACTCTGGGAACTGATACAGGGTATGTATTTAGACCCCTTTAAACTTTTCACACTTTGTTTCATTGCAGCCTTTTGCCAAAATCAAAAAAGTTAATTCTATTTCTCATTAATGTACACACAGCACCCCATCTTGACAGAAAAAAACAGAAATGTAGAAATTTTTGCAAATTTATTTTTCTTTAAAAAGAAAAACTGCTCCATGCACACTGTAAAAGACCGGATCCAGATGACCTTAGGGGTCTAGTAGGTTCATACTGGGTCAAGAGGTCACTGATGTATTTTGGGCCTAAACCATTGGGCATTGGGCTTTATAGAACAGCAACTGGCTGCCAGTCCGTCAGACTGTGTAAAGGCCTCAGAGCTGGACTGATGTGGTCCACTTTTCTGGTCTTAGTGAGAACTCGGACAGCAGAGTTCTGAATGAGCTGCAGCTGTTCAACTGATTTTTTAGGTAGACCAGTAAAGAGACTGTTACAACAATCAAGCTGACTGAAGATGAATGCAAGGACTAGTTTTTAGTTTGAGACATCAGATCTTTTATCCTTGAAATGTTCTTCAGGTGATAGTAGGCCTATTTAGTGATCACGTTGACGTGTTTTTCAGGGTTTAGGTCTGAGTCCATCACTACACCCAGATTTCTGGCCTGGTTGGTGGTTTTTAGGTGTATGGACTGAAGTTCTGTGGCGATCTGCAGTCATTTCTCTTTAGCTCCAAAAACAATCCCTCAGTTTTGTTTTTGTTCAGCTGAAGAACGTTGAGGCACATCCAGTCATTAATCTCCTCAATGCATTTACCCAGAGCCTGTACAGGGCCCCGGTCTCCTGGTGGTGTTGTAATACAGTATATAGCTGTGTGTCATCTGCATAGCTATGGTAACTAATATTGTTCTCTTTATAATCTGGGCCAGTGGGAGCATGTAGATGTTAAACAGAAGAAGCCCCAGGATAGAGCCCTGGGGAATTCTCACATACACTCACTACAGTTTACATTTGATTCTTCAGGATAAATTCAGCTTGTTGTTTATGCTACTGTCGAATCTTATGAAAGAAAACCATGCATACAGATCTGGGCATGAAAAAGTTCCCCTTTCAGTCGACTGCCAGCCACTTACCAGCCACTTACTGCACCAGAGACTTGTCTGCTAATTCAATCGCACAGAGAAACGTCTGTGTGCCCAGGGGAAACGATTTCAGAGCATAAAAGAATGCCCGGAACAAGGACGTTTCCACACGCCAAGTTTGGACACCGTACGTGATGACGTATTTGCGGGACACATCATCATCACGTACGGGGATGACGATCACTGAGCCAGCGATAGTGGCTGAACGAGGGGCTGGCCTTTTTCTGGCAGAAAAAGGAGGAACTTTTTCATGCCCACATCGGTACCTGCTGATACAACCAGCCAGATGAACAGAACATCCAAAATCTGAAATTCAGAAGCAGTGTTCATGGGAATTAAGAGCATAAGTAGCATCTACAGATGTCTGGACAGGTTTACCAGAAGAAAGCATCTGACCCCTTAAAACAGGAAAAGGAGGAAAAGAGGTTTGCAAAGTTGCATCTGAACAAACTTCTGGAACAACATCCTTGGACAGATCAGATGAGACCGAAGTTTAGATGTTTTGTCATAATGCAGAGCAGACACTGTATCAGCACACGCACCTCAAACCTACTCCAGTCCAAGTTTCAAGTCCAAAAGTGAGGCCAGTTGCGACGGCTAAACACTAAACACAAAATTTTCAAAAGAATGCCTGACTGACACAGAAAAGAAACGAGGTGTCAAAGTCCGCCTCAGAAGAACTGAAATGCTGTGCTGGTCTGTGCACAAATGGAAGAACTTCAGCAACTTCAAAATGAAGACAGAGTCAAAGTTCCTCCATCATGTTTACATCATACAGACGATGATTAGCTGATGCTCCAGAGCTAAAACAATAATACTTAGTCAGTCAGTCAGCCATTTTCTGTACCGCTTATCTAGTTCAGGGTCGTGGGGGTTGCTGGAGCCTATCCCAGCTATTATGAGGCGAGAGGCGGGATACACCCTGGACAGGTCACCAATAATATTATAATAGATAAATAATTTAAAAATGAATAAAAATGACATTTTCTATGGTTTGCTAAACTGAATAGTGTAGAATAATCATGTAAAACAAGTAACACAGAAATGTAAACTTTAGGCTCTGATATTTCAGACTGAATCTTGTTATAAACTCTTTTAGATATTGACATGAGATGGATTAATTAAAAAGTGCCTGATGTGGAGAAACTGAAACAATTGATCCATGCATTGCCAGTCAGATAGTATCATTTACCTCGGTCTCCCTTTTCCAACTTGTTTCTCGTTGGAGCTTTTAGCCATCCTAAAAGCACAGTTTAAACCTAAATTCCTTTTTGCTGAAGCACACATTATTTCACAACCTATTGTGAGAGAGAAGGCTCGATTTAACTCCCAGAAAAGAAATCAATAAATCTGTTTTGCAACGCAGACAGTCTCCTCCACTGCAGGGAAAAAAGAGCTGTTCTGTGAGAGCTACAGTTATCCATTTATCTCGCACTGTAGTAAAGCCCACTCACAATAAGTTGTACTATGAGCCTGACTCACGTTGCCTTTCAGGGCTGCAAACACACACAGTCTTCTGGTGCACATCTTCCCCCAGGCCTCCTATGAGCGGAGGTGTGCAATGTGGAGAGGCTGCATTGCCACGGAGGTAGTGATTACCGTAAGCAGTCTCAGCGTGATGATATAACTCATTCAGTGCTTCTATTATGTGGATTTAATTCCATCCCCGCTCTCGTTTAGCCACAAACATCTTTCGATTAAAACAGAGCAAACACACTGCTAAAAATAAATCACTTCATCTACTTTATGCCATTATTTCATTCTTCGGGCTGTTAAGTGACTGTTACAGAGCTTTTGGCTTTTACATGATCTCCAGAAATGTGAAGACAATCAATGATAAAAGCATAAAATGGGCCTTATGGTAAATGTTTCTCAGCTACTGCATGCATGTTAGCTATCACCTGTGCATTGCTTTGTAACACTGCAGCTGCAATCTGTTCCTGGGAAAATGATGTCAGAAACAGTGTGCAACACTCATTTATTGACTGTTGTAAGAGGTATTACCCAATCATACACTCTGCAGCAACTTCTGAACTTGCTGCATTAAAGACACACAACGTAACTTTTAGACCTTGAAAATATGCGTTTCTGACTCGATTTGATGGCACACCGGCAGTCATTATGTGGATTTTCAAGCAGTCACTGCCCAGCGGTGTCCCAAGGCTCAGAAACTGCACTATGATCTTGACCAAATGAAAATCTGGACAAATTATTTAGTTACCTTAAAGTTACAGTAAAGGACTTGGTCAGAAACTATTCAAGAACAAACTGAAAAAAAAAGAAAAAAAAAAGTCTATCTGGTCTGGGAGGAACATAAGAGAAGAGAAAAGAGAACAATAATTAAATAAATATAATAACAGGACACAATTGGATTTTTTAGGTAATAGAGGACACCAAGACAGAAGGGAGAGTTAGCAAGCTATTAAAATAGTTAAGGAATGACTGCCATCTTATATAGAACCATTCACCATCATTTATATCTATTTTTAGTTTTTTCTTTTGTTAGTTTTCCCATCATTGTTATTATAAGGTGGGAGATTTGACTTATTTTTCCTTCTCTAAGCTGAAAACCTGGTGTTATGTGAATATGTGTCTGTATTAATATCCAGCTAAATTTCTCCCCGATGAAAAAAAATAACAACCCCCCCCAAAAAAAGAAACTGCACTATGTAACTTTTGAATCCAGGACAAGGCCGTGACATTGCCACCGACTATTGGTTGCGCACCGTGTCACTTACTAGCAAACGGATATGAACCAGACATGAACGCAACGGGTAGTTTTGAACGCGCATCATGTTGGATTCGGCAAAGAAACGCAAGGAAACATTACCGGAGGAAGAGAGGAAGGGACAGAACAAGAGTCAAGATAAGACTGTCTTTTACTGGCTGGGGTGAGCTCACAGTACAGGTACGATGCAAGATGGATGCTAGTTTAGCTGCCGATAGGGGGCGCGTCGCTGAGAAAACTGCGGAAAGTTCCGTTGTGGGTCTTTAACACGGCCGCATATTTCTGTAAACCAACTGTTCATGTATTCTTATACACAATTTGTCACGGCTGAACTTGATCTTGATAAATTCCTCTTATAGTTTTCTATGAAATGTTTAGCAACTGTGGTGGAAATCTAAGAGTTTATGTAAGGTGAAAGCAGGACTCTGTCCTTGTCCTTCACTAAAGTTCACTCTAAGGACAAAGTCCTGCTTTCACCTTACATAAACTCTTAGATTTCCACCACACAACCATGTTCATCCGCATCCCCAAATACATTCATTTTACAATAAAGGCTGTAAAAGTGTGAGATGCCTGACTCCTCTGGGGGCTGGATAAACATAACCATGTATTTTGGTCCCTAATCCTGATTGAAACAGTTCCTGTAAATTTAACTAATCCCCCAAATAGTGTTTATTTAGGTCTGGACATAAAGAAAAAATGCTGCAGAACTAGACTGAAAATACATGATGGTACAAAGTATGAGTCCCAGTCTCCTTGGTGAAATTTCTTTTTTTCACTGACACCTAAACCTTCTTTTGTTTGTCTTGTTTAGTTTTTAAACTTTTTCTTTGTCTTCTCTCCAGAGGAGTCATCCCTGGCTGGGTTTTTGCGTTTGTGTCCTGTCCCTTTACCTTTCTATCGACTGAGACAGATGGCCGTCCTCCCTTAGCCTGGTTCTGTTGGAGATTTCCTTTTGTCAAATAAGAGTTTTTCCTCGCCACTGTCACCTGACACCCTGCGCAGGTTAAGGACCAGGGACTGAATCAAAGTGAGAAATCAATGCAGTCTTTTGGCTTTCTTACTTCACGGACTGGATTCTGTTAAGCTGAATTGGAATTAACTGGATTTAACTGGATATTCTTTTCACTGGACAACCTCTTGACTTCCTGAGCTGTAGCTGTCCAGAAAGGGGATTAATTTGCATACACTGTAAAATGTAATACTGGTTTGAATAGAATACATCTAGTAGATATGTTAATTTCAAATTAGTTGTTAGTAATACTAATCTTGAATAAGTTGTAAGAACTTTAGAGGGCAAATGCTGGATAACTTAATTTACTTGAATTGAATCAGTGTCATTAAATTGAGTCCAGGGAAGTTAGTGATGGTGAGGGAACAGGTTTCCCACAATGCAGTTCACTTATTTTAACAACAAATTCGAGATAATTCACAAATGAAGGATTTATATGTAATGTTGGTAGTGCCATGTGACCGCTCTCAACTTTTTTGTTTATTCCTATATATAAAACCTACTATCCAGCAGCTGTGCACTGTGACAGAGACGTCTGTGGTCTGACATTAGTTGTATCTAAAACCAAAGACTGAAAACATGGAGGTACAGTAGTATCTGGTCACGTCTGATGAGATAAGTGAAGCCAATTGGGCGTGTCCCACTGTCGCCATCTTGCCGTGTCATGTGTGTCGTCACTCCCAGAAAATACCAAATTGGGGAAAGGGCAGCCTCGGGGCAAATGATTGACCGCCAACGTACTCTGGGCTAAATGCTAACCAAGCTAACTCAAACTAACAAGAGCTAACAAAGATTAGCCTCATAAATGGCGGGATAAAGGTAAGACTTGTTTGGACTGTTAGCTGGCTAAAAACCACCATATTGCTACTCTGCTGCAGACTGAGACCTTACCGAGAGAAAACAAGGAGCTAATAGTTAACCACAGGCTGGCATCCACTCTGCTGCCTGTCAATAAAAAGGAAACACCTTTAATTATGTGTAATTTTAAGATTAAATAACATCTAAATGGATGAGTTATGAAAAGTTCCCCTCCTTCATAGTTGACTTGAAGGTAAAGTTGACCTATTAAACCTAAAATGATTTTTTGAACCAGGCAAACATGTTTATATCTACTGTGAAGTTGGTCTTTTTACCATGGCGGTCTATGGGGATTTGCTCTGTTTTGCAGCCAGCCCCTAGTGGATGAACAGAGAACTACAGTACAATTTTAAGCACTTTTCTGGAATTCTGCATTGGCCTCAATGTTGGCCTTCGGAGGTTGCTGCTTGGCTAAAACCCACCCAGAGTAATTTCCTGTTACAGAGCAAGAACAATTTTGAATTCATCAATAGTTTTAAATAAGATGAACTTGAAATCATCATGTTAGTACAAAATAAAACAAAGTTTGTGTAAGTATCTCATTTTAATTTAGTGAAATGAATCACATCAAGTTTCCTCCACAACCTCATTCACTTTCAGCGCAATCAAATTGATCAAGTTCAAAGAAGTTCTACAAACTTAAACCACTCTAGTTGATTCTTCTTAGTCACTCCCATTAGTAAAAACTTAATTTGCCATAGGCACCAAGTTTGTGAATTTTTTTTTTAAAGTAAAGCCAACTGAGCCAACTTGTTAGAATTTACAGTGTACCGGCAGGGTCATGCAACCCCTGGTTCCCATGATGTAAAAAGGTTTAATGTAAACATCTGAATCAAGCTGCAACGTGAGTTTTCAGAAACAGAAAAATAAGTGGACTGTCATGTGAACACAAGCCAAAAAAAAAATGATAGATATATGTTCAGTTTCCCAGCCATTGAGTTTCCAGTAGATTTTTTTTTAGCTATTACAGATTTTGATGTGAGGTGACTGGATGAATTGTCTTTTGTATGAGTTGTTTCGAGCAAAGCTTCTGACTTTATTAAAAATAAAATCATGTTGAGATTGTAACAAGCACAACAAAATGAGGTGTCTTCCCTGTTGTGTTGAATAAAGAGATAAATATTTTGAGGCAGTGGGAGCGATGCAGCTCTTCAAGTCTTTGATTCTGGTGTATTTTCCACCTTAGAAAACCCACACAGAGATGGTAGCACTGGGGGCTCTCAGTGGGTGGACATCAGCCATGTCTGCCATGTTCTCACCTCAGGTCAGGTCCTCTGTGATGTGGACTCTGGAAACAGAGGGCTGACATCGGCCCTGAACAAACAATTCAGAAAACAATGTTCGTGTAAATCAGTTGTATATTATTTTAGTCATCATCAGTCATTTTCTGTGCCGCTTATCCAGTTCAGGGTCGCGGGGGTTGCTGGAGCCTATCCCAGCTATTAACAGGTGAGAGGTGGGGTACACCCCGGACAGGTCGCCAGTCTGTCGCAGGGCCAACACAGACAGACAGACAACCATGCACACCCACATTCACTCCTAGGGACAATTTAGAGTGATCAATTAGCCACTGTTGGAATTGTTCGAACCCCCTCCCCAGCCAGGAATTGAACTAGCAACCTTCTTACTGTGAGGCTGCGGTGCTAACCACCATGCAGCTGTATAATATTTGAATTGTACAAATTTACCAACCTGTAAATAAATATTTAGTAAAGAGGCTTGACTTTGTTGTAGACGGACTGAGACATTTAGTATCCCAGAGCATCTCAGGCTGAGACCAGAAAACCAAAGTCTCTCAGGGACTTTCAGCTATATTTGGCTATAAAATTGATCTTTACTTAAAAAACAATTTTTATTTTCTGAAACCTTATTTTCTTTTTTTTCTTAAATTAATTTTTCAATGAAGTTAATTTCATACTAATTCATTTTCCTTATCATAGCTGCATTGCACATACACCATTTGACTGCCATTATGATTGAGATGTTGCTGCACAAAGGACTGAGTGAATGACTAACAGCGTATGAATGAGCTCAGATTGGTCCCTGAGAGAGACCGCCTTGCTGCCATCAATCAGCCGCCTGCATGCTACCTGGAGGCAGAAACAGTGAAGATAAAGAACACTTACCTTCTGGAAATTGCTATAATTGCGTGATTAAGACCAATGACGTCAAACAAAAGCCTTTTTTTAACTGAATGAACTTCATTCACACTCACGTCGGTATGGCTGTGACTCACCAGCATCCCGGCCTTGGGGTTTGTGTTCAGCATCTGTGCTGCAGCAGTCTCTGGTGAATGACAGAGCTGTGACGGAGAGTCAGAGGCAGTGTTTATAGCTGGTTGGAAACACATTTAATTATTACATGGGTGGACCTGACTTTGTCCTCTCCAGGCTTGATGTCGTCCCTGTGTGTGTAAACAGCGTAGGAGCATTGCTTTCTGTCAGGCTCATGCTCATCATCACTGTGATAGAGTCATAAAACAAACACGTTTATTCATTAACTAAATTTCCAATAAGCTTTTCTACCTGTGGGTCTTCTACAAACAGAGTCCAGTAACAACCCACTCAGTCCTGTGATCATGGGACTCATCATGCTACTCCTGGCCAGAGGAAATATGAGTCCTATGGCTTATGATGTCATCATCCTCTGGGAGCCCAGTCCAGTCAGACAATACAACATAAAAAACATGAGACATTTTATTCATGGAAAATATTAGCTCAGTCGAAATTGTTGAAATTGAAATTGAAGGCAGCAACATGTTACAAAAAGGTTGGAATGAGGGGAAAAAAAAACTAAAAATGAAAGGAAGATAGTGCTTAAACAAGCGGGCGCAGGAACACGAAATAGCAACAGGTTTAGCTAAATGACTGAGTATAAAAACAGTACCTGAAAAAGGCAGATCTATCATAGAAATCAATTCATGGACACCGTTAACACAAGTTGCGTTTTCATAAATTTTTTTTGTAATATTTCTTAAATTTTGAAAAAGGACAATTGCAATATGAATGTGTTTCCGTTGAATGGTGTATAAGCTGTAATTCTTGGAAAACAAGGGCTTTGCGATACATCTATATATTTTTAAATGAGATATGGAATTGGACCACAATGCATTTATTGATACACGTAGTTCAATGTTTGTTTGTTTTATCTTGATATAACAAACATATGTCATATTTGGCTTTGACAGTGACTTAACTTTTTTTTTTACTTTGCAATAAAAATATTGGGATATATATCGTATATCGATATTCAGGCTAAATATATCGGGATATGACTTTTGGTCTATATCACCCAGCTCTAGTGGCAACATAGAATTAACATTTGTGAATGAGATAACCAAGTCATGGCTATAAGTTACAAATATCTGGAACCTACATAAATAAATCTTGGCCAGTTCTTACTAATACATGAAAAACTTAAACAATATCTCCATGTTGTCCAAAAATGAACTCCGTTTGCTGAATTATGGCAATTTTCGGATTTTTCATGTGGGTCTGTGTGACTGGTAAAACTTTCCCCATTACTCTGATTCCAAAGTTAATGCTTGGAAAAGATCATAAACATCATAATCAAGAAGGGAAAACTGGTTTTTGCCCTGTTGCTGTCAGACTGAAAACTTTCAGAGATATTTTTTCAAATCATGGATGCTGTGTTTTCTGCATCTGATTGTATGTCATGTACATTAGTGGAAACTTATACATCTGGAAAAGCACCATTGATACTGAAAGTTGCGATCAGATTTAAAATCAACATCTGCAATATTAGGCATCTTTTCTTAAGGAAAGGCTTTGTTCATATCAGCCAGATGATGTTAGATTATATGTTGCATCTATTATAGGAGTATGACTTCTTTGAAGAGGAGTCGGAGGTTTGATGGGAATGTCTCCTGTCTAGATGTTTCACTAACTAAAACATTTGTTGCATCATAAGAATAAAAGAAAAGTACAAATAAGCCCCAGGACTTTATTGCTGAGTAATTAGAGTTTTGTCAGATAAGAATTGGAAACAATCTCATCCAGCAACTGGTCTCAGTTTCCAGATTACAGTCTGTCGGTAAAAGATGCTAAACGGTGGAAAACATGACCTTGTCCCAACTTTTTAATAAATGCGTTGCTGCCAGATAAGCTAATAGTTCTCAACTCACTTACAACACTTGATGTTTTCCTTTCTTTTTCTTTTGTATATCTATGATATTCCCGTTTTAAGAGAAAGTCAGACAGACTGAAAGTCATGATCACTGATCAAACCCACACACAGAAACTGACGAAGTTACGATGAATAAGATTCAACGCAGGCCCAGAGCACCACTTTCACAGATAAAGTGTGTGTCCAAGACTGTGCGGGTGTGTTTGTGTGTGTGTGTGTAACTCCCAAATGGCAGCGTAGTCTGTCAGACAGGAACAAGAAGGGAATTTCTCAGAGAAGTGGTTTCCTCTCTGCCGAGCTGAAGGCCTTCCCTAATTAGTGGAGAAGTGTCATCAGGGCTCAACAGTTAATCACAACAGTGTGAGGAGACAACTGCAGCCAAGCAAGACTCATCATTTCACAAAACAACACAAGATTTTGCACATTTTTCCAAGAAGATTCACAACTTCCTGTCACATCCGAGGATTGTCACACATGGATTTCTCATACTTGCAGTCAGTAAGTGAGATAATTACACTGGAAGTGTTTTTTTTTTCCAGGACTGTGGGTGTGTGGAGATAACCAGAGCAGGTGCAGCGATGCTCATAAATATCTAATGAACCCCAGCTGTAGAGGAGAAGTCCACTGATTAATGATCTTCGGTTTTACGAACAGTAATGTCAACATTGATGGCCAATATTTGTGGAGTTCATCTCTAGAAATATTCTACATTATTTTGGGCCAAAGCCATTATCTTAAGTTAGTCAGTCGACATCAGAGTGGAGCCAGAAATGGCCTCATCCTGTCAGCCAGTGAGATAAATTGCCTATTAGCCTTTTGGGTTTATGATAATTTGGTGCAATCAATCATGGAGTATGAATAGATGCCAAATGGAGGCTCGTCTCTTCTGAATAATAAAAGCTTGGATTCACAGGGAGTCTGCTTCATTTTGGGGAATTGTGTTGTAAAAAAGTTGATCTGCTTCTATTATCCTTCAATGTGTAAAATACTAAATGTCCAGCTTCACACACCAGGCTGAAACATGTTAGTTTCCATAGTAACAATCAGTTACGCCTGCTGATGACCGATAACAGAGGAAAATATGACTCATTAATAACTCCTGTTGTGCTAACAACGAGAAGAGGTTTTAATGTGTTTCAGACAGAGCATGTGATACAGGAAAAGTCCTGGTGAGTTAGCAGAAGTACTGAGGCACAGCAGCTCAGCCCTGCTGCAGATTATCGGAGGCATGATCGTGTACATGGCTACTTGGTCAAGAGTGACTGGTTAGCATGACTCACACTTGGGAGTCTGGGGATCAAATCCCGCCTGCATCCTCCTTTGTCCTGCCACAGTAAAATGTTTTTCTCTGTTCAATTCTTCCAGAAGGAAAATATGTTCAGCCTCAGTCAGCAAAAATGCTATTTGATGTGGTTAACGGTTGATATGGAGCATTTTTATTGAAAGCTATATTTTCAAAAATAGATAATACCTCCATGAGTCGTGGTGCAGAATGAAAGTACATTTCCTAAAAAAGATTATATTTAGCCTGAATATAAAATGAACTTTAACGGGTTTGACAATGGTGTTATGTTTACATCTACAAGCCAATACACGGCCCAATACGATCTCTGTGTGGCTACAGTATGTTGGGCACAGTTAGTAAGTAAAAATATGTAAAGTGGACACATAAGGAAAAAAAATGACAAAAACTTATTGTTACTTCCATTTCAACGCAGAGTTTTAGTTTCCCTGTAGTTTTCTGTGTTTGTACCAGCCTGCTTGTCTTTACTGTATCTTGTTCCTGACAGGCTGCTGCAGCTTTTTAAAATATTTTTGTCCTGACTTAAACCAATCAGAGTGGCGTCCAAAAAGTGTTTAGAGCTGCTATGCAAAGTTCCACTGTTTTATCCCATAAAACTTAGATGAAAGGAGACTTATGGCAGCAAACCTGCTGTGGAAGCACACCAAGAGATTCATGACACCTTAAAACTGCTTTCCTACTTTCTGCATCAAAAAGATGGTTTGTTATCTTGTATTTGGAAAAGGCTGAAAATAGAAAGATAAAACACTCCATCCTTGGACTGCAACAACAGGATGGTGTGTATGATGCAGCCTGTTTCATTTCACACACTCCTACTGGTTGATACCGGAAGAAAGTTTTGAAATGAGAAGCTTTAAATGTGACATGAAAGTGTGTTAGGTCCACTTCTTCAGCCTTCTTGAGCGCTATTTTAGCCTTGTTTTCTTGTAGCTGCTCCTCTGAGCTTAATCCCAGCTATGTTTTGGGCATGTTTGCCTCACTGTCTGCCTACTCGTTACCTTTAAAGCCAACTGACTGCATAAAACCTGCTTTCATCCTCCTGTCTCCTGAATCTGCTCTACAAAGAATCGTTACACGAAGTGTTTGGCCCACAGTCTGTCACTTCCCTCCTCCTCGTTGCTATTCGAGTGGTTGGTTTGCCTCCTGGCTCAGGAGATAACTTGCATATGTTCTGTACCTGAGTGGACTCACTTTTGGACACTTTTCTGTTTGTCCTGTCAGGCCTTTGGCATGAGTTCACATAGTCAAGCACAGTATTAATTTCAGATGTTTTTGCTTCACTAAATGATGACCTGTTAGGCTCTATTTTTCCCTCAGTAACTTCATTGTTTCATTACCATGAAACACATCACGCCTACCTTGTGGCTTCTGTGGCATGACCCAAAGAATGATAAGCTGCAATTACTCTATCATGCTAGTAAAAGCCTGTCTGCAGTCTGTCTTTGAGCTCTGTGCTTTAGCTAAAAACCCATAAGTATTACAGTGGGGGCAGCCAGACCTTGAATATTTCCCCAAATACTCAAGATATACAGTAGCAAAAGAACTAAATGTGCTAAATAGGGATGTTTGACATTGGCTTTTTTGCCGATATCCGATATTGTCCAACTCCCAAAGAGCAACTGGCAGGTAAAGAGCATTGTTGATGGTTTGCATGAAGCATTTTTGATAGTTAATATCTATTTTGTGTTTGTAGAAGTCGGTATATGAGAAAATAAAGAAATCGTTTAAAGGCTATCAAAAACTGCTTAAACACCTCTAAAACCAGAAGTGACGTCGTGTACGGTGCTCCGTGATGTACAGATATGGCTAGCAGAGCTAAACAGAATGGACGAGTGAGAGGAGGATGGAGAAAGTTCTATTATTCTTAGATTTAAAGGGCCTGGGGTCTCATTTATAAAACTGTGCGCAGAATCTATACTAAAAGTGTACGTGCGCCAAAAACCCAAAGTTTGCTTATGCCGAAAAATATTCAGATTTATAAAACCGGGCGTACGCAAAAATCCAAGCAATTTCCCCTTTATAAATCACACTCCTTGGAAGTTTGCGCAGGTGAATTTGGCTCATATCCCGCCCCCTACACGCCCACTTTCTACCATGAAGGGTCAATGCAAAGCACCTCATGGATATTTTTTTGCATATAAATAAGCCAGCTGATCTGAGGCATTTAAACTTGATCGTGGCGTCTGAGAAGACGAAAAAACGCAGTTTCATGGAGAATGAAGTGGAGGAGCTTGTTGGTGAGGTGAAACGTTGAAAGAACGTTATATTTGGACTTTACAGTGGAATCGCAGATAAACAGAAGTGACAGCACGTTGCTGCAGCGGTGAATGAACACAACGGCTCGCTGCACACCGGAGCGCGTTGTCAACAACTGCGCACTGGGATTAAACGGATTCGGCAGGTCGGTCGAGTCCAGTTTAACACACAGATCCAGGAGTTCCCAAACTTTCTGAGCTACGACCCCCCCAGATACCAGACGTTGTTGTTCCTGACCCCCGCAACAGCTGAGCTCTTTATTGTGCGACATTTCAGATCATCCTGCAGCATCTACATGTGAGGCTGGAAAACTGTCAGAATCTTCATGAATTAGGGGGATAACGGGGGTTTGGTGGATTATTAATGAAATGAAATGAAAAATACTTTATTAATCCCAGAAGGGAAATTCAATGTTTGTAATACTGTTTTTTTTTTTTTTTTTTTTTACAATATAACATCTATCTAACATAACAATAATATAAAAAGTACAAGTGCAACAATAATCATACATATGTACACAACTGTAAGAAAACATGATAATAAAAAAAAACAACTTAGCTGACCAAGATATGAGAAGGGACTTTTGCAAGATATTGCTAAATTGCAATTTTTATTATGAGTTAGGCTCTAATTTATTTATTAGAAAATGAATGCGTTTATATTCCTACAGATTAATCTCCCTGCATTAACAGATTTATTTTGACAACCCTAAATATTCTAAATGTATTTAGTTTACAGCGATTACAATCGTCTGGCGACCCTCTGAAATGATCTAAGAATCCCCAGTTCGGGAAGGTTGCTCAGGGGAATCTATCGGCATCAGTCCGTAATCATGGCCCAGGGAATATTCGTGGTTTCTAAAAACTCTCTCCATCTTTATCCTCTTCTTTCCATGATCTTCCAGCAGTGCAGCGCGTCCGTTGTGAAGCATTATGTACGAGTGTCACCGTTTCCTCAGTAATTACAATCAGCCTCCACACCTTGTTACAGGTAACCTCTGAAATGAGGCTGATGGATCGTACAGCTCAATCCAGGAACAGACGGGGGTTTACGATGGTCTCCAGTCTGATATGATGGTTAAATGCATGATCGTGGCTTCAGCTCATCATCTTACCAGCAGGTAAAAGCCAAACCAATATTAACCCTGGTTTTCCACAGTGCACTATCTCAAGCTCTTACCTTTTCTTTGGTGCATCTGCAATTTCTTTTCTTTCTTTCTTTCTTTCTTTCTTTCTTTCTTTCTTTCTTTCTTTCTTTCTTTCTTTCTTTCTTTCTTTCTTTCTTTCTTTCTATCGTCCTTCAAGAGTTCGAGTGACTGGCATCTGCTCCAGTCATGAGCTTATTTTCACACAGCGTCATGCTCTTAGCTCTGTCATTGGCTGGCGATATAAACAGAAATCTCCACCCAGAAATGTCCCAAACACAACAAAACAATACGAAAGTGCGAATTACAGGCAGAGGGAGAGAGCGTTGTATGCAAACGCACCATGGCACGCGAGTAGGGGCCCAAAGGCGCGGTTTGAGACAGATTTCACTTGCTCAAGTCTAACGTTTATTTGCACGGGGGGAACTTTGGACTCTGCCTTTAACTTAAAAACCAGACGTATTGTAAGCAGCTTCAAAGCAAGTCAGTCGGTAGCAGCAGCAGCTGCACCGTAGTCACATGACTGTAAAAGGAATGCTGGGATATGAAGTTCTTCCACAATAACAAGGACTTTTCTACATGTTGGACCTGTATTCATAGAACAAGATCTTGTAAGATTTTGTAATGGAACAATGAGATCTCGCGAGATTTTGTCAATAAAATATCGGTCCGAATATTTTCTGATATCACATTTTAATGCAGATACTGGCCACTAATATCAGTAGGCGGAGAATATCAGACATCAGTGCTAAATATTTACATCTATCTATCTATCTATCTATCTATCTATCTATCTATCTATCTATCTATCTATCTATCTATCTATCTATCTATCTATCTATCTATCTATCTATCTATCTATCTATCTGTCTGTCTGTCTGTCTGTCTGTCTGTCTGTCTGTCTGTCTGTCTGTCTGTCTGTCTGTAAAGACCCGCATACAGCAGCTTCCAGGTTCTGATGAGCTGCATTTCCAGCTGTTCATCATGAAATTACTCATTGAATGACCTGCTTATTCTTTCACAAATGCTTGAGTGAGCACATAATTGAACTGAATGTGCACATTAACACAGAGCTGTAAGAGTGTTAAAGTGTGGACTGTTTGCCAGCCCTCATCTTACTGGTTGCGGAGGCGGAGGCGGTGGTGGTGCGTAACAGGAGCGCTCTGTGAGTCATGGTTGCTCCCACTACTAGGGCCTCCTCCAGTGTTGAAGACCCCATTGAGGCTGAAAATGCTATGTAGGAGTCCAGCATCTTGAGTGTGTACTGCTTGCTGGCGGCAGAGTAATCCAGCAAATCAAACATAACGACCCAATGCTGCAATAAATCAGGCTTTTGTTTAAAGAAAGCTGTGCATTGGCAATTGCTTGAAGGGGAAGTTAGCTTTTTTTCAATCTGGACCTATTTTCTCGCATGAAATACATTCATTTACTCACCCAGACAGTTTTGGTGCAACTTGAATTCCTTTGGGAGATATGTAGATCCACTCCAGATCAGCATATGTCCAATATAATGAAAGTGATGGGGCAACCGCTCGCAGCCTCTTAATATGCATTATCTGCCACAAACTCCTTCATTTCACCAATGTTTTATTACGAAACATTAGTCGGTCCCCTTGTGAGCTCAGCATGGTTTTGTGGTGATTCGTGGTTGTTCGTGGTGGTTCGTCCTTATTTACAGACATTTATTTGTTATGGTGTAAAAATGGCTGTAAATAAGGTAACCTTAGGACAGCACACAGGGGCTTCAATGAAGAGGCCACAACAGTCAGTGTGGGTCATGCACATACCATTTATTTCATAGCAGCTAAACCCCTAAATCTCACGACAAGAAAGACAAGATGACAGATAAGTCGTCCTATGGCTGGGAGACCAACCACTCACCATAAAGGTACTGGGGGTATCCTACAGACCAAAAAAAAGGGAATAACCCAACACTTAAAAACACCAAAAGTCCATCTCACCCGTTGCAGGGATTCACCAGTTCAGTTAGTGAACAAAGTTTGAATGAGCTCAGCCTGCAGTCGCACCTGGTACTAATCAGTTTGTCCTGCAGTTCCTGCTTCCACTCATTGGTGCTCCTGCAGGCCCCAGTGACCCACTGCTACAATAAGGATGACTCACCACAAAAAGCAGCTTCAAGCTCACGGGGGGGGGGGGGGGGGGGGGGTCCGACTAATGTTTTATGACAAAACATCGGTGAAATCTACAGTAATGATGCACAGCAGTGTGCGCATAATTGATTTATTTGTAAAAGAAAAAAAGAACAAACACAAAGCATCCTTGCTATAGGTAAAGATTATGTTTTTTTTTATTTCTTTGGTCGTATAAGCAGACATTAGATTTAAGGTGAGATTTTCACAATTAGACTTGATCAGGATGTGGAGGACTGGGATGCAATTATACAAAAAAGACTATCAATCCATCTTGATATGTATTTTTTTTCTTTTAATTTCGCTAATACAAACACAGGAATACATTTAAGCCCCATTCATACTCCACGGTAAATACTGATATGGACGCTTTTATCCGTATCCGAAGATTGTTTTATCTGTCAGTATGTCCGTTGCCGTGATCTTCAATGCTGGTCGTCCAGGGCCAGTGTCCTGCAGGTTTTAGAAGTTTCCGGAGGTGGAAAATCCAGGTGCCATAAAGTAAAAATCCTGCCATGTTTTTGGTTCTTCCCGTACATTTACAGTGCAACAGGTGCTTCCACTAACGAGCTCATCTACAGAGGAGCTGTGCTAATTAAATTCAGCTGCTTAAGTGATGTGGGAACAACGGCTGGGCACGATTTTTACTTTCTGGACCAGAGATGTCCACCTACTGCAGTTTTTCCCTCTGCAACACACCTGATTCAAATCAGTGGGTAATTAGCAGACTTGTGCAGGGCTTGATGAGTCTGAATCAGATGTGTAGCAGGGAAACTTCTTAAACCTGCAGGACACCGGCCCCCTGGGGACCAGGATTGAGGATCCCTGCTATAGACTGTCCCAGGGTCGGTTTTCCTCAAGCAGGTTTAAAAAACACTGGGTCAAATCCAAAACTCTGAATTGTCCTACTCAGACAGTAAACTGAGTTCATCATTTTTAATATTTAAAAAAAAAAATCGCCTGCTGACTGTAAATAAAAGCGGAAATCAAACCGTGTGTGTGGCTGAAAGGGTGGAGCAACTGCAAGAAACCTGAGGTTTCTTTACAACTAATTTGGTCTTGACCAGGTTAGTTTCAAAGAGTCTGTTACTCCGGTAACTGACTGAGGTTTTAAGTTACCCCTCTTTGTGAAACAGTTACTCCTCCTTTTCTGGGTTGAGCTACCTTTGTGAGTTTCTCCATTTCAGGGTTAAAAAAAAAACCTCAAGGTTTTCATTAAACCTGCTTTGTAAAATGGATCCCAGGTTCTTCACTTCCACCCTTCCCTTGTTTGTTTTCTCGTCAATATTACCTAATCCATCCATCCATCCATCCATCCATCCATCCATCCATCCATCCATCTTCTCCTGCTCATCTGATGTTGGGCTGTGGTGGCAGCAGCTGAAGCAGGAGAGCCTAGACTTGCTCCTCCCCGATCACATATTCTAAGTGTTCCTAGTCCAGAGATGTCCCTGATAGTATGTCCTGTTTCTTGGGGCCTCCTCCCAGTGAGCTGTATTTGTATAGCACCAATTCACATCAAAGTCATCTCAAGTCACTTCATTCAAGCAAATTTTGCAATCTAGTTAAAACAAATCCACATTGGTCCAATTTAGAATAACTGTCTACACAAACCAATTTGTAAAAAAAAAAAGCCCATCTAGAATACCAATGGAATGTCTGCACCCCTCCTGGGTGACCAAGATCCTAACACCGTCTCTAAAGGTTGAGAAACATCGAGCCAATTTTCGGCCGTCAGGTGTTGTAGACTCTTTTGAAGTTTGGGACGAGTCAGTTTGTTGACTGATGTCTTTCGCTGCTGTTGGCCGTCGGTAGCCGCTGCCAGTGCCGTTAGCGTTCTTTTCAGCTGATTGAACATGTGTAATTGGTGTCGGCCAGTCATTCAGTTGATGAAGAGTTGGCCAATCAGATTGGAGGAGAGCTAGCTCTTGCTAGCAAATCAGAGAACGAGTAGACCTGAAGTGAAGATGGTAAAGAAACCAGATAAAGCACAAAAGTGTGGACAAAATGCACACTCTGTCATTTGACATTGTTTTGGATTAATCATCTTTGATCATGTGGGACGAAAATACAGAAGAGCAGCTGATCAGCATGATGGTGGAAAGGCCGGCGTTGTTTGCGGTTGCGAAAAGGTAATGTTTTAAAGGCTCGTTATATCCTCCAATATATCCTCTCAAAGGTTGAAATTTTGGATTAAGAAATACGCAACCATTATCTGTTTTAATTCATTGAGGTGAGATGAGAGCTGATTCTGTACTGTTGTTCTAGGTTAAAATAATCTGTTCAATATTCTTTACTGTTGTGAGTGCCTGATAAAGGGCGAGAAAAGTAAACTAGGGCTGAAAAAATAAAGCTAAATATACTATACCGTAAAAATTTGAAGGAATTTCTTTGTTTTAACTTTTTACAGTATTTCATCTGTTTTTCTAAAGGAGTCATCACCTGCTTTTTTTTTGTATCCAGTCTCCCCTTAAATGGTCTTAAAGGTACTTGAGGCAAGACTAAGAAATGAGACTCGCGACTGCCACGACTGGCACTGCGGGTAACTGCAACCATGAGCCAAGCCGTCATGGGAGCGTTCACAAACTGAAGCTATAATGTTGTTTACAACGCTGATAAAGTCTTTTTCTTCGTAGTTCCACTTTTTAGTATCTTTCAGTTGATCTGGATCGTTTGCTGATGGCAGAATAATCCATAACTATCCCTAGCAGTGTTTGAATTTATCGCAACCGACTCCTTCCTGTATCAAAACTGTCGGGGATGCGGATGCAGCGTCATTCGACGTCACATCCGCAGGACTGTGCGGGAAATTCGGCCACTGAATTGCAGCGCTTTATGCAGCACACAGCCTGGTTAAGCCAACGGAGAGAGACGTGGGTGGACTCGTTCTTTTTGTTTGCATTAACACCCATTAGTATTAAAAAAATGGACATGGTTGTTTATTCTTTCACAATTCCTGCCTCTAGTCCCTTTAAATTAATTTGAAAAATTAATGAGGGAAAAAGACAAAAAACAAACGAACAGCTTTCTGGGTGCTCAGCATCCCTAAACCTCTGCTCCTAGAATCGCCTGTGTTGCGTGATCCTGCAGTTCTCCTTTGATTTTGATCTACAGAGGCTGCAATGGCGGGTTTGCCGTGTCTGACACGTCCCAGTGTGAGCTGCCGCACCACTGCCGGAATGTGCCGCACATGGACCCAGTGTGAATCCAGCATAAAGGTTCTCTTTATTTGAGAAGGGTCTATCTGCGGCTCGAAGAAAGGGGGGTCAAAGAGGGGGGGGGTGGGGGGGGGGGGGACCCCGCGGGACGCCCCCCCGGCAAGGGGGGGGGGGAAAAACAACCCCCCCCCCCCCCCCCCCCAAACCCCAACCACCCACCCACAGCGAACGCCCACCAAAACCCCCCAGGGGGGAAGCGGAAGGAGACACCGCTTCATTTAGCAGCAGTGCTCCCCTTTTTTTTTTTTTTTTTAACAAAATAACTTTTCCTATTGCTCAGATAATGGAATTAAATCTTCTCCTTCCAATCCAGTAAAATCACTAGATTTTTGTCAGCAGTTGCCTTGGTGAATCAATCTACATTCATTGATAATGGCCTTTTGTGGTGGTTATCAACTCTGGGTAAAGATATTCAGAGTTAACTCGGCAAACTCAAAGCGGCTGATCTTTAACCAAACATGTTGAGGTGCTCAGTTCTGAATAAGTTGTCCCAGAGTTTCTTATTAGCCTCAGATTTAGTTGATCCTCCTTTCTGGAAGAAGCCCAAGTTTAAACTACCTAAGATTTTTACAAGGAAATAAATATCCACCGTCATATCAAACAACTGGTGAGGCTGGATCCAATTTTCCTCATCGTCACTCACCAGCAGCTGTGTGTTGTTAGGTCATTAACATCTGATTGGTGGAGGCTGTTGTCTGGCAACATTTGTAAACTCTCACCTATGCTTCATTGACACTGCTGACTTTCACCATGGAGACTAGAGGGTGTTTCTTGAGGTCTCTGGGTAGCTTGCTGTGAAATTGCTTTGCCAAGTTAATTCTTGAGAAAGTTTAAATGAGAAACCTAACATTTGCTCTCCCATTTTCCCTTAATTGCTTTAGAGTTTCCATCTTTACTGTGTTGGTTGTGGCAACATGTGGCTACCCCCAGAAAGGTAGGTTGTTGTATACTGTGGTAAAACTAAGTTGATTTTTTTTTTTTTTTTTTTTTTTTTTTTTTGAGTTATTAAACTTGTCCTTGTCTGCAGGATCTCAGTTCACAAGCCAGACCAGCGGTGGTGACAATACTGCGACTAACTATGCCTCTTACCAGGGAGTAGGCCCTAGCTCTGCAGGTGCACCCTACAGTGTTGCTAGCACTGGTGCCTCTGTACCTACATTTGTGCAAGGTGATGTTGGCTATCAGCCTGTCCTGGCTACTTCAGGGGTTGGCAGCTTTGGTTCTTCAGTAGCAGTGGGTGTGCAAGCTGTTGGAGGGTCCCCCGTGGCTCCAGCTAGTCAAGCCAGTGCCTTCACTCCAGGCCCGACAGGGGTAGCATTTGTCGCCAGTCCTTCACTGTATATGCCTGTGGCAGGTTCCAATGCTGGAAGCCAGGATGAACCAGGTAAATGTGCAAGGTGTGGTTCTGTTGACTGGCATTACTACTGGCAGGTTCCCCAGTAATCATGCGTCCCCCCCCTCTTGGTTAAATGTCTTGTGCATTAACATCACCTGTCTAAATCTCACTTTCCCTAGCTACCCAGTGGACTGTCCCTACCACCACCTTCTCTGAAGGTGGCTCACCTGAAATCCAGGCCATCAGCAGCCTCCTCCCTCCACCCATTTCCCCACCACCTGGACCCATCCTTACTTCAGGAGAGCTCTCCAGGATAGAGAAAGAAGCTGAACTGGGGAACTACCAGCAGCAGACAGAGGACTTTGGCTACCCAGCTGAGGTCACAGGGTCTGGTGCGAGGTTTGGACAGGGGTTTGGGACTGTCCTCGTGCCAGGCATTGGACTTGGTGGGGCTGGACTGGGTGGCTTCCGCCCTGTGTACCCTGGCAACTTTGACTGGCTGTTTCTGTATGGCATGTACCCTCAAGGAACCTACAGCACCTTCAGCCAACACCATGAGACAGGCAAGGACTACTCTCAGGCCATCCACTACTTGAAGGAGCACGTTACTGGCGGTGATGGTTCTGGTCAGCAGAAAAAGTTCCTCCCAGGTCTCTAATGGCACTTTGCAGGCAACTTGAAGAGGCTGGGTGGCGACGCTTTGGCATGCTTTTGATCTAATAAAATGTTTGGTCACTGGGAAAATTGTAAATGGTGTGTGTTTTTTTTTTTTTTTTTTAAATTCAGAACATCTAATTGGCTGCAGGGTGTGAAGACTTTAAGCAATATAGTAAAAATTGGTCCTGGAAGACATTATCCACCCTGCCTTTGAGGAAATTATTGTATTGGCATGGTTCAATCCAAGCAAAATTTAAGTGTGGCCTCATTCTATGTATAACTGCCAACTACTGTATTAGGGCTGGGTATTAAGAACCTCACCTATTTGGTTTCCATTCTTTGGGTTGTGATTCAATATTTAAATGCTTTAATTCAGGAGTAGAAACTGTAAAATTTAAATTCACACCCATGTGAATATATTGCATAATTTTTGGAAAATCAAATGGTGGCAACCTCAAAAGTTGCCATTTTGGTGTATGATCTAATGTGGCCTTCAATATAACACGTACAGCTCCTCCCATGTCACGAGGTGAACAGATTCAGAGGATTTTCCAATTTGATATTGAATTGCACAGGGAAGTACTGCGACGCATTGATCTATTTTTAGCCACCCCTAGTAACAGTACAGAATTTTCTTTGGGGGGGGGGGGGCACAAATGGAATTGTACATACTGTTAATGTGCAAGGAATTTCCTCAGGACATTTTTTTTGTGTGTGTATAGCACTTCACACCCATTTGCCACCCTAGCAAACTATATCATGATGCCCTGTAATGTAACTGGGTGGCACATTTATGATTGATTTGCATTGTCTAAAAGAACTTAAATGTAGAAAAGGATTATTTGCCGGCAGGGGGTTTAGGTAGCATCAGTTTTAGAAGTTTGTGAGCATTTCAAGTTTAAAATAAAATTGCGTTGCATATTCCGAGTACAGTTAGTCACTGGATCACTGTCACTGAATGCCTGGTCACCAGTCTTTCTAATTTTTTCAGTGTCATCAGGGGTGTACAGTAGCACCAAATTTTGGGCCCTGTAGGCCCCTATACATGCCAGCGCACAGTGCAAGACCAAAAAGAAGGGAAAAAAAGGGGTATTTAAAATGAATACAGCCATGGAAAAAATTAAGACTACCTTTGTCATCAAAAATGATTATGCAATCAAGTACCAACTGTGGTGTGAATCATGTGACAAAAAGAGACGGAAAAGAAAATATAGAATGCCTAAAAGCACTGTTTTGGCAGTACAATGCCATAACTGTTGATGTAAGAACTTAACCAAAATCACTTATCAAGAAAAGCATTAAAATGGCTAGATATCAGTTCTTACATTAAACTCCTATGTGCTATTTTTCTTATATATATTTGTCCAGACAAATGCACTTTCAGTAGTACCAGGCATTAAAATGACCAAGAAATATGAGAAAAAAAGTGTGGTCTCTTAATTTTTTTTCCATGACTGTAAGCATAAATAGGGTCTTAATCTACAATCAGATTATATTGATACATTTGGCTTACTTTGGCTTACGGACCAAGACCAGCAGCTGCCGACCCCACCGGGCGCCAGCCACCCCGGGGCAGGGACAGGGCCGGGCCCAGGGCCTAAGTGCCCAGGAGCAGCCCCCCCACCGACCCAGGCGGCCCAACTGAAACCCAGGAGGACCGGATCCCCCAGACGACGACCCCCCAGGACAGGCCAGTCCCTGCCCCACACACCTGACATCAGGGCGCCGCCACTGCTATCACCCCCCTACACCCCCTTCCTCCCTTCCACATTTCCTCTTTCACGCTCTCATTCATTTGTCCTCACACACCTTCCTCACCATTGCCTCTGTGCCTCCTGGGTGATAGCCCGGGCCGGGGAAGGAGCCGCAAGCTCCAAACCTGAGATAGGTGAAAATGCAGAGAATGAATTTCCTTATTGGCTCACTAATTGGGATTAATAAAGTATATAACAGAAAAAAGGATGAAATTGACAAAAGTAATAATGAGTAAAAATTCTTCTTTCTTCTTCTTTGAATTGTGGTTTGAAAGGAATCTTAAAAACAAACACAAAAAAAATGAAACAAGTAAACAATCATGATGGGATTCCAAAGCTAAAATTTTGTTGAGCAACACTTTGAGACAATCACAGCAATCAGGTGTTTTCTCTAATGTTCAAAAAGACTTTTTCACCTATGTTGGTCCACTGTTCATGGCAAAGGTGCAATAATGTGCCTGGGACAGTTTTATTTGTTTGTTTGTTTTTTAAGAAAATAATTATTCCCAACCACAATTCAAAAGCAACATCTTATTTCACTAAATTCTAATTTTGTAAATTTTTATGTATTATTAGTTTCTTTAGTTTCTTGTAATTTGAATTACTATTGTAAATTTAGTTGTTTCTTTAATTGGAGGGTATGAATGATTTTGAGAACGACTGTATTCTATTGTGACATATGAAACAATATGTAAAATATAAATTCTCAACTGAAAATATTTAATCCACAAATTAGAAAAAAACGATAACTCCAAAACTTTAAAGGAGTCATCATCCGGAAATCCACTTTTTCACGTTAAAACGTGTATTGGAACAGGACCTCAGTTATGACGTGTAAGAAACTCCGGAAAGTGAAAGTAACTCTGTCTTTGAGTGCGGGCTCTCTCTTCTCACCAGAATCGGCCACAAGCACGCGCTCTCCACAGTACAGGGTTTGGATTTCTTTCTCCGGATGACATGAACTAGAGAGGCTGCGAGCTGCTAAGCTAGCGTCTTTAGCACCACCTAAAAGCAGCTGATTACCTGCCACGGAGTAGACTAGCTTTGTCAGAAAGGACGCCGGCGACAAGGAGGAGGAGGAGGGGGGAGATTGCCGTGCTGAGTTGCCTCGGCAGAAATTCAGCAGTTTTCGGTGCGTTAACAGGAGGGACAGCACTACCAGGGAGCAGTGGATTATATTTATCAGTGAGGATGTGCAGTCGGTAAGTGTTGCTGCTTGTGTAACTTGTTATCTTTTGTGTCAGAGACCAGTAAACAGTGGTTGACGAACGGACAAGCTGCTAATGTAGCTACAGAAGCTAACACTGTTTAGTTAACTTCACGTCAGACGTCTGCTCCTTATATTCATCAGAGTCCAGCCCTTTTACTCCACGGATCCTCTCTATCAACCGCACCGTTACGTTTTTATCACGTTTTTCTCTGTTGGGACATCATTTTCCTTCACCTGCTCTGTCCTGATAAAACTTTTTTTTGGCTTTGACGTTTGCTCGTGAACGCGCTTACAGACAGGTCTAGGGGGACTCTCGTACGTATTCTCGCGACAAACAATAGTTGGGGATAGAAAGAGGTTCAAATGAGCTCAATAAATTTTCGTCGCACCCAACTAGAATTATAATTTCATTTGAAAATAATTTAAGAAGCATTGTGTATGTAAAACAGCAGGTTATGACACCTTTAAGTAACATCCAAGATTTAAACCTTGGTTTTAAACAAAAGTGATTTCTGGAGTTAACGTTCTTTTGAGGTTGTCAGAGACAAAAAATGCAATCTCTGCTCCTCTAATTATGCTGTGCATCTTGCATGTTTCCACATGTGTATTCATCACATCTCCTCCCCCTCGGTTTACCCCACGCTTGCAGCCCCCTCTGCATGAGTCATGAGTCCACACCACAACACAAGAGATGTCCTCAACCTCCCCCTTCTCCCTCCTCCTCCTCCCCCGACCGTACATGGATCTGAGGGACAGATGAGTCAGCGGCGGAGCGCGCTGGATTGAGCCAAGTGATCAGCTTGCTCTCATCTCCCGTCTCTCCTCCTCCCAGCCACTGTCCATCACTGCCCACATGGCTCTGACACAAAAAAGGCTATGATTCACGCACCGATCACCGGCTGAGGTTTAAAAATAAGTCCTGCCATGCTTGACCATGTCCCCCGCTGTCCTGCAAAGACAACAAAAAGGCACAGCAGCATCCAACTGTGATTCTCTCACACATGACAGGAGATCCAAGGGGCTCAGTTTACTGAACAATGTTGTCTTTTGCAGCCAGAGCTCTGTTCAGTCATTTCTTATGGTTTAAAAAGAGATTATTTCTATAAAAAAACTTGGTTATTGTTCATTGGTTTATATGGGACTTGAGGGATTGGATTCAGATTGATTATATCACAAAAGAAGGAAGCTGGAGACAGAAAGTCAACTTAGTGGAAGAGAAATGAAAATTTGAGTCTTTTTTAAAAAAAAAAAAAAAAACTAACTGGGGCTTTTCTGAGATTTAAAGATGTAGAAGAATCTCCTGAGCCCTCCAGGTTGTTTTAATTAAAGGAAATTTATTTTACATTCACATTAACAGGCACAGGCCAGATAATGCAACACTGTTGTCACAGATGCTGTTTGATGTTAGCCTAATAAAAACTTGACTTTTAGTCCATGACATTGTTGGAGGAAGGGGTAACTTTACTTTTTTTTCCCAATATATATAAAAAGTGAAACTTTTAAGTCAGATATTCTCTCTCTATCTGACACTGGTAATCTAGCACAATTAAAAATGCTTCATTGCAGAACGATGACACACAACGGAAACTACTGACATAATGAAAACCATTGATCATCGTAACACCATGGTCTGCTGGGAAAGCCTGGGTCCATGGCACTTGTCTCTCCAATATAAACTGCTGTTTTGCAGCAGGTGGTTTTAATATTGTGGATGGTTGGTAATTTCTCCACTGATAGATCGCCACCTTCAAGAGAAAAAAAAAGAAAAATTCTGTAATGCGCTGCTAGGTGGCTGCAGTTTGTAACAGCTCTCTCTTAGCTTTTGTGGGGTTTTTTTTTCAAATATAGTTGTCTTTTTTATTGACATTACTTGTCAGATTAGGTTTTTCTGGGAGGATTTTTTATGCTGGTTTAGGAGATTTTTCCTCATATATTTGGCTTTTTTTTTTTTTTTACTACTTGTTATGATGTGTATCCATAGCAACGGAAAAATTGTTTACCACCGGGATCAACTGTTAAAACTCTCCCAAATCAAGATTTTCAGCAAAATAACACGTCAAATCCCAGTGGAGTTAAGGAGAAAGACAAGAGGATGCAGGGCAGGGGTAAGGCAGAGAGAAAAACGGTGGAGATTTAAACCGTTTCTTCCAACTGTTGTGATGGGTAACGTGAGATTGCTAGCTAACAAGATGGACGAGCTTGAAGTGCTAACAAGGTCTCAGAAAGAATACAGAGAATGCAGTATCATGTGTTTCGCTGAGACATGGCTGCACGAACACATCCCGGACTGTAATGCGTCTGTCCGTGCAGACCGAAATAAACAGCTCAGCGAGAAGCTAAAGGGAGGTGGAATTGCAGTGCTGGTCAATCAGCGTTGGTGCCATCCAGGGCACATCACTGTCAAGGAAAAGATCTGCACAAGAGACATTGAACTGTTAGCTGTGAGTTTTCGTCCATATTATTTACCCAGGTAGTTTGCCTGTGTTATTCTGGTAGCGGTTTATATAATATCAGGTAGTGCACCAGATACAGCCTGTGATGTCATCAGCTCCGTCGTGGCTAAACTACAAACACAGCATCCAAACTCATTCATGGGAATCAAGAATGCATACTGCTCCTCTGCCCTGCCTCCTTTAGGAAGATCAGATCACAATCTGGTTCTTCTCACCTCCACCTACAAGCCCATCTTTCAGCAGCAACCAGTCATTAGGAGGATGATTAAAAATAGGTCTCCTAAGGCTGAAGATGCTCTGAGAGGGTGCTTTGAGGCCACAGACTGGAATGTCCTCTGTGAACCTCATGGAGATGACATCAACACCATGACTGAGTGTGTGACAGATTACATAAACTTCTGTATGGACAACATCGTTCCAACAAGAACAGTGAGGTGCTTCCCCAATAACAAACCCTGGATCACCAGTGACCTGAAAAAGCTGCTGAACATCAAAAAGAAAGCTTTCAGGGATGGAGACAGGGAGTTACTGAAGACCACACAAAAACAACTGAAAACACAGACTAAGAAGTGCAAGGAGGACTACAGGAAGAAGTTGGAGAGCCAGCTCCAGCAGAACAACGTGAGGGATGTGTGGTTGGGAATGAAGAAGATCACTGGCTTCAAGTTAAAAGGGGGAACAGACTGACAGAGGTCTGGACAGAGCTAACGAACTGAACATGTTCTTCAATAGGTTCAGTTCCCCCACTGCCGACAACCCAACACACCACACACTCTCCATGAGCCCACAGCTTTCCTGTCCCACCTCCACTCTGTCACCCTGCACCTCAGTCATGGACCTGAACACAGCCTCCTGTCTCTCCACATCAGGACATCCTGAAACCTCTTTGCCTCCACCTCCAGCCTGACTGTCTCCTGTGACCAGGTCAAGAAACAACTAGAGAAACTGAACCGGAACAAGGCTGCAGGTCCAGATGGTGTCAGTCCCAGAGTTCTCAAGACCTGCTCAGAACAACTATGTTCGGTTCTCCAGCACCTTTTTAACACCAGCCTGAGACGGAACAGAGTTCCTGTGCTGTGGAAAACATCCTGTCTTGTTCCCATCCCTGAAAAACCACAAGCAGCTGAATCAAATGACTACAGACTAGTTGCCCTGACATCTCACATCATGAAAGTTCTGGAGAGACTCTTTCTGGCTCACCTCAACAAGCAAATGAATACCTTTCAGGACCCATTACAGTTCACATATCGTAATGGACTTTGGGTTGAAGACACGCCATCATCTTCCTGCTTCAGAGAGCCCACTCTCATCTGGACCAGTCAGGCAGCACTTTGAGGGTCATGTTCTTTGATTTTTCAAGTGCCTTTAATACTATTCAGCCTGCTTTTTGAGTCCTGTCATCTGCAGAAATACTCTGATGACTCTGCAATTGTAGGGTGTATCAGTGATGGACAAGAAGCCGAGTACAGGGAACTGGTCAATCAGTTTGTGAAATGGTGCGGTAACAATCAGCTCATCTTAAATACCAGCAAGACTAAAGAGATTTTTGTTGACTTCAGGAGGAGCAAGAATAATCAGCATAGTCAGTGTCTACATCCTGGAAGAGGAGGTGGAGGTGGTGGAGAACTACAAATACCTTGGAGTTCAGCTGGACAACAGACTCGACTGGAAATGCAGCACTGACTACATCTACAAGAAAGGTCAGAGCAGACTCTACTGCTTAAGGAAGCTGAGATCATTTAACGTCTGCACCAAGATGTTGCAGATCTTCCACAAGTCTGTTGTGGAAAGTGCAATTAGCTTTGCAGCATCTGCTGGGGCAGCAGCATCAGAACCAGAGACTTGAAGAAACTAAACAAGCTGATCAAGAAAGCTGGTTCTGTGCTGGGGATAACTCTGGAGCTGCTGGAGCTGATCGTTCAAAAGAATGCTGCACAAGCTGATGAAGATGATGGAGGACTCTTCCCACCCTCTCCACAACATGGTGAAGAATCAACAGAGTGTGTTCAGTGGGAGGCTGCATCAGGTTCGCTGTAAGACGGAGAGATACAGAAATTCATTCCTGCCAGCAGCATCACCCTAAAGAACAAGACTGACTGACTTTTTTGTTTATTAAAAAAAAAAAAAAAAAAAAAAAAAGAGTGAGCTTTTACAATACTGAATTTCCCTTCTGGGATGAATAAAGTATTTTTAATTTCATTTCATTTGTCAGGTGTCAGAGTTAAGGCTCAAAAGATATTGCACAGAAATTGTGAAATAATGTTTTTCAGTGCATTCAAGTTATGTAATCCAAATATGTAGGCTTTGAAATTGAATTTCAAGAAAGCTGATTCTGTTCTGGGGGTAAATGGAGCCGACTGTACAACAGAGAATGCTGTACAAGCTGCTGAAGATGATGGATGATTCCTCACACCCTCGCCACAGCACTGTGATGAAACAACAGTGTGTTCAGTGAGAGGCTTCGTCAGGTCCACTGCAAGACTGAAAGATATAGAAGATCATTCAGCCATCACTTTCTGGAACAAGACTTTTAATCCCAACTGAAAAATTAGTCTCCACATTTCTCCCATCTCTAGATTTCCTAGTGGGCTACCATGCTTTGGCACTCAGGGAGCAGTTTGAGGGCCTACAGTACAGTGATTCACCTTTGTTGGTACAGTGGGGAGTTGAACCCAGGTCTATCTACTCCCAAACTCACCCCTGTAATCATTAGGCTACCACTTCAACCCTAATTGGCATTTTTAATTATTTCCACCCATCTTTATCATGAGATGCCAATAATCCTTACACACTACCTCTAAGTAGGGATGGTAAAACCGAAGCCTCGTGAGACATTGTCTCACAACTGCTGTGAGATTGACATCATGTCTTGAGACATTAGAGACCTGTTTGAGACGGTCAACAAGACCTTTATCTGCTGGTCGTGGATGTGTGTTACACCTTGACAAGGGTTTATCACTTCAGACCTGCAATCAGTCTATTTCTAATCTCTGATTCAATGTACAAAAAGAGAAAAGTTCTCAACCTTGTTACTGTAATTAACATCTTGGACTTTCCCTCTTGGATAATTGAAGTATTTTCCTTCCAAGTAATTGGACCCCATTTTAAAACAGTGAAAATTTGATAAGCCTAGCCTCTTCAAGATTCCTGTTCAATACATCATCTACACGTCTGTGACATCATAAGGCCTGCTGGGACTACCATCAACACAGAGCTTGTAAGACTTCTGGTTCATAAGATCGAGTTGGAGTTGAGCAGACAGGCTTGAGCATATCCTTAACTGTAAGGTTCGGGTATCAATGACGTGGCTTCAGTTTGGAAAAATCATGGTTTAAGTTAAAACTGACCCCTATCACAACATATCACATCAAAATATATCCTTTTCCTGGATTAATTGGTGTCAAGTCCCCTCCCCTTACACAGCAGTGTTGGAGTAACACTTAAAGAGTCTATTTTAACACTAAGGCAGGTTACATATGGTCCTGCCCTGTACAGTGTTAAAGTTACACTCGACCTAGTGTTGAATTTTCACTGTTAATTTAACACTGATGAGTTTATTTTCATTATAGAGTCAAACTTGATCAACACTGACATTGTTAACAAGCTTTTACTCTGAGATAAGTAACACCCTATAGTGTTGAGTTGAAATGTACCAGAAGTGTTCAACACATCTAATTCATTTGTAATTTCACTAAATGAAATATTTCAATTAAAAATACCTTGGGTCCATTCAGGGTTTAAACCAGGATTCCTGTTCTTGATTACCTTGATGGCAAAGGGGGATTGTGAGGAGAGGTGTCAACCATCTCCTGACAGTTAAAAATCTAATTACACACCAAGGAAACATAGGGTAAGCACAAATACACTTAACTCACTGTGCAGGATTGAACAGTGGAGTCACAAAGCATGATAGGAAACATTCAAACTGAAATGGGCAGAGTCTCCCAGTGTAACTCATATAAGACTATTTTTTCTTTGACACTAAAGAGAAAAAAACTTGTTTTAACTAAAAATTATCACCGGCACTACTAGTCATCAGAGGGCATTTTACTCTCTCTGGTGTTGGAATTACTCTGAAAGAGTTAATATGATTTAACAATTCAAATTTTACATTGGATTTTGCTGTTTAGATGTATAAAATGTGCTGTACACAAACAAACCTCATGCATAAGTTTGAAACCAGTGGTGGATGCCATAAAAAGGTGCAGCTTTTGTTTTCATTAGCAACACAAAACCTAATTTTCTGTAATGAGACTATGTCACAATCTAATCATTTCCTAATCATCACTGATTGCAAACAAAGAAACGACTATTTTGAATTACTTGTAAACTAAAAAAAATATCTTAAAACTTTAATGTGCTTTTAGCAATAGTCTACATTTAAAAAAAAGTAGATTTACTTGTGAAATTATCTTTATTAGTAAAAATGTAGCCAAATACAGAGAAAAACCTTGCTCTGGTTATGAATGTATGAGCTGGATAAATCAAACTGCCATCTCACTGTAATGAATATTAAATGGAACATCTCAGGTTAATTTGTCATCGTTTTCTACTCTAATGTTTCTCTATTTCTGTTCCCTGCTGCAGCTTGTATTGATCTTCTATTTATCAGAAAGGCTCTAAAAGCTCTCAGTAAACAGGGATCGATACTAACATGTTTCCTTCACACAATACCCTTTAGCAGTGCTACTTGACAGCTTCCACATGTAGGAAGATATAAGCTCTTGTGACAGTGTAGACACATTTTTTATGTATTGCTGTGAATTAATGGGGCTGAAAAGTATCAATAGAGCAAGTAATAATTTCCTCTTTGGCTCAGGAGATGAATAATTTTACCTTTGCCTTTAATTATTTTGAAATTGGAAAATAACAGCACTCAGTTTTTTGCATAGAGTCAGCACCTGATAATCTTCTACCTCCTGCTTATTGCAGGGCAGTCATTGATCTCTGTCCAAAAAGACCACAACAAGCCATAAAAGCATTTCAGGATAGTCGCCAAGACGCATATGTGCAAGTGCTTGCCATGCACGATGCTGTTAAAGGCCAGGGTTTGTCTAGCTACATGTCTACATAAGCAATAAGCAAACCTGAGACAGGGATGAGACACAAATGCATCATGGGAGGGTCTTGTATTAGCCGCTCCTGGGATTAGAGCCATTGCAGAAGAAATAGAGCAGAAAATGCTGCAGGATCTTTGTTTTGAGAGGTTTCTTCTCAGCAGGCATTCCTTTAGATGCAAATCAGGACACATTTTTAACTGCAGCCAAACATATTCAAAGGCAGTGAGCACACGTTCATTTTCATATAAATATTTATTGCAGAGGAGGTATCTTATGTACATGCTATCACAATATAACACAATATAAATCTACCAAATATTCCCATATATTGATGCTATAAGCTTGTCATAGAGCAATAGTCATAACAAGCACAGAATACAGTGGGTTAAGGACAGTATCACTCACTATACAACTTGTAACAGTCCATAAAAGATCACTTTTTTTTCTTTTTTGTTCTATCAAGGGCAGTGAAACATCGGTCCTACTAATTTCTTGAATTCATGCAGAAGCCACAAGAGCAAGATTTACGACGTTACAGCATTGAATAGTAGTAGTAGCATTAGTAGTAGTTGTATTTGCCATAGTGTGACTTGGTTCAGTCACGAGTATAAGAAGTCAGGTTTAAATGAAAGCTAGCCAACAGAAACGCACCATGGATGACCCGATCGGTGGACAAAAAGCTACAAGACACGGCATCGTCTATGTCGAGATGGCACAAGGACAACGGTCTGGATTTGCACACCCAAACTAGGGTTTAAACTTGCACCGGTTCATTGACGCTGAGGATAAATTACAGTGATAATCTCCAGAGAAACTGTCAGTTACAGACACCGGTTATGTATTACACAGTTTATACACAGACAGCTATGGACTGACTGAACTGAGGAATCCTACAGCAAGCACACGATCTGGAAATATGCAAATCTGGAAAATGATTTGGTTCACTGTAATTCAAGAGTGTGACATAATCTTCAGGTTAATGTTGGGGTATTGCACTCATTTCTTTCATTTTCTAGAATATATATATTCAAATCTGAAATGTTTAAAAGTTTAAAATCAATAAATGAATTAAAATATCTACTATCTTTATTTAAAACGCTATTAAATATTGCTTGTTTCAGTTCCTTTTTTCCCCTTTTGGATTTGACCTAAATCATAGAGCTTGTCTGGACTCCACATAGATTCTTTTACAAAAATAATCACCATGAAACAAACATATTTTCTCGTTTATAACCCCCGTGCATGGACAAAAAAAAGAGCCAGCATGTAATTCATCAGGGCAGTAAATCTGATGCGGCAGTGACTCTAAAGACCAGTTTTATAACAGAAGCAGTTTTCTGAAATGTCGCTGTTGTTGCTCCGCAGAGGTCAGGATTCCTTGTGTGAGAGCATTTTCCAGATAATAAATGACACCTAGTATCTACTTCATAAATATCATATAGATCCATCAAAGCATTACAATCAATCCGTGCACGGTGACGGTTCTTCTCTATCCTGAAGGAGCTCATGAAGCAGAAGTGGCAGCAAACAATCGATGTGTAACATATCAGCTGCAGAGCTGTCATTTCTCAAAACAAATGTTTATGGACTGGAAGTTTATGACAGTATTTTTTTTATAAATATTAATCACTGGATTATTTTCAGTCATGCCAAAGAAATTTAGCAACTGAGGAACTGTTCAACCAAACAAGTAGCAACTCTCATGCTGGTTTTAATCACATTTTGACACCTACAGAGCTCCAATATTTTGTCTTTAGGAATTTTAAAAGCAATTACAGATAATTACAATCAGTGACAACATTCAGTAATTCTCACAAGATACCATAAAGCACTGCAGATGTTATACTTACTGCAAATATTGGTCACAGTAGGTGCTTAATGAATATTTTCAAACTGGGCAACTCTTCTTTCTCACCCTAATTTCAGGATGAATGATGCATGATGACTATTTAGACATTTTGATACAAAACATGGAACAACTTAAACCTTCAAAAGGTTTAGTCAGATTATAACTGATGACTACAATGCTACTCTCAATTCGGATTTGATTATCTTGATTAACGTAATTGACTCCAACCAAGTCTGAATCAGACTGGAAAGAGCTTTTAATGCAGGTTTATAAAGTGATTGCAAAAGAGCATTTAAGACTATTTAATGGTCAAAAATTAAACAACAGATCTGCTTAATACTGTAAAAACCTGGGTTTCATGTTGGTATTTATGAGTACTGTTTCCATAAGTTTTATGTTACCAAAGCCACAGTAAACGCTAACAAGGGTGTTAACCATTTAGTTTCAACCATTTAGTACATTCAAAACTTTTTAGTTAAAGCCTGGGATACACTGCGATACTTTCAATCATTGCTTGCAGCCCCAACTCAAATTGTGCGAATCAGTCGCAGAGTTCAAAAGTTCACAACTTGTGATGTATATCATCATACTGTACGAACTGACGCTCGGACGCGATCTGACTACTCACACTGTACGTCCTCAAAGACACATTGGGGTCTTGAATCATCTCAACATGCAACACAATAAATAGAGGTAGGCTAGTAGTAGAAGAAGAAGAAGAAGAAGAAAACAACAACAGCAGCAGCAACAGTATGCCATCACCCAAAAAAAAAAAAGTTCTGCCTTGGCGATTTGCGCTCTTCTTTGTGAAGAATTCGGCAAAAGAAAAGGTGACGACATCATGTGTGGATGAGGAATTGGCTGACCAGACGTGGGCTGTACAGTCTGTCCAGTCTACAACAAGAACTCCATCCACATCACAATCTGGGTCGCCATGCTGCCTCTGGTTTACTTCCGTTTTTGTGTCACGCATGCGAAATGTGAAAATCTCTGTGGAAAGAGTTCTTATTCTGGTCCTGTCACCGCTTCAACATGCGATTCACTCAAAAGCGACGACCAAAATATCAAACAGGTTTGATTTTCTTGCGTCCCCCGATTTCTGATTGGGAGCTTGTCGTGAGGTGCTAATCGCCTCTCGTGATCACCTTGTCTATGCACAACGCATGACACGCAATTTGGCCAAGAGTCGGCCCGATCCCCAAAATTGTCGCACGATTAGAAAACTGGCTCAAAAGTGGCCAAAATCGCACAGTGCATGCCGGGCATAAGACAAGTGATACTGCAAATGTTTCTGACCACGTATGACTTGTTTTGATGGCATACTGACATTCGTTATGAACATGCCTTGAGACGTCATTGCCCTGCTGCATCCCAAGGTAAAGAAACGCACTTCACATCTTTTTTGGGCATCAAGTGGTTGCTGTATTTTGCTTCATGGCACTGGTTATATAGCTCACAACTAGATGAGCATGCCTGCAGGGGGGGTAGGTCTGTTGTCACGGGCCCAGGATAGGGGTGGGTGGGTGGGTGGGGGGGGGGGGGGGCAGAACTGTGCCTTCATTGAATTAGTTTTTAGACTCCTCTAGTGACGCTTTCCCCAGTTAAAGCGAGTAATGACAAATCCTCCGACATTTAGAAGCTAATGTGAGAATAAATAGTCTGTACTGAGTCTGTATTAAGCCCCTTCCGTCAGTAGCGCGAGATGCCAGGATTTGAATTCAAAAGGGTTCAGTTATTTTATAATGGTCTTAACAATGCAAGGTTTCAGTAATCTTGTTATGTTGAATTCAGTAAGTTTATCGACAGAACTCGCCACATCACTCTGATGATGCGTCACCAGGAGAATATCAAGGGATCATGTACCTCAAAGCCCAGAATGATACAGGGAGAGCCACAAAGCATGATGGGAAATATTCAAACAAACCCCCACCTACTACAGCAACCGCTACAACAGACTAATTACAAGCAGGAGCTACTGAAATCTGAAAAACAGTAAGCAATGTTGACAAGGTAGTAAAATAATGCTGAAAGTTTCATCTTCTTTCATCTCGTCCCAGGCCCAGGCGAGACTGTCAACTGGCCTGTGCAAGAGGATATTAAAAAAGGGATAAAAGCAGAGCAAAAGAAAAGACAAAAGTCGCAATAAACTGACTTTTACTGGCTGCAGAGAGCTTAAGGAAGAGACAGGGGTGCAAGGCAGATGCCAAATTCGGCTTCTTCAGGGAAGCCAAAGGGAGAAAATCTGCCAAAGTTCAGTTGTGGTTCTTAAAAACATGTATTTCTTTGCCATCTATCAAAACCTTCTACTTACAAAACTGTAGTTAATTTCCAAAACCTGTACTTTTGTATCTGGTGTGTTCATAATGAAAAGGAGTAAGGTGCTACAACCCGCTTTGTGCTCTTTATCTATTAAACCTCTCATCTTCCGTGCTGAAAATAATCTGACCAGTGGATTTGGAGTCTGCTCCCAAAGGTGTTGATTTGATATGCACACAAGCACTCTTTTAATTTGACAAGCTTAATGGATCCTTAATACAATTGTCTGACTTCCTTCCCAGTTCATCAGGGCAGTGTCCAAACAGCTGTTTAGGTGACAGACTTCAAAAATTTAATCTATCAAAACTTAAACAATGCTTGCACTATTTAAAGTTACAGTGTTTAAAAACACCAAAGGTCAATGGCAGAAAAATGTATTATAATCCAAAACTGTGTTTCTATTGATGTGTAGTTGCTGCATTAGAATAGCATGTGTTTATTTTCTTAGAATGAATCAGTTATATCTTCCTGCTGGGGGTGCACATACATGGAGGCAGCCATATTTGTGCTGCCATTTTTAGTGTCCCTAAATGGACAAAACAATGTGGGTGAAGTGAGAACCCTCTGAACTTTACAACTGCTGTACTAGCTTTGTTTAATGGGAGTTAGAGCACTGTTTGGGATACGTAATGCCTTAAAAGGCATCAAAAGTAGTTACTCATAGTCATAGCTACACCTGAGACCACTGGATCCACTCACAGATGAAAACATATTTATCTCTGGGAGAATTTTGGCCACGAATGAGCACCGTAAATTTACAACAGGGCTTGGAATATGAAATCATTTGGGTGGGTATTTTTTTTCCAAATACCCATCTTTGCCACTAGATGTTAGTAATTCTTACATACTGTACATACAGTATCGTGTGGTGATTGTATGGTGATTCCCAGTCACAATAATTGTGCAATTACAATCTGACCTGCAAATAAACAGCTATTCTGATAATATCTGAGAAAAAATTGTCTTGCACAATTACAGAAGGTTTTGTTTAACTGGGATAGAATTGCCATCCAAATTAGCCATTTAAGACTAGTCTCATATGCTCAATTAACAGACTTTGCAGAGTATGGAGTTTGAAATGTTCAATGGCCAGACCTGTAAAACAAAACCCAAGTTGTTATTAAGCAGATGTGTTGTTTTACTCCTTTTTAAGGTTAACTTGTTCAGCGTTTATTCAGGCAGTGAGAGTAAAAACTGGAAGGCAGGATTTGATTGTATGAATTTTGAGGTTACATCTTTTTTTCTTTCTTTCTTTCTTTTTGTAAATGTATTATCATGTGTCTATAGACACACATTTGGTGCAGCACAAAGATCCATGCTGGATTCATAAATAAAGCTGGTGAAATTGATTTCTCTTTATATTTTTCCATCCCTACTTTATACATATGTGAACACACAAGCCATTCAGAAACATTTATGCTAAATCTGTTCTCCATATCCTCTGCGACCCTTTAGCTTTTAGAATCAAGACAGCAGGAGCACAATTGTGTGCAGAATTTGAGAAAGAGTCAACTAAAACTACAACAAAGGTCTGTCAATGCATCAACTGCTTCAGCTGACAAACAGGTAGGGTCCAGCTACTGGGCACCTGGCTGTGCATGCTGTTTATATAATTCACTGTCACAAAATGCTGAAGAAGAAGCTTCTTGCTTCCCTTCAGACTCATTCAAGATAATGTTAGTTAGTTAGGCACGTACAGTACATCTCTGCAGACTTGGAAGCATTTGAATCTGTAGAGAACTACAATTAAATAGATATAGACTAAAACAAACAAAAATGTTTGAGTTTATTTGTTGTGTGTTATTCTTGTCTGCAGTTGAAAACAAGAGAGCAACCTGTAGATGAAGGGAAAAAAAAATGCCCTCTGCTCGTAATTCATGGAGTTTGCTAAGGTGCCATAGACTGATTTTATTCTCTCTTAGCTCAAGATTTGCCTGAAGACTGACATCCTTATTTGGAGATGTTCCCTTGTTCTTTGGCTTTCACTTTTTGCTTTTTTACACTTCAACCTTAATTTCATACTTCTTATTCATAAACAATATTTTTCTTTACATGTTTACTGTCATGTCATATCTTATTCCAATAATGCACTAAACAAAACGTAAGAACTGCTGACATGATTAAAGCAGATGCCCGACATCTTCTCGTGAAACAAAAAGGTTGAATTAAAGGTTGCATAATTGGTCTACAATTTATCTTCAGGATTTTCCTGTAATATTCTGGAATGCTCATGTTGACTTTGATCTGTTTTTTGTACATTTTACTTATTTCTAAAATATGTAAAACTGGAACAAAACCTCGGAAAGGAAGGCAACTTGTGAAACTTGATAGACTCTGCTTCCAAGTCACCATACAAATATTAAAAGGTAATATTTAACGATTTCCAAGTGAAAAAGAAATATACACCGATAACTATTGTTTCAGTGGTCCATTAAAGTTGACTGTCATGCCTTCTTGCTCGATGTGCTGTCGTCAAAGTCCCAGGGGCAAACATCTGCCTTTTTAGCAGCACTTGAAGCTTCGCCTTTAGAACTTGGATGGCTCTGCTTCACTGCAGAAGCACTTCTGTCCGTACTTTTTTTATCTGATGTATCCTCAAAATCCCACGGACAGACTTCAGCCTGCTTTCCTTTGGCCGCTCCAACATTAGCGCTTTTCCTCTTTTCTATGAGCGGCACCTCCTGAGGACCCTCCACATCCCATGGGCAGACCTCAGCCATTTTCTGTTGGCTCACCTGTTTCTCTGAAGATTTAGTCTTGTCCTTAGCCTTTGTTCTGCTTTTCTCCTCATCAGCGTCTTTTGATTTCTCCTTGTCAACTGTCCTTGTGGATAGTGTGCCTTTCTTTTTTGAGGGGGATTCCTTGGTTTTGGATGCTTGTACGGGGCTAGGTGAAACTGCAGTGCTGTCGAAGTCCCACGGACATATCTCAGCTTTTGAAGTTGGCGGCTGGAGGGATACTCCCACTTTGGCTGCATCTGATATGGTGCTTCTCCCTCTTCCATCCACTGGAGAGGTACTCTTTTTCTGTTTTGTCATATCTGGTGATCGAGCTAACTCTGTCGTCTTTTGCGCCTCTTCATAGTCCCATGGACAAACCTCTGCCCGATGTGTTTTGGAGCTTTCCAATGCAGAATGAGACTGCTTAGACTTAGACAGACTGGATATAGGTTGCTTGGACCCATCAGCTGGACTAGCTTGGCTGTCACCGCCATCCTCCCATGGGCATACCTCAGCACGAATGGCTGATGCCTTCTGAGCCTCCTTAGAGTGCCTACCAGCTGATGGAGACTGATCAGAAGCTTTCTGCTTCTGGGACTTGCTTCCTTTGGTGCTGCCTCCATGAATGGTTGTGGTTTCCTTTGGTGCTATTGATACATGCTTTTGGACCTTGTTCTCAGATGGCGTTGGGAGGTCTTCCACCTCCCAAGGACACACTTCCGAAAGATCATAGAGGTCCTTTCCCGTGACTGGATCAGTGCAGATTGTAGGGTGGCTGCCACTCACTGGCTGCTTCATGATACTTTGTTTGTACTCAACAGATTGGCTGATAATCATCTTGGGCTGGCAGTCATTTTCTGGCTCTGCATTTGCCTTTGTGTCTTTGCTCTTTGGCTGACTCCTCTTATTGTTGTCCTCTGCACTCTGGGTCTTTCCAGTCAAGCCCAAAGTCTTCTCTTTGGCACTGGCAATGACACTGAGGGACTTCTGCAGCATTGAGGCTCTAGGATGAATTGGTTTTTTGTCAGCAGTGAGGTTATGAGCACTGGCTGACTTGCAGACTAAAGGAACTGACTCTGTTGACTCGCTGGGAGCATTTACATTCTCAGTGGACTTCTTATTGACCAGTTTTTTGCCCATGAGTGTATCAAGGAGGGACCCTTCGACATTAGCCACTTCCATCTTTTCTGTTACCGAGCTGTTGGAGTCTTCAATCTGGTCACGGACGTGGTCGTAGCTGCTGTGAGACTTCTTCAATGAGAAAACCTTGTTCTTCAGTGTGTCCTCTTTAACTGGTTTCACTGGATGAGTTGTCTCTAAGGGGTTCTTCTTCAACATACAGATGCTGTTGCGATTGCTGCCATGTTCTCCCATCTCTTTGTCTTCTCGGCTGCACTGCCGATGGACTGATTCAGGAATTTCTGTGATCCGCCTCATCAGTGAGCGACCCAGCCCTTTCTTAGAGCTCCGCTTTTTCTGCAGATGGGGGTTGTTTGCTAGCATCTTCTTCCTCTTGTAAATCTCCAGCTGGGAGTACAGTTTCTTCAGCTCTTCCTGAAAATTAATAAAAAAAAAATACAGATGCAAAGTAATGAGTCTTTTTAAGCTGCCTTAAACGAGATTTGGAAAACTGCTACAAGACATTGCTACAAAAAAAGCAGACAATCTACTACAGAGAACATGCAGTACAACTTAATGACATGTGAGTACAAACAGTTGTTAAACAGTTGACGCACTACTGAAGATCACATGCGTGCTGAAAATAAAAGCAAGGACAGGACAGTCTTGGACGGCATCAAATAAGGAACAAAGTGTGCTTTTAGTGTTAGGTCTGAAACAGCCTCTAAGCTTGGGTCATGAATTAAATCCATCTTTATCCTCATTGGAGACAATCAATGCTTGTAAGCACCTGGATGTCATCACAGTACCACTTCCTGTTAGTACTAGGCTCAAGGTACCTAAATATTTTGGTAGAGAGACTTCTTCAGCTCTAACAGACAAACAGATATCTCTGCTCACGTTGGTACGTTTTTCCCAAAGGCTGTCGCAAGACCTTATGCCACAGCCATTAATAGAACTGAGATGGCCCATTTCATCTGGTGTCTGCAATAAAAAACTGCCATGGCTCAGTATTTCTGTAAGATTTAAATTATTACCAAGTTAAACAATTGAACAGTACAAGTGTAGCAATACACTGCTTACCCGGATGTCTTCAGGGTCCAGACTGTGCTCGCTCCATGCTGATGTTATGCTGCTGTTGAGGTATGACCCAGAGCGACCCATGTCCAGCTCATCCTCATAGGCTTCTGAGGCTATATCGTCTCTCATGTGGGTTCCAGCAAACAGGAACTGAGGGAAGCACACAAAGCTGGTCATTTAAATTTGTCATTTATGAGCAATCGATATTAACCTTATTTAAAGGCGCTACAGAAGATGTTTTGGGCATTTCAGAAAGCAGAGACTGTTAGCGAGTTTTTGAATAATACACATGTGCAAGACCAACCCACTATATTCACAACCCCCTTCCCCTGGCCACAGAACAATGTTCACGAACCACTCCGGTGTTTAGCAGACAGCAGACACAGATTCACTCATCATGTCACAAATGCAAATAAAACAGATGTCATTGTCTAAACGTTGCTACTGTAACTGCTAGCAGAATGATTGTTTGCGACCTACTGGAAACATCAGATGAGAATGCGCTTTCAGCACGTTAAGTATTACTGTCACCAATCAATCACTCTCATTGATCAGTCTCGTCTGTTATCCGTTGAATTGACCGTCAATCACTCCTACCACTGTATGGTAGTAAGAGTGCAAATGAAAAATGTAAGGAATGGAGAGATGATTGGTGGATGTTTTTTTCAGCCCCATTACTTTCGCAGCTGATGTATAATAATATTTATATTTATATTACTGTAGCTTTTAATTAATCATAGCGTATGGGGTCGTGAACCCAATTTCATCGAATATTGCAAAAACTGTTGAAAGAAACATCCTCTATAATGCCTTTAAATTTGACAAAGCCAGATCATGCTGGTCTACAAAATGCCTACAATTCCCAGTGGGGTTGAAAATTAGAAAACAATAAAAAAAAAAAATCCAACTTTTTATTTTCTTAGTCTGTCTGAGGTATTTTAACTCTTTGGCCCCTGTCTAACAAAATAGCAGCTTAATCGAAGGGTCGTATTTTCATGGCAAATGAAACCAAAAAAAGTAAAACATGTTTTCAGTGATCTGATCATAAGTGGGCACCCCAATTCAAACCCACATTACATTGTGTAAATACATCATAAATACACAATTTCTGTCAGCAAACATAAAATTCCAGATTTTTTAATAATTGTTAGCCCAATTATCAACCAAACCCAGCTGAAAGAAGATTTTACAGGTATATATTCCAGCATTTTGCCTTGTTTTGGAGTCACTCACTTTAGAAGGTTATATTCTTATTGCACAAATAGTCAATTGCTTTGTGCAAAATGTATTACTGAAAACAGCTGGGTAAACAACCTGTTTTCCCAGCTGTGTTGCAGTATTTTCCCCATAGGGAGTACAGTTAGTTGAGTAAATGCTCCCTCGATGTAGCCCAGGACATGTTTGCATTAACACTGCTAAAAGCATGGGCTCACATGTGATCCAACCTTTGCTTGCAATGGGGGCAGGTGGATCTGAGTACAGACTAAATGTATCTTTAAGTTTTCCAATTGTGACCAATAAAAAATCCACATCAGACTCAGGTATGAAAAAGGCTTCAGTGTTTATTTTAAAAAAAAGATGATACCACCACATTAGAAATACTGGCTGCAAAAAATAACCTCTGACTTTGAAAAAAATCTCTGATAGTAAAATTTCCTCTTTCAATTCATTGTACTGGAGGTATCTTTTTTAAAACTTACTATTTAAGTGAGTATAAGGCTTTAAGGATATGTTTCAGAGGCATGACTGGTTTGACTGACATACCAAGCAGTCTACTGGAGCAACTGGCAATTAGCAGACACCCACTATGCTTGAGTGAAAACAACCAGTAAGAGCCAGGAAGTGTCTCTAGCTGGTGTCATCCCTGAAAGTTACATTCTTCAAAATGTTCAGAATAAGTACACCTTTCTCTCAAGGTTTCCAAATTCTATTTTCAGGATTTTATTCAGAGATGGGAGGATAATTCGCATCCCGGTTGAAATGTCAGTAAATGTGGGATGGATGGATGGATGGATGGATGGATGGATGGAGGGAGGGAGGGAGGGGGATGGATGGATGGATGGATGGATGGATACATTTATTGTCCTTTACAGGATAACTATTTTTACACTGTACAGCCATGATAATGAAATGCCACTCACAGGCACATATCTAATATAACACATTACAATCTTTTTAGTGATTTGGTCAGTTCTGTTATTGCATTTGGAATAAAACTTTTACTGAATTTAACATTTTCTATGCAACTGATCTGTAGCGGCAACCGGAGGAAAGCAGTATGCAATATGGGTTAAGAGGATGACTGGGGTCAAGTGCAATGATGTTCGGTCTGCGTGCAATGGCTGTAAGGTCTGAGGTCTTGCCAAGCTAGCTTGCATATGCTAGCCAATAACTACAATCTCCTCAATTTAATTCCTGTTTCTTGATAAGTTTTTAATGGTTTGTAATCTTTGTAATATTTATATTATCTCATGTTTTAATGAGGTAAGTTGTAATAGGGATAGACCAGTTCACACACTCTTCCCTGCAGCAACTCATGACTCATGAATGACAGGTTACAAAAATCAGAAAGTGAACAACCATCTATAACAATACCAAAGCCTCCCAGGTATTATTAATGGAAGTCATAAACTTAGTACACAACCAGGTTGCATCAATTTTTCATTTACAGCACAAATAACAGAGATTCAGCACAAATTGTTTACTGTACCTTTGGAACGAGTAGTAAGCCCAATGTCACTGTTACAGTCAAGTGGGTATGAGTGAAGAACAGAAGCAGCATCCAGTCAGGGTGGAGTTCAGGAGCGAGGGTGAACCTGTGAGAGCGTGACAGTAAATAAAAAATTAGACAGTTATAAAAAAGGAAACATTAAAGCCAGAGTTGGTAATCCTATTCAGAAACACTTTTTGTTATACTGAGTGAAATGGTCCTTCCATCCTGACAGTAGTCAATACATCATGAATTCATAAAAAAAGAAAGAAAAAAGTCAGACCCCTTTGAGAGCTGCAGTTCTATAAAAACTCTGACCAATTCCTGCCCTTCGCGCTGAAAGGCAGGAATTGGTCATTTGCTACGTACAGAAAGAATGAATCGATGCCTTTATGTCTCATCTCTGTCCCTCCCCTCTCCCCGTCCCCACCTGAACCCCCTGTGCACCGCTCACTGTAAACAAATATAGCTAACGGACTGCTAACTGCTGCTGCGCCAAAAATCAAAGCAAAACAAATCAACAGATAAGGATTAAGTCTCGGAGGTGTTGACGTTTGCAGTGTGAACTTTTTACACCACAGAATGAGTTGGAGGTGAGTGGATTAAAGCTTTTAAAAACATGGTTTGTCAGCTGTTTACTAGCACGCTAACGAGCTATCCACTTGGCTGTTATCGTTAACCTGCTCAGAAAAAACATTGGCGCACACGTCCCTGCACTCTGAAGGCATGGTTTTGGGTGGTGTGGTGTCTTTTAAATGTCACTTGCTTAAACCGTTTTTCCAACATTGCCAACCCTATGCTTTAAACGAAACCTGTCAGGGTTTGGATATTTCAGTTCATGCATTTGTTGGTTCATGTAGTAATTTGTTTATCTTCCTTTCTTTCTCCAGGCAGAGCAGTAGTGTGTCAGCACACCTGCTCTCCATCATTGTCATCCACTTTAGTATTTAGGGGCTAGTGTCCCATTCGTTCAGTTGCCAATTATTCCTGTCAAGTTGGATCTCTGACTGCCTAGGACTGCTGCTTGCCTTGGTATTTTTTCTTTGGATTTTCCTGAGGACTTAAATTGTTTTGCTCCCATTGCAGGAGAAAAAAAATCTTTTTGATCCACCTCATAGTTCTTGTCAAGTGTTTTTCTGAGTTGGCATTCTTGGGTCTCAGTCCAACTAAACTCATGAAAAAACTGAATCCACAGAAAAAAACATATCAGCATGTTAAACAGATGTGCAAACATTTTGCAAGCTGCAGATGGCACTGCTCGCTACACTCTGGTACAGCCACAGAGAAAATATCTCAGTTTTTAACCCCTTAAAATCTTGCAATATTTTGCCCAAAATTAGTTTTATGGATGAAAAAAAAAAAAAAAAAAAGACTTGTTATGGACCAGCTATTTTACTCGACGACTTTTACTGGACACCTACTGATGTAACAGTGCTTTTTTTGTTGCAGCATCATCTGTTACATACAGTGTGGCTTCAAATATACACCATACTGCTAAAAGTATTTGCTCACCCATCCAAATGATGGGAATCAGGTGTTTCAACCACTTCCATGGCCACTGGTGTATAAAATGAAGCAGCTAGGCATGCAGACTCTTTTTACAAACATTCGTGAAAGAATGTGTCGCTCTCCGGAGCTCAGCGAACTCGTGTGGAACTGTGATAGGATGCCACCTGTGCAACAAATCCAGTTGTGAAATTTCCTCACTCCTAAATACTCCACAGTCAACTGTCAGCTGTACTATAAGAAAATGGAAGTGTTTAGGAATGACAGCAACTCAGCCACAAAGTGGTAGGCCATGTAAACTGACAGAGCGGAGTCAGCGGATGCTAAAGCACATATTGCAAAGAGGTCACCAACTTTCTGCAGAGTTAATCCCTACAGACCTCCAAACTTTATGTAGTCTTCAGATCAGCTCAAGAACAGTGCACACAGAGCTTTATGGAATGGGTTTCCATGGTCAAGCAGCTGCATCCATCCATACACCACAAAGTGCAATGCAAAGCGTCGGACGCAGTGGAGTAAAGCATGCCGCTACTGGACTCTAGAGCAGTGGAGGCGTTCTCTGGAGTGACAAATTGTGCTTCTCCATCTAGCAATCTGATCTGGCGATTGCCAGGGCAAAGGTACTTGTATGACTGTGCCAAGTGTAAAGTTTGGTGGAAGGGGGATTATGGTGTGGGGTTGTTTTTCAGGACCTGGGCTTGGCCCCTTAATTCCAGTGAAAAGAACTCTGAATGCTTTATCATACCAAGACATTTTGTATAATTCCATGCTCCCAATTTTGTGGGAACAGTTTGAAGTTGGCCGCTTCCTCTTCCAACATGACTGTGCACCAGTGCACAAAGCAGGTCCATAGTCTGGTGTGAAGGAACTTGACTGCACAGAGTCCTGACCTCAACCTGATAGATAGGGGGTTAATAACTCATCCATTTAGATGTTTTTTAATCTTAAAATCATGCATAATTAGGGGCATATCCTTTTGATTGACAGGCGATAGAAGGGGCAGATTATTTCAAGTTACATTACAACTGACTAATGTAAAATTTTCTGAAGTAATATCCAGAAACAAGGTGGAAGAAAATAGCAGAGTAGCACAACTGGCTAACAGCGCACCTTAGCTTTAGCCAATTACCTACCTTCGTTAGCTCCCGTTAGCTCTCAGCTACAGGTAGCTCCGAGTTTGATGGGTGTCAATCATTCACCCGCATGATCACAGCGCCCCTCTCAGCTCCACCTCTTTGCCCATTTTTTCTTTTCAGGGAGTGATGAGATGTACGGTGCTGAAAAGATGGTGATAGTGGGAACCGCCCACCGTATGGGCGGTGTCATGGAGGCTCCATCCAGTCCAGCTATCACATTACAGTCTATGGGTTTAAACCTTTTAGGAAAGAACCATATTTATCACCTCATTAGTCATACAAGAGCCTCTGATACTCACCACAAAATATAGAGCTTCATGGAATATGCCCCACCAATCAGCAGAAATAAGGCTAGGTCCCAGATATTTGATTGAGAATTACTTTAAATACAAAAATGAAAAATGGTTTGTACTAACCATTTATTTTTAGAAACAAGTAATCAGGTTTTAAAGATGTGACATCCTCCAGTATCACAATAAAACTCAAAGATTGAAATTTGAAATTTTCCAAGTAATTCAGTAAGTGTCTGATAAAGGGTTAAGCATCTTTGACTTTTAAACAGTTCCTTCACAAAGTTTAGCTAAATCATGTTGTGACATTCTTACACATTGCTCTGTTTGCTCCTCACAGAGAGACCTACTTTTAGATGAGACTGCCTAGTCATTAATTCCAGTGCTTCATATGATGTTCCACTTGGGTGATCCTTTAGTTAGCAAGGACACAATATTTTCTTCATTCTTCGAACAGGAATCACAACAAAGGGGAGTGACCTTGATCTGGCCGCAAGATTTATCCTATTTATAAATCAGACAGCGACGTGCTGGGCAGGACGTGGTGCAGCAGTTGGTGGAAAATGACATAATTAGTGGAAAAGCAATGCTGGTGTGAGGAGCAACTCCAGCCTTTTATTTAAAACGAACTAAGAGACTTTCAGCACAGTGCACACTGAGGATAGGTTGGCATGTCCTGTCAGAAACTAATTCAACCAACTGAGAGCCGCTATGCAAACTAATGTCATATAGCGAGCTCATTACATTGTTGGAATCTGCAAATGGCTAATTAATGAACAGTTATTGTGGTAATAGCTTCAAAGCATGAATGAAGGAAATGGCCCAGCTTAGGAAATGTCCCAAAGCTTTGAATCCATCCTTCCTACATGTTTTGTGAGAGGTTTCTGTGCAGATGAAGATTTAATAACCTTAGCGTGGTGTCTCCTCTCAGTCTGTGGCATTTTGCTGATACACTATCACTCACGCAACACTCCCAGCTATTTCATCCTCTTCATTTTATCTCTGCATCCCATTCACACCTGCATCTGACTAAAACATGATGACTATCACAAACCAACACCAGAGCTTGAGCTTTAACTGGCCACAGTGGGATCAAAAAGCCGATGCTGCGAGTAACACAATTGGATGTCTCTAACAAGCCGCAGTGTATACTGTGGCCCCAGGTGGCAGCCAGTCAGAATCAGCTCGCCACACCAGGCAACTGTCCAATTTATTAGAGGTCTTGTCTGGTAATTTGCTGCACAAGAAAAGCCTCACAAGGCTTAAGAGGCCCATTAAAAAGTTGGCAAAATAATCACATGAAACCAAGTGTTCAAAAGCCATCAAAACTGTGAAAACTCCTGTGTCTTAAAAAACAAAACAAAAAAGGAATCTCTCTAAATATATAACAAGAATATGGCTACCAATAATTCCAGTTATTTATAAAAAAACAACAATCACTCTGACATGGTTCATTAGTAAATAATGTGATGGATCTGAGCTCTCAGTTTGACATGAGGAACGTTTGTGGCAGTGTCAGATGAAACATCTCATTTAAAAACTGCATGGTGCAGCAATCTGACATGCAGACTGGAGGGACAGGCCGATTTCCCCACAATAAGAAACGACTCCCAGATGAGCAGGGGGGTTGAGCTTCGTGCTGCAGCCTGCATGTAAAGGAAATGAGGCAATCTACATGGGGTCGATGAAAGCAATCACAAATGATGATATTGTTTATGGAGCATGCGGGACCTTTTATGAATGTGACTGACAAAATCTGCACACTTAACTTGATGAATTTCTCTTGGAGCACTGAATGGATAGGGGTGCACTTTTCTGACGTGCCTTTGAGCTTATGGATTCAGGTGAAGGCTTTGTCTGTTTGACTCACAAGGATGCTGCTTTAATGTGACCCTTAAAGGCATATGCCACCCCTGGGTGAAATTGAGCCTCCCCCATAGTCCCCCAAGTTGGACAAGTGGGCAGAAGCTTTTTCTAGCCAACATTCTCTGAATCTGGCTGCACTGACTTTAGCTTAGCTTAGCATAGTTGCTGTAATCTAGCGTTTCCAACTAGCACCAGTTGGCGAAGGTGAGTTAATTAACTCAAGATTTTTCTCCAGTTATGTTTTGTGACCTGCGCATTCTGATTGAGTACAAATGAGAGGCCGATTTCACATTAAAAGACTGACTAGGCGGCATTCAATAAGGGCACTATATGCCACGGAAGTACAGGCGAATCACAGCAGAATCACAGGCGAAGCACAGCAACAGCAGCACGCATGTGCAGCATCCTCAACTTCTGTAAAGAGAGTTGCTACCAGATGCTGCCCATGCGTGCTGCCGTTGCTACTATCTGCAGTGCTTTGCCTGTGATTTGCCTGTACTTCCGCGGCATTTAGTTCCCCTATTGAATGCCGCCTAGTCAGTCCTTTGATGTGAAATCGGCTTGTCATTTGTACTCAATCAGAATGTGCGGGTCACGAAAAATTTCGAGTTAATTAGTTTACTTTTACCAAGCGGTGCTATTTGGAAACACCAGATTACAGCACTTATGCTAAGCTAAGCTAAAGTCAGTGCTGCCAGATTCAGAAAATGACTAGGTCGGCTACAGTAGAAAAACGCTTCTGCCCACTTGTCCCACTCGGGGGACTGTTGGAGGAGGCTCAATTTCACCCAGGGGTGGCATATGCCTTTAACTGCCAAAATTAACCAACAATATATCTGCAAAATTTTGTTACCTGATCACATAGAATATAGCCGACAGGATAAGCTCATTGTGGACGGCGATGGCCATGTAGCGGGGTTCGTGGAAGGCCGACGGCACAGTTCTCACTGCGTAACAAAGGTACACCGCCCACAGCAGGAAGAGGAACTCAGCTGTGAAGGAGAAAAGTGGTTAACTTTACCAACACACAGGCTAAAAAGCCATTTTAATTCCAACTAAAACACACACAAAAAACTGCGGCAATTAACAAGCCATTTTCACAGTTCAACACACTGATGCCACAAATAAATGTGCAACTCAGGTATACAGGAACATACCTTGCTCAATAAACTCATTTGTAACAGCTGTGGTTGTATTCTCATGACAATAAATGAATCCCAGTGCACCTCTATGGCAGCCTGGCATAATGTTTCCAAGGTATTCAGCTCCATATCAGTAAACAACCTAGTGAAACCTGCTAAACTGCTGCTAAACCATATGCTCCTCTCAACAGCAGCAGCAGCAGCACTGATATCTGTTAAGCGCTTTCTGTTTTTACAGTACTGTGAAAATGCCTTGAGCTATCTTCATTTCTTTGTATTTTGCTTCCAAGAAACCCGACTTTCTTGTAATCTTATTGAGTTGTCTTAAGCAGTAGCTCTTTAGCCTTTTTGAAGGTTTTTGCTTGAAGGATTCATAAGACACGTAACACCGACCTCTCAGGCATATAAAAGGAACATGAGTTAATAGTCCATTGTTTCTACACATAACATACAACTTAGCAACAACTGTTTTAAAGACTGTATCTTTATCTGCAGTTTCAAGCAGCCCGTCACAAACGCATCATTTGTTCCCATTGATTCAGATGCCTCCATAAAAAATGCCAAAGATTGCAAAGTTTGACAGGCATAACAGTATATTTGGACCAACAAAATGATTCCTAAAGAGCCGTTGGCCTCAAACTTGGCATATTTCAGCATGCAGTGCAATGTTTCCTTAAAGACACACAATGTAACTTTTAGACCTTAAAAATCTGCGTTTCTGACTCGTTTTGATGGCACACCAACATTCATTTTGCGCATTTTCGAGCCGTCACTGCCCAGAGGCGTCCCGGGGCTCAGAAACAGCACGATGTAAGATTCCCATCCGGGACGCGACTGTGACGTTGCAGCCGACTATTGGCTGCAGCACCACGTCACTCACAAGCAACCGGATGTAAACCAGGGATCAACCCTGCGAGTGTTTTGAACGCACATCATGTCGGATTCGGTAAGTAAACATTACAGGAGGAAGAGAGGAAAAGGAAGAGAGGAAGCGACAGAACAAGAGTCAAGATAAGACTGTCTTTTACTGGCTGGAGTGAATCACGGTGCAGGTACGATACAAGATGGATGCTAGTTTAGTCGCCGATAGGTGGCGCGTCACTGAGAAAACTGCTAAAAGTTCCGTTGTGTGTCTTTAAGAATGTTGAGGAAACTGGACAAGTGAATGACAAATGAAGTGTCAGGCCTAAAAACTGTTATCTATAGCAAATGAGCAGTTATCTAAAAGCGATGTCCTTAAGAAATAGTGGAAAATCCAGCAAATATCTGATACAGAATCCGAGAGATGCATCTGAACCTTCAGATAATTCATCCACTATTCACCGAAGCCTCATCGGAAATGGTCTCCATGGATGGGTGGCTGTCAGGAAACCATTATTAAGGAAGGGAAACAGGAAAAGGCTAAATTATGCCAAATGACACAAATACTAAGTGAAGAAGCTTTGAAGTGTCCTCGAAGAAGTATGGAGAACTAATCCTGAAGACTTCAATCATTACAGGAATGCTTGTCTAAGAAGGTTCAGGCTGTTCACAGGTTCATTGACTATTGGTTTCTTGTCTTTTTTTGTTTCTTGAATTGATGTTTTAACACCTTCTGGATTTGTTTTGTTTTTAAGGTTTTAGATGTCCTTCACCTTTATTCAGCCTCTGTTTCTACTTGCTTTCATTTTATTTTGCAAAGCATTATTCCTTGAATGTTCTGTTTCGTTTTGATTTCCTACTGTTTTCAGTCATTATACAGATATCCCCAATTGTCTAAGTCAAGTTAAGTGTTACTCACCAGAGGTTTGAGCTACGAAGCTGGATTTTCTCTAATCGGGGTAACTTCGGGGTTAACCTTAGGTTTTTGGCACAACGCTGATTTGCTTTTTACCAGGATAATGGTGCGTTCCAGTTGTCTCGGGATTCCGAGCAGATGCGAGTTGGTGACGTCATGACCAGGTATTTTGCGTTCCAGTTGCACCAACTCAGGAAAATTACACATCTCCAAAACAGCCTATTTGTGAACTAGAAAATAACACATTTCTAGGTAGAAAAATAACACAGAAGTTATAACAATGTTACCATGACAACAACAGCCAATTTCAGTGTGTGTTTAATAAACAACACATATTCTCGCTGCTTTTTAGAGAAAAAAAGATCGCTGTTAGACCATAAAATTCAATAACAACAACTTGGTGCTGTTTGCACTTGAAACTTATGAACAGAAAATATCTTATATAAAAGTTTAATAAACACAACAATGCCACTGGACGCAGCAATCTTTAAATCTACGTGCTCGGGTTCCTCTGCAAATTACGAGCTCGTATCTAGGAAAAATGAGTTCACGACGTCACTTCCTCAGAAAATTTCCTCGGAAAAACGAGTTCAGAGACAACTGAACCGCACTATAAATCACCATGGTAACTGAAGCTGAAAGGCTAACATGCTCCAAAACAGGTCATGTTTTGCCGTTCAAAACCAACCACCTCCTGACCAATCAGCTCTTTGGAAAATGGCCCGCCTATTTGTAGAAGATCCTGTTGATGCTGGTGTCGGATCATCAGAGGAGCTCAGGTAAGAAAGTTTTTCAGGGATAGATGCTCCATTAGATGCCCTCCATGACGTCCCGTATAGATTTTCACTGGATGAATTGTGCTACATTTGTCAGCTGTTGGAGACATACAGTATACTGCAAATGTAATGCTTTGAATTATGTTTCTGTTCTTGTTCTTGACTTGTGCCCAAGTCCATTTAGATCCACTCGGGTTGCAAGTGGTCCCAAAGTCCCCTAAAAGGCCAAAATTGTGTTCAAGTATCATACTTTTTCATCAAGTACAGTTTTATAAACAGAAGTAATGAGGCAAAGACTATACTGATTCATTTCATCACTGCATCATTCCATTACATTTTCAACTCATCATTCCTTTGGAGTCCTTCCTTTTTTGCTGTAGTAAAATCTAATAATCTGTAGTATTTATGTTAATAAGCCCGATTTTAGCTTTTGAATTAGTTCTTGTTACAGCCTGTTTTTGTTCCATGAATCATTAACCTATTCAGTGTCTTGTAAGAGCAGGTTCACATACAGTACACATGATAAATAAATCCCTTTCTGAGGATGTCATTGATTGTATCTTATCATACAAGGTTTTCGCTTCTTAAACAGCAGGCTGATTTAGTTTAGTTATTGAATTCAAATTAAATGTGATCAATTAAAGGAATAGTTCACCCTCAGAATGATTTAACTTTATTTTCCACTTACCCTGATGGTGAGCAAGACTCTGGACCACTTTTTTAATATGTCAAATGTAGCTGGAGTTCAGGGCGACTTCTCGTTTCCCCCCAATGGAGTTCGCCAGGGTCCGAGCCAAAAAGGTCCATAAAAGTCCACAAAAAATTGTCAATATTTCTCCATACTGCTCGTCCCATGTAATCCAAGTGTCCTGAGTGAGTAGCTTCCAGAATTTACTTGAAACTACGACATTTAGTATATCTTTAGAGTCTAAAAAGGAGTATTGTTAACGTCCAGGAAGCGCGCACATGCGCATTCACGAAACCACGGAAACCTCGGCAGACGAGATCGCGCGTTCTCTTTTTCTTTCTTTCTTTCTTTTAGATCAATATCCAACCCCTCCTGTGTTTGTCCTGGTTTGTTTAGAGCTCTTGCTCTCTTATCACAATGTAAACAGTGAATTTCTTCTTCTACGCTTGTATTATCGGCAGAGTAGGCTCTGAATGCCAAGGCTTCCGTAGTTTCGTGACCGCGCATGTGCGCGCTTCATGGACGTAAACAATACTCCTTTTTAGACTAAAAATATACTAAATGGCGTAGTTTCAAGTAAATTCTGGAAGCTACCCACTCAGGATACTTGGATTACATGGGACGAGCAGTATGGAGGAATATTGACAATTTTTTGTGGACTTTTATGGACCTTTTTGGCTCGGACCCTGGCGAACTCCATTGGGGGGAAACGAGAAGTCGCCCTGAACTCCAGCTACATTTGACATATTAAAAAAGTGGTCCAGAGTCTTGCTCACCATCAGGGTAAGTGGAAAATAAAGTTAAATCATTCTGAGGGTGAACTATTCCTTAAAGCGAGATGAATTGAACTAACAGTGTTAGTATTTGAATGGACCACTTTTCTTGATCTATTTGTGGGTATCCTGTCAAAATACAAAGAAGGAGTACTGGATCAACAGGCTTTTGCACAGAACTGTAACCCAATAAATTAAATAATTTGGATGAAAACACCTTTAAAACTAATTTAAAACATTTTTCTTTAGTTTTTGACTAAAGAGGAAAGTAAAGCATAGAGGACTGTACTGAATTAGCACAGTCCTTGAATTAGAGCACTGGCCATGAGCCAAAGCAGGTGGATTTTTCTAAAACAGAAAGATTTATTGCATCGCCGGGTATTATGACCTGCACTGTGGTGGAGTCAGAGCTGACTGGCACAAACTATTTTTACCATCTAATAAACAGAATAGAAATACAGTACCCCAGCATGGTGGCTCTGCTAGGGGTCCATCTGTTTGATCTGAAGTCAAAAAGAACTTCTTCGCTCGCTCTCACAGTCTGAGCCAGCAGGCAGACAGCAGAAGGCAAGTTTGCTCGACGCAAGATGCTGCTCGCCCCCTGAGCATCTTAGATTTCTCTTCTGCCTTCCTCTGCTGCTGCCTGCCCTCTCCTCCACGCAAGAAAGCATCCAAAAAAAGTTGCACCAGTGCACAGGATTAATGTCTTCTTCTGGGAACAATGTGTGCTCTGCCAAATGTACATGGATGCAACCGTCCCACTCATCCAGCCTCACCTCATCACTCACTCTTACCTCGTCTCTCTCAACTCCCAACGCTGTGATGCCAAACAAATTACCTCTTGATTGCATGCCAACAATTCATCAAATACCCCAAGTTTTTTTCTTTTTTGCTTGCTTGCTTCACAACCGTAGACACACAGAGTGAGGTGTATTTAAACCTATTCAGGGCTTACCGACAGCCATCATGTAGTCCCAGCGATCCAGGAGGCACATGCTGAACTGAAGCCCGTCGGGCGTGTAGCCCACATCGATGAGAGCCAACTTCCTGTCTGGATTCTGACAGACAGCAGATGTCCAAGCCACCAGGAACCAGCAGACGATGAGCAGGATGATGCCCAGCAGACGCAACACTCGCCAGCTGGTCATGTAGGGGATCCTCTGGGCTGTACGGGACAGGAACACCTTCAGCACCCTGTGGAGGGAGAAGCTCACTTTGAAATGCAGAGCCACCGAATTAAAGGGTCTCCATGTCTTTAACTTTCACTGTTAATAATCATCACTAATAAAACTGACATGACTACTTTTTTCTTGCTTTTTTTTTAACACATCTTTCAGCTTGCCTCAAAGATAGCTGAGATAATTCCCCTTTTTGATGTTCCATATATCTCTGATTTAGTACAATGTACATATGAAGTATTAAAGTGCAACAAATTTTTACATCTCACAAAGAAAAAGAGGCAGAAATACCTAAAATCCTCTTTTCTGAACTCTGGTGGTGTGTTTTTAGTTCCCTGCAGATGGTGGCTTCGCACCACTGGACCATCTGCAAAGTACATGCACCAAATACCAAATATTCCTCTTGCACTGAGCGGGGTTATTATTGCAGCATCACATTATCAAGATGAAAATATTATCCTGTCTCATAACAGGTTTGGAACCTGCTGTTGCATCCTGGTTCCTGCCAACACTTAGAGCTGGCTTATATAAGTTAAATTAGTAAAATCTGTCTTTGAAAAAGATCCACTGAATTCATTTTTATCTTCCTGCATGATTCCTTGTTTGTGGCTATCTGCTGGTATTCATCTGACACAACTGCTTTTTCAGACATATTACATAGTTTTACATCTTTTAAAGCTACATTTAATGAAAAATTAAAGCTGAATAGATATTATATATATATAATATTAGTACCATGGTCCAAAGATGTTCCTTGGGACACATAGGGCCGGATTCATCAAGATCCAAATTTGCGTGTAGTAATTTGCCCACGCAATCTGGAATTTTGCGCAGGGGGCTGAACCATGGTTTGCCAGTGATTTATCAAGAATGAAGGTGCAAATGACAGCAGGTGCAAACGTGTTGGAAACGCCCCGATATAAATGAGGGTTTTGCGTGTAGCAAATTGCAAGAGACGACAGCTCAAAAGGAAATACGCCCCACAAAGGGAGATATTAGTGGAGGGAGATGAAAATATAATTTAAAATAAGTATGATAAATACAAAAATTTAAACAATACAACATGTATCTGTGCAGAGCCTCAGAGGAGGCCAATTTCTGACATGGATCAGGAGTTGCTAAAACACATGAAAGTGTCTGCAGCTTTGATGTGGTCTCTATTACGCAGGAGTTGCGCACTTTGGCAGAGCTTGCGCTGCCAGGTGATGTGATCTGTCCAGCTCCTAAAATCCAAGTTAAAACGTGACTTTGGCAAAAAGGGGAAATAAAAAGACACAATTAATGCAGCTTTAATTCTCATTAAGCTGCACAGTGACTGCAAACTTTCATTTAAACAGAATATTTTACACCCATGTTAAATAGTGGTTTGCTGTATTGATTCTTATTGAATTCAACAATGAAAACCAAATACGCTGCCGTCACTGCTCACAAAAAATGATTTTGAATCAGATGTGTGTCCAGGATTGTCCCTCAGAAGTTGCAGCCTTTTGTGCACAAAGCTGCAAGGTGCACCTGCTTTTCAGACGTACTAAAATAGACGCAAAAACCAGCAAGGCAATGTGTCTCACGGATGATAAATCTCCTTGCGAGTGCTAAATCAATATAATTACATGTTCTCCTCCCATTACACGCACTTTTGCGTGCAAACGCCCCATATTGCACATTCATTGCAGAAAAAGTACTAAATGGATAAGAGGCGCGATATAGCACGTTTTAAAGACCAAACCCTTTTAGCACACTGTTAAAGCAACCCTTACCAATCTTGCATTTCAGAAAGCACAGCAAGATTATTTGAATATAAACAGTCCCGCCTCACTTCTAAGACACACCTCCTCATTCCCTCTGCCCCCCAATGCAGAAGCAAAGGTCTGGCAGGCAGATCCCTTGGCCAATCCTAGGGGTGCACCCCACTTCAAGGATTGGTTGGAGTTTTCATTGAATATTTACAGATTGGAATAATATTTTATTTTGATTAATGGTGGGTCTGTCCTGTATTTCAGAGTTCCATTACCTCATTCATAGCATTTTACCCTGTTAGAAAAATAGTGTAAGAATGCAACATCGGTAAGGGTTGCTTTAATAGATCAGTTTGTACATTTTTTTTTGCGTGTGTAGTGAGATAGCTCATGTTTTTATACACACAAACCTTTGATAGATCCGGCCCATAGTGTCATCAGCACATTTACCTTTTTAAAATAAGCTTGCTATGCTCTTACTGTTACTCCTGCAATTTTTTTTTTCAAATTGTGACAATATTTACAGTGCATTGTGTATGTGGTGATGTGGTATACAAAATGAACAATGCTAGAAACTACAGAATGTCAAGCGAAACACACATAGAAACAAAAAATAATAATTCAGAATTCAAAGTATCATTATACATAAAGTTGATAGTAACAGCAATAAAAACTATAGTTATAGTAATAATCAAAGAAATACCTATTCGCATGAAATACTGGTAATAATAATTGTGGGTTTAAACAATCCCAACAGTGGCCTTCCTGTGTAGTTTGCATGTTCTCCCCATGAATACGTGGGTTCTCTCTGGGTACTCCGGCTTCCTCCCACCATCCAAAGACATACAGTCATCCTCAAAATTATTCATACCCTCCAATTAGAGAAAAGGCTAAATTCTCAAGAAGCTTCTTGTAAAGAAGCTAATAATAAATAGAAATTTACAAAATTATAATTTAGTGAAATAAGATATTGCTTTTGAAATGTGGTTGGAAATAATAATTAAAAAAAAAAAAAACAAATAAACAAACCTGTCCCAGACAGATTAAAGCACCCTTCCCATGGACAGTGGACCAAAATACCTGTCAACAGGTGTAAAAGTCTTTTTGAACATTAGTGAAAACACCTGATTGCAGTGATTGCCTCAAAGTGTTGCTCATTAAAATTTTAGCCTTGCAGCCCCATCATGCTCGTTTACTTGTTTTATTTTTTGTGTTTATTTTCAAAATTTCTTTCGAACCACAATTCAAAATCAATGTCCTGATTTTAATCAAATTTCTTATTTATAATTACTTTTGTTAATTCCAACTTATTTCACTGACAGCTGATTTTTTTCATTCTTTAACTGGAGGATATGAATAATTTTGAGGACGACTGTACATGTTAGGTTAAGTGATTGCCTCTCGGAGTGAATGTGAGTGTGAATGGTTGTCTGGCTCTCTGTGTTGGCCCTGCACCAGACCGGCGACCTGTCCAGAGTGTACCCTGCCTCTCGCCTGATAATAGCTGGGATCGACTCCAGCACCCCCTGAACTGGATGCTGTAAGTGGTACAGAAAATGAATTAATATTTTTTATGACTATATCTTGCTTGTTTGCAGGTTCAATCCACAGATAAACTCTATAGAAACACCTGCCAAAGTATTCTAAACCATTGCAGTGGTGCCTCCTACAAATCAAATTTCTAACCTAAAACCTAACACAAACCATATGATCTCACATTCATGTCACCGAAGACAGAAATGTATTGATTTCATGAGTAAAAACTTAAAGGAAATTTACAGAAATGCACAGTTTTGGGCAAAGAAAACATTTGATGTCATTTGGTTACATCAAGGCTAAAATCCATTCTACTTTTCCCTTAAGAGGCAACTAATTTCTTTCGAGATTTCAAAGATAATGAGCGAATCCATCCATCGACCAGCCACTGCTATTCTTAGACTTTATCCTTAAAGCACATGGGATGAAACGTTAACTGAACATGCTGGAAACAATGTGTTTATGTTCCAGTCACAATCAGCATCACACTGGAAACTGGCAGCAACAGAAGGTTTTAGGTGCCACGACAGCTATGACGGAGGAATGTTGCAGGATATTTAATCAGAACTGGAGACTTTTTCTTTATTGAGACAAAAGCAAAGGACAAAACTGAAGGCTTGAAAATTTAAGGTTTTGGCAAAAGTGAAATTTGGCTCTTTCTGTTTGCATTTTTTATATTAATTACAGTCACAAATTAACAGAAAATAATGACGATCCAACACAGCTTGCATATGAAGTTTTTTTTAACATGTATTCCGACAGAGAAGCTGATCTTAATCTCTATCATTTTTTGTTTCTCTATCTAAAATAACTTCAGTCAACGTCTAGCCAAGCTGAGCAAGAATTTGAAAGCAAGTCCTAAACATTGTAAGACAGGTGCAAAACAGACTGCGTAGCCAAAAAGGCTTGCATTTGGCTGTGTGGAAGTATCGTGGTACTCTATTCCCTGCCGCGACTGCTTTTCAAACATTGCACTACCCGACATAAACAATAAGCAGCAGGCAATGGTTGAGGCAGAATTGTGAGGAATTGATAATTTTCTGTGATTTTCATCATCCAGTTGGACCATGGAGCAATATTTGAGCCTGACTGTTAGTTTTATAGCACCTTATTTCACTATCAAAAGCCACGGTGTAAAGTTTGAAAGAAAATGAACAGACCCGCATCACTGCAAACAAGAGGTCTAAACCATAGACTGAATAATAAAAAGCCATCTTCATCAAAAACTGAACCAGGCTGCAAAACTCTGCTACAGACTCCATTTAGTATTACGTAACCTCCTTTATAAGTTCACAACATAAAAATAATCAACTGCATTTTATTTGTGTCACTACAAAAACAGTTATGGTATTAATACTACCACTGCTACGAATAATGACTATTATGATAATTATAGTTGATTTACATGAATTATTATTACATGCAACATTTTGTGCAAAAAAAATTATGCCAGAGAATCGTGATCTCAATTTGATGCAAATAAATAAATCTTGATTCACATTTTTCTTCCAGAATCGTGCAGTAGATTTTTTCCCCATTTCTGTCAGCTGCTGGAATATTACTTTTTGAAAAAAAAAATTTTTTTTTTTAAATGTTTCTACAGTGTTGTTTATGTCATACTTAAATAACTGTCTTCTCACAAGTTGTTTGTCTGCTACCAGAGTTCGTTGCCTTGGCGAGGAAGATGGCACTGTTGCCCTTTCTGCATTTCCTACTGTACATTGGTCCCCAGATGGTTCTGGTGGCACAAACCATCAGGTGTGTCAGCTTAACTCTTAAAGCCTCTGCTTGTCCGTGTGGTACATGACAAAACTGTGTACAAACCATAAGCTACCGTAGCCCTCTAAAGTCTTACCAAGAGAAGAAAGAGGTCAAAAATCAATCATATAATTTGTTTAGAAACCTCTTACAAACATGATGTGCTTCTCATGGTGCCATATTGTTTCTGTATATGGCTGTTTAGGGTATCGAGGGCTTTTGCAGTGAAAGTGGAAGCACAAATGTTTAGTCAATATTTAACCAGTTATTAACTAGTTAACTTCAAAGTGGGCCCTCAAGGCTTTGTGAAACCAACATCATAGCTCCCTGCAGTTATTGTACAAGCACAAAGATTATGTAACAGACATTAAACTTGGCTTAAACACATGACTATCCACTGCTATTCTTAGGCTCTGCCCTTCATGGACATTGATGAAATGTCCACTAATGAGACCCCCATTAAAAATTGATCTGTGCAATACGTCAGCTTGCACCTCTAAGGCTTTGCTCAGCTGCATCTTCTTAATCAGTAACTCCACTTTTGGCACCCTTACTTGACAAAAACAACCCACAGAATGCTTAATTTCATGTTCATCGCTTTAAATACAGAACACAGTCCGTGTCATTAGCAGCTTTTCACCGCTGGATAACTCCCCTCTGCGCTCCCCATCACTGCATCCTTTCTTTTCTTCTGACCTCACACATTTGTCTTTCAAGTTTGCCCACCATCGCTCAGTCTTCTCAAGAATATGGCCATCAGCCAGGGCCAAAGTATCCAGTGTTTTCTTTATTACTTTAACTTGGCAATGCTCGTCTCCACTTGTCAATGCAGTGAATCCAGTCCTAGATGTGTACGGTCTGGTGAGATGCAGGCAGTCTCCACATTTCAGGATGCAATTGCACTCACAGAAGTTAATGTAATCCAAACAGTTCTTCTTGGGATGGATAATAACATTGGAAGTGTGTGTATGCTGCTGTGTGTGTATACCTGTACAACTTGAGAGTTAGCGTCCCGTAGACTGTGGCGAAGCCTAGCAGTCGAACCCAACGCAGCAGGATGCAACGGAAAACACTCGGCTGGAAATAGAGAATCCCAACCTGTGGGAGGAAAGAAGAAGCACTCGATAAAGGTGAAAAGAGAAGGGAAACAAAGGACAGGCATTGGAGAGCCACCCAGCTGTGAGAGTTTTCCATCTAAATGATAATGGGCCTTCTATCCCTGGGAAATTAAAGTCAAAGTCATGGAAAGTTGCTGCCTCATTGTGTTCTCAGTGGACGGCTCTATAAAAGTGGAGTAATCTTATTTAAATGTTAGCTTGTTCGGACTGTTCTCCTCTGGCATGTAAGAACAGCACAACAGGCCTCATGCAGCTTCGTTTACTGTGTGACCCTAACACTCATAAACATGCTATATCCCCATCATTTTCCCACTTAACCTATTTATAATGTTGGTTTACACAGTTTACATAAAATCTTTCCACTCTGTGCCATCTATTAACAATCAAAGAGAATTTCTGATACTGTAAAATTAAGCACCAACGGGTGTCCTTGACCAAAGGGAATAAAAGTTTGACTATAAAGTCAACAACTTCAAGAGCTTTCAACTTTCCCCCCCACACATTCTTTATCAGCAGATGGAGTTTGATCAGCTGCTATGCATCAGTTAAGATGCAAAATGAGCAGCTGTTACACTTTTTTAAAAGGGTTTAAGAAGCTCTCATTCATGTTGGATGAATGGCAAGTGTTTCTTCTCTGTGCTGAGCCAGATAATGTGATCTTTTTGAAAGGTCTTAGCAGGGCTTCTTGACCTGAAATCTAAATGTTGCCATGTGCAATCGAGCCCTGAGCTGGCATGTCAATAGAACCTGCAACAGGTGACAAGCGGACAAAGCTAATAAGCAGACTGTCAATGGCTTTACTTTATCAAACAAGTTAAACTGTTTTTAGAGGCATTTATGGATGCTCTGCGGTGCGTGATCTTAGAAATTAAAAGGTCAAACATATTGTTGGTCTGATCTAAATACTAATTGAATAATAATTATTTCAGAGGACTGGGATGTCCACCCAAGAAAATAAAGGCCAATTCCAATTCCTATCTTAACCCTCAAGCTCAACTCTCAATATTAGTAGCCCTCAAAACCAAGTCTTAAGGGCTATTTTGTGACTTGGAAATGGGACACCCCTTAAATGCAGATACGTCTTCAAACTGTGGGGGGCAGCCTTACGCCAAAGCGGCGTTCAGTCTGTTAATTCAGAAGAAGAAGAAGAAGAAGAATTTACTTTATTTACATTTATTTGCACTGTTAACCCTGCCTAAGCATGGACATATTTAGCTGTCACCGCATACCACGGCTTATTGAAAGGTAAACACCAGCTATAACAAAAATTACTTGGGTAACTGTGGTTCTGTGAGTTCCTGGATGACTGCAGTCAGCTGGCCTGCACGTCACCTGATTGACAATTGTCATCAGGACTCGACCTGTGAAGAGCGCGAGGAGCTTTGTTTACAGAAGGAATGAAACAGAACTATTGTTCCATAACTCTGCGACTACGGGAGATGACATCAGCCCGTCTGCAGCAGGTTCTGCTCCAGTGTCGTCTTCATCACCTCCACACAGGAGCAACTTTCACTAGTTTGGGATTAAACCAGGCAAAGACGACATCATCACTACGTTTGGAAAGAAGGCGATACCACCTGTTAGGGGTGTCGCATTGGTGTCAGTAAGTCTCGCTGCTTGTGTAACGTTCTGCTTTATTGTGTATGAGATTGCGGTGGACAGTAGACAGACTAGCTAACTGCTAACAAGTTAACAGTATAAATTCAAATGCCATCTGATTTACGACCCCTGTACTTTGTATTAAATCTCTGGGATGCATTGTTATGCAGCGTGAATGTTTTTAAATGGCTCCACCATCAGTTTTTTCTTTTTTATTTTCCTGTCTGAGCAGAGGACGGCTGTCAGCTACAGTGTTGTGATGCAGCCGATCATGGCAGTGATGTAGTACCAGTCTCCCGACTAGAACATGGGAATATTTTCTGCCACCGCGGTGGTTTAATCCAACATGGTGACCATGGTGAAAGACTAAATAAATCATGTAGTCTGAACCTGAATAAGTTATCTGAGAGGGTTTTCTGAAGAGCAGTCACTCCTACTGTCCTATTTTCACTATTTTCAACTGTTCACATGCATTAATGTTTTGATTTTTGGAACCGAACAAATACCAGGACTCAAACATTATATTTCCCTGACACTTTCAAGTCATATCATGACCTCATCTGCATTAAAAGTCGAGTCTTGTACGTGAAACACACGTCTTCTCATAGTTCAATAATGCTTTTCCTGTGTTTTCTTGCCCCCTGGTTGCGCGCGCATCCTATCTGTGACGTTGCTCAGAAACTCATCTATTGGAAGCAGTGTCGGTTTGCTCAAATCGACCACAAACCAGTGAGCATGAATGGAGAAGAAAAGAACAAGGAAACCCAACTGGACAGAGGACCAGTGTCTGCTTCTTTCTCAATTGGTCAATGAACATAAAAGTGTGCTGTGATGACATTCATTTCAGGTGGTATTGCATTGTGGCATTGGTTTGGAGAAGTAAATGCATCTCTAATGAGATCAACCTCAAACATGATTCCTGCACCCTCCAATCTGTAGCTTTCATTAATCCCCGGTCATCAAGTGTTAGGAGAATATCTCTCCCACTTCTTCCATCCACCATTTTGTCCTCTGCAGGGAACTCCTAAGTTGCTTAAACGTCGTCCTCCCTGCTCTTACCAGATCTCACCTAAGGAGCTCTCTTAAAGGTGCCATGACATCAAATTTCACCTTTCTGGGGGTTTGGGTGTATAATATGATCTGTTGTGCACTGATGAGGCCATGTGAATGTACATAGTGAGAATCAAAGTTCCTGTTCATAGTCAGTTAGCTTTGTTTCTCTGCTCAGAAACAGTTGAATCAGACAGCAGGCTATCATTCTACGTAGTTCTATAACCCCCCCCCCCACCCTCCGCTCTCACCCCCTCCCTCGCAACTGCGTCAGTGGAGCTGTGTAGGCTATAACTGCCGTGCAGTCAGGTCTGGGTTTTCAAACAAATGGATTAAAAAGAAAACTTCTGCAGCAACACTGAGGGAGGCGACCACAACCTTGTTATTACCTGTAAGTTTATTTATTTTCTAAATGCTGTCTTGTCTGATAAACGTAGCTCACTATCTGAAATGCCCATGTTGCTAACAGTTAGCCTTTAGCAAACTTCGACCGCTAGGGCAGCTTGACCTATTTTCTCTAAATAAGGTTATAGCCAAATAAAGTGTAGCCAATCAAAATGAAGTCAACTTGGTCTCCGGGTAAAGCTGCATATCATTAGCGCACCCAACTGTATTACTGAGGAAGTGAGGTCTGGCGTTTCCATCCCTGTAAAATATTTTTTTTAAAGATTTGACATATGCAGCAATGCCAACAACATGAACTAGTTTTTACTGCTATGTCATCACTCCTTTAAGAGCTACAATTCTGGAGGAATAGTATTTGTCTTTACTAGGATCTACTCTTAACTTTTAGGGGAAATTCTAAGAAAACATCATGTTTCAAAGAATCTGGCCACTAGGAGCAAACAACTGATCCCACTAAGAATCTTTAGGAATACGGCCCCTGGAGTATTGCATGCCAGCCAGAAATTTTGTCTGATTTCAGACTATGCAAGATTTTGTAACTGACTGACATCTTGTGAGATGTTGTTAATGAAAATATTGATACAGTGCCAATTAATATCAATACAATATTGCAACACAAATTATCACAGTATTTCAGTATACAAATATTTTCTATCACCACTAATAACTGGCTAGAAGTTGCTGTCATAAGTTAATGTACAGTACATTTTTTTTATGATTCCTTCCTTTTCTTCGTGGGAAGTTTTGAAGACATATAGGCCATTGAGTAAACAAAAAATTGTGTTCCGTTCATTTTCTTATCCAGCCATTTCAGTTTAGGAAAATAAAAATCTGTCCAGGATTTGTCTCAAGAAGCATGGTTTTGGGGCAATAAATCACAGATGTACAGAGGCATTACAGTGCATACACGCCAAACGCAATTTGGGCGTCAAGGGCAATAGGTTTACATGCAAAGTCAATGACTGACACGCGTCTAGGAAGTGTTGAAAACCCTGCGGGATGATACGCGCATTGGGTGCGGTGCGTCTAAACGCGTTTCGCGTGTCGATTTTTGAGATTTTGAGTGTTTAACGCACGTTACGTCAAGAGTGACAGACATCGGAGTTGAAAAATTTTAACTTTGCCGTTTTGACACGGGGCGTCAACCAATCAGAGCACCTCATTGTCATGACAAGGGATGTCCCAATCCGATATCGATATCGGAAATAGGTCCGATATTGAGCAAAAATCCAGTATCTGATGACATCGGACTCCATCAAAAATCTCAGATGTTGGTTCTCCGATATGATCGGTCCATTCCACTCATTCTGCTCCAGCCGTTCTATCCAGCAGCCCCTGGATCCAGCATGCAGAGCTCACGTTACCATAACAGCGTGTGCTTGCAAAGTTGAAAGGAGCTGGAAGATGTCTGCCGTGTGGCAGTATTTTTCTTTAAAATCTGATAAAGACGTTGTAGCCGAATGCAATCACTTGATCAAGCCTTTTCTCACATTCCAAATTACATACAAGTAAAAGTATTAATGATTCATGCTGATATCGCATTGATATCGGTATCGGATAATACTGAAGGCTGCAATATCGGTATTGTATCGGAAGTGAAAAAGGGGTATTGGGACATCCCTAGTCATGACGCGGACACACATTATATGACAGGATGGGAAACACCAAGAAGAACCAGGGGAATCTCTTTTCAGAGGACAGTAGAGAATAAACTGTGATCTGTGCTCGGTCCTGTTTCTGAGCGGCGGTTTGATGAACTGCTGTGCTGATGGGATTTATTGGCTTATAAAGCTGCCCCACATCGGGACAGCAGGACGTTAAACTGGACCGGATCAGACGGCTGAAAGTGCCCCTCGTCAGCACACAGCTCCTGGAGTAAACGGTGAAACTCATCACACTCAGAACACCTGAAATTATCTGGTGAACCCAGACACGGAGGCTTCGTTTATCACATAAAGCCGAGCCGCTCTCTCTACTGCATCTGCCATTGTGCAAACAGACCAGTGACAGGAAAAAAAAAGGAAAGGCTCCTCCCGATGTGCGTTGTGCGTCTTGGCTGGACATGCCTTCACCTGCATTGGGGGCATCTTGATGCTGGAAATCAAGGGTCAGACTTTTAAGTGACCCAGCTTCCAATTTTGGGTGTCAGGCGCATTTTTGATGCCCAAATCACGTTTGGTGTGTACACAGCGTAACATAACCACACATCTCGGACAAAATCTAAAAGAAACTTCTTATCAATAAGCACAGAAAGAACTTAGCTGCACGTACTGCCACTCAACAGCTTCAAATATATTACCACGGTTCAGTCAGAACTTTGACTTCTGTGCAAGTATGCATGGAAACAAACCTTCATTGTGCAATCATTGTATAACAATAAAATGATGTAAAAGAGATTGCAACATGTACAATGATGTCTCAGATACAACCTAGAGAAGATTGCATTTAAAGATAAAAAAGTATATTTGTATTTACTGATGTAAACCATGTTTATTTTAAGTGTTTAAAGGCAGGAAAGGGGATCCTGGAGAAATGATTTGAGCAAGAAAACATGCCTCCAGTGCACGGGAACGTGCACCCTGATGGCTCACAAGCCGGTCGCTGAAGTCAACCAAAAACAGCTGAGTTGCTAGCTTACTAGCTAGCTAGTAAACAGCTGATTTACTGCATTTCTAAAAGTACTAATTCGCTCACCTCCAGCTCCTGCAGTGGTGTAAACCATCCACACTGCAAACACCTCCACAACTTGATCCACATCTGTTTTTTTCTTTTCAGTGTATTTTCAGAGCAAACAGCTGCACAGATAACCGCAGCGAAAATCCATGCTTGTTTACACTGTGAGAAGTGCATGGATCGGAGAGGAGGACGGGGTTTTTCCAGTCCTGTCCATTGCACAGGTGACTAATTTTATTTATTTTTGTGTGTCAGAGCATTTAATGCAATTGGGTTGTGAAGGAGATTTTAACAATATAGTAAAAAAACAAAAACAAAATGCTCCTGGAAAACATCATCCATCCAGCCTTTAAGAAAACATATGACTGGCATCACTTTTAGTGTTGCAAAACTACAACTGTTAGCAACATCAGTCATTCTAAAACTCAATTTGGGTAGTGTTTTTCATGAAAAATTTGCCTGATATTTATCAAAGGGAAAATAAATTAACTGAATTAGTCATAGCAGTTAGAATAACAGTGAAGTGCACTGACATTTTATAACCATACTTGGCATTAGTCAAACAAAACATCTGAGCCCGCGAACATCATAGAAAGCTTGCCCTTGAGACTTGGGAGGAGGGCATCCACCCATGTTTGTTGCAAAGACCCACAAACACATGGAGATCAACACTGCCCAAAAAAAAACCACTGATGGTCTTGCAAAGACATAAAAAGAGGCAGAACAAACACATAAAAAAGAAAGAAACAAACATCTGAGGCAACATAATTATCTGACTGTTGCAGATGTGTAGGGATTTCCCCTGTGGGATTGTTAATGGTAATCGGATTAGCTGAGGCATTAATACGTTCCCTCAAGCTGCGGCGAAGATGCAGGCATGTGAATATTAGTGCTCACTAGGTTTGAGTCAGTTAAGGAGTGGAGGGGACCCAAGGGAAGAATGGTAGCCCACGTCATCATCATCATCATCATCATCTGCTGGCCGGCCAAACAAAAACTTCTGACTCAAAGAAAGCACCTCGACTCAGCTGACAAAAAGACTTGATGCACAGCAAATAATGAATGCTGAGTTGTAACTCTTATAGACAGGTCACTCTGAATTTCACTCTTCATTCGTAGAGGGCTGTCTTAGATCATCACAGGGCACAAAACACCTTAACCAGTGGATTTAAGGTGAATCAGGTGTGACTGTTCTTCAGTGCATCTTTTAAAAAATAAATTAAAGAGCAGAGGATCAGAAGCTGATAAAGAGATAGCAGGCCAGGCAGACGCTGAGCAACTTGCTGACGCACATTTGAGTCCACGGGGACAGAAGAGGGCACAGAAAGATGAGTAAAAATGTACCAGGGGAAAATACAGCTCATGACTCCTTTTAAGATAAACTACAGAGCAGCTGGATCTCGATCACATGGCGGTTTCAGGCTGGTGTTGTTTGTGATGAGAAGGAGGTGTTATCAACGAAATTCCTCCCTCAAGGTTTAACTACAAATGATCCGAATGAGCAGTTCTCATCCCATTTAACAGTTTGAACTTCTCTTTTTATGGTGCAATCTCACATGCTGGTGTTTGTTTAATTGGTCAAAACTCCAACGGACAAGTTATGTTCGCATTCACCAACTCACAGACCCAACAGAGCATCAGTAATGCTGATGATTAAAAAGTTCATCTATAACTTTTTTCTATACATATGTAGATATATAAACAGTGCTGGCAAACTTCTGTAGACATACTCATTCTAAGTTATTGGGTGCAGTACCAGTTAAAAGTCTGGTCACATTTTTCCATCAGATTTAGTCATGAGTTTATGCTAAGAAAAACAAACAAACAAAACCTTTATAAAGCATCGTAGTTTGGTGGTTAGGCTCTGATCCCATCACTCCTTGCTCATGAATGTTATTTAATCAATTAAATACTGGAGTGAATGCTGAACATTATTTCCTGTTTCTGGAGCCGACAGGTGGATGCAGGGGCACGGATCATGGCTGCAGCAAGGTAGCAGCAAGCGTGAACTAAACAGCAAAGGAGGCAGAGTGCAGCTTACCGCCCAGATTGGATGGGATGTCTGAGATGTAACATGAGTGTTGAGGCAGAACCAATCAATCAATCAATCAAACTTTATTTGTGTAGCACTTTTCATGCATAGTAGCCTCAAAAAGTGCTTCACGCAATTAAAAACAAACACAAAGAAGTCCCCCAAGCTTGTCACAGACAAACAACACACACACACACATGCATGCTCTCTCTCAAACTCGCACAAATTAAATGGGCGGCATTCTCCTCCCCCTAAACAGACTGTCTCAAAGAATGAAAAATGTCTTGGCACCAGGTGAAGTAATGATATTGTGGGGGTCCATCCATACCAGGACCCACCCCACCCACTGTCACAAAGGTTGCCACCCTGGGAACCTCCCAAATATGGGCAGACCAGGCCCACGCCAAAGCTCCTGGGCTGCAGTGTCTGACCCCGACCAGCCAGACAAGGACACCCACCACAGCAACAGTTTTTATGACGGTCATTTCAGATCAACCTGCTCCAGAGGCGTTCTGTTCATCATCAGGCTGTGGAGAGGATTTATGAGTGTAGCTGTTTGTTGTGTGTTTAAAGGTGCCATGACATCAAATTTCACTTTTCTGGGGTTTTGGGTGTATAATATGATCTGTTGTGCACTGATGAGGCCATGTGAATGTCCAGAGTGAGAATCAAAGTTCCTGTTTATGGTCTGTCAGCTTTGTCTCTCTGCTCAGAAACAGTTGAATCAGACAGCAGCTTATCATTCTACGTAGTTCTATCATTCTACGTAATTTAATTGCTCCAATAAGAGCACACTATCAAGTAAACAGCGCCCCCCCTCTCTCTCTCCTAACGGTCTATGCACCGTCGGCCCCCCCCCCCCCCTCCCTGTCTGATTCAGCTATCAGTATGGAGCTAGTAGTAACTTCTGTGCAGTCAGGTCTGGGTTTTCAAACAAATGGATTTAAAAGAAAACTTCTGCAGCAACACTGAGGGAGGGGGCCACAACCTTGTCATTACCTGTAAGTTCATTTATTTTCTAAATGCTGTCTTGTCTGATAAACGTAGCTCACTGTCTGAAGTGCCCATGTTGCTAACAGTTAGCCTTTAGCAAAGTCCGACCGCAGCTTGACCTAGATTCTCCAAATAAGGTCATAGCCAAATAAGGTGTAGCCAATCAAAATGAAGTCAACGTGGTCTCCGGGTAAAGCTCCATATCATCACCGGACCCAACTGTATTACTGAGGAAGTGAGGTCTGGCGTTTCAAAACAATACTCCGCTGTAAAAAATGCCGTTTTTTACTTTGGAGTATTTACATATACAGTAATGCCAACAACATAAACTAGTTTTTAACTGCTATCTCATCACTCCTTTAATAAGCGGCTCAAAGAGTCTGTCAATTCAGAAGAAGAAGAAGAATTTATTTACATTTATTTGCACTGTTAACCCTGCCTAACCATGGCCATATTCAGCTGTCACCGCATACCACGGCTTATTGAAAGGTAAACACCAGCTATAACAAAAATTACTTGGGTAACTGTGGTTCTGTGAATTCCTGGATGACTGCCAGTCGGAGAATCTCAATATTGAGCGTTATTCAGCCCTCAAACTTGCCCCTTAACTTAACGTTCTGACAATCGGGACAGCACTTGCACTTTGCGGGAGTGCACATTTTTGAGATTGAGGGTTAAGATTGAGGCTTAAGACAGGAATTGGAATTCACCCCAAGTCTACTGATCATTTTCCTAATTTTCTCTAGAAAATTTTCACCTCATGATCTGGAGCCACCAGCAGCAGCAGGACCAGTTTCTGGTTCAGCTGAAGGTTGTGAACTGTTCTGTCTTCAGACCTAAAAAACTTGCTTTTAGACCCGGGATAAATACAGTAGTGGTTCCCCTTTTTGTCTTTTCTTCTCCTTTGGCTCACCAGTCTCCGTCATTCACACTGTTATCTTTCTAATTGTGGACCGGACCAGAGGACTCTCATTCAACCAACCCGGGGACATCAGAGCTTAGAGTTCTGCAACATGGCGGCGTTCTTGTCCTAAAAACATAAAGCTTTGCTACGTTTTTCTTTTGCTTTTATTTTTCACATTTGGTATATAATTGTTGATAAGACCAGGACTCAGTCTAGTAAATAAAGTTAGGTTGGTTGACCGTTTCATTTCCACTTTAAAAACACAAAAAGAGACTCAAAACAAATCGCATCTTTATGATCCACGCTAGTTTTCTGTCTCTGCCTGGTAGGAAGAGTTGGGAGCTTTTTCACATGTATGAGCCCAGGGGCCCATTGTTTTCTAAACCGTAAATATCATCATGCTGATGTTGGCGTTTAGCTCAAAGCATCATTGTGACATCAGGCTGGTGTATCTCAGCTTTGTTTATAGTAAACACTGACAACCAGCTTTTAGCTTTTCAGGCATGACTGCATGGTATTCAGGTATTTACACTTAAAATTTCATTTAATGGACAGTTCAGGGATTTGAATCAGGACTAGGAGCACTGACGAGGTCCTTCTAAACCTTGATAATTTGGGCGCATCATTCCCTTTCTAGGATCCTTTGAGTTCAAGACAATTTACAGTAAGACGACTGTAAACCACTTCTTTTCTAATTCCACCTTATCTGAAAAGATGGATCGCTGTCTTATACAGGTGAATCACTGATTCTCTGATCCACACCAAAGCCATATTTCAGACATGGCTTCAAACAGCCACAACTCTGTGATTTGTGCAGAAATTCATTACACGAGCTCTTCTGGCACTGCACCTTCCATCAGCAGGGTTTCTTGGAAGTGTCTGGCCCTGATCCTTAGACAGGTTTCTCTTAACGCCAGCATGCACATAGACTAAGATCAGTTTCTGTCCTCCTTCACTTTTAAAACCTTCCTTTAATAATCGATGCTAAGTGCTGTGAATCTAGATTTAGTGCATGAGGAAAGCAAAGGGATCGGATGTTATTCCTGAATGTGTGTGTGTGCGTGTCGGAGTGCACACGGGAGGGTCTGAGTTGTGTGTAGCTGTCTAATGGACATCAATATCGAGGAGACAATTATCAACAAATCTTGAGCCAGCAACCTCACCCTTCTTTTGCGTTAAAATCAAGTTCAGCCCTTTCATCTCCCAGCATGTAAAATTGGTTGACCTGTCTGGCTTTATCTACATTCCAGCAACTTTTGGGATTTAATATCTAAAAGAAGTTCTTTATTGCTAAAAATTAAAGCTGGGATATTTCCAAGGGATATGATTTATTCTGAATTCAAGCAAACATACTCCAGCTGCTGTAATAAGAAGTCAGCCAGTTAGCCTGTATGGTTCCCAAGTTCTTACGATCAGCCTTAGCCAAACTGGAGATCCCAACCCCCAAGATTACTGGGGGTTGCCAGATCATTGTTCAAAACAAACAAACAAACAAACAACAACAGAAACCCATAAAGCCTACATTTATTGAATACATTTAAGATATTTATTGGAGCTGTCAAAATTAATGTGCTAATACAGGGAGATTAATCTATGAAATTAACACATTCATTTTCTAAACAACTAAATTATTACTCAAGTTTGTAATCTAAACACAACAAAGTAATTGGCCTCAAATTATCTAAAAAAAAGTTTATCTTTATTAGGCTTATAACAGAGTGATCAGACCTTGCTGTGACATGTTATTGTCAGTGCATTCAATGAAAGCCTCATAAACTAAAACTGATTTCATTCCAAAAATGTTGGAATATTTCTACAGTGAGGCCATTGAGGCCAGGAGATTTACTGTTAGACATCTGAGAAAGAGCATCATCAAGTTCAATGACTGAGATTTTAGCTTCTGTTAGGGTTTTATATTATTATTATTATAATTAATTTTTGGAGACAAATCATTAATCAGCTCCAGGAAAAATGAAGTCTGACTATCCATGTAGATGGACTTATAAAAGTTCTTAAACTTGCAAATTGTCCATTTTATTCTGGTCTTCAGTTATACAGTTGTCAATATATACAGTTTGCTTTAAAGTTTATACCCTCCCATCAAATAAAAGGCAAAATTCACAACAGTAATTCAAATAACAAGAAACTGAAAAAGTAATAGTGAATTAAGAATTTAGCAAATTATAATTTAGTAAAATAAAATGTTGATTTTGAACTTTTGTTTAAAAAAATGATCTAAAAAAACAGGTGCAGGACTCTTTTTGCACATTACAAAAAAAACACCTGATTGCAGAGATTGCCTCAAAGTTTTGCTCAACAAAACTTAAGCTCATCATGCTTGTTTACTTAAAAAAAAAAAATACTTTTGTCAATTTTAACTTATTTTACTGGCATATTATTTTTCCGTCTCTAATGCAAATTTTTAAGCACAACTGTATTTTTTTTTACCTTTTTTTTGTCTTTTTTCTACATTAAAAAAGGAATTATTTTTTTCCCCTTCAATTCACTTTGCTTTCAAGCAGATAAAAGCTCCTCTAGCCTTCTCTTTGTAAAATCCATCTTGTAACTGAAGAAAGTCTACATTGTTTCATGTTATGATGCCTTGGCTGCATAACGTGTTAATTTGAGATAATTCAGATTGTCGCCGTTTCCTCAGAGCAGCTATTTTTTGCCTTCCTGGATACTAATATTTCTAATTTTGAATTTGACCCATCCCCATTTATTCAAAAGGCTTAGCTCCTCTTGAATCTTGACTTCTATGTTATCAAAGAGCAAATTATGTTTAACAAATTACTGTTGAATTTCTAATGTGATATTTTTGGTGTTGGTTGGTCATTGCATTATGAGACAGATAGATTAATAGCCCAGTGATCAGTGATAGGAAAAGGGAAATTTTCACAGCTGAATGAAAGCTTAAACAGATTACTTGATACCAACCAGTAATCTAATCTGGATCATTTGAGAAAACTGCATTGCTCCTCCAGGTAAACTGTAATTTGCCTGGGTGTTCAGTCCTTTAATGCTTATTTTCAAAGTCTGCAACACCTTCGAAAACTCCAGGTTTGTTTTTTATGGGCATTTTATATCTGTTTGTGACCTAAAACACCTATTCCAAATAATTTTTGCATATTATGAAACCAGAGTTATGGTACAGCTCTGATACTGTAACTGTAAATGAACGCAGCAGCCAGTTTGAAGCAATCCTTGAAAATACAAAAAACATGCATGAAAACAGAAAAGGACAGAGGGCAAACTGTATGGGTCTGTGAAAAGAGATAAGGCGACATTTAACCACACCACTAAACAGTTTATTTAAAGGGGGCCCTATCATGAAAAATGGACTTTTAAGCACTTTTCAGCATGTTACTGTGTTATTTCCTCATAAAAAACTTCATTTAAGCTGTTTTTTTCTTCATTTGTGCATATTTGAGTAATAAATAAGAATATTCAGGCCAAGCTGTAGCTTCCTTAACATAACTGACTTACACCAGTATACGCAACGAGGTGCCACCAATCAGGAAGCGACAAACATGCATGCGCAGCATCGTAGCAAGACGCCCTCTTTGTTGAACTGAAACTGAAAGAGAATCCTAACCTATACACACTCTCTGAGGAAGAAACTGACGGCCTGCAGGAAGATTTCCTCAGAGACAAACAGCCATCAGCTAACAGACGTTTGCTCCAGAGTTCAGGAGAATTTTTTGTTAAATTATTATTTAAAAAGTGAAAGAAGAAGAAGAAAAGGGGGAAAAAAAAAAAAAACCGCGGGGGGAAAAAAAAGGGGGGCGCGAAAAACCAAAAAAAAAAAAAAAAAACAAAAAAAAAAAAAAAAAAAAAAAAAAAAAAAAAAAAAAAAAAAAAAAAAAAAAAAAAAAAATTTAAGCTCTAGAGGACAGCAAGTTGGGGGAAATGTGGTTGCGTTCAGCGTGGGAGTTTATTTATTGAACTGGACGAATCGACTTGTCAGAAGTGGTTGGATTATAACTTCAGGAGCAGAAAAAAAACTCAACTTTGTGTGTGAATTTCACTCCTGACAACTTCATGAATCTCGGGCAGTAAAGTGTTTTTTCTTGGGGATTACTTCTGAAACCTGACGCAGTTCCTACTATAAAAATGCGCATGGACAGACAACAACACCGGTGAGTGAAACACATCTCTCAGCTCGATGCTAACTGTTAGCCTATGATTTGTTCGCTAATTTACTTACTTGTCAGGGGTCTCTGTGGTACTTCTATGGTACTTCTGTGGTACTGCGTGTACTTCAAACTCCATATCAGACTCTGGGTCGAGTGCATACAAATTCATAACAGGCTGCTCCATTTTATCCCGTCGATCGGAGTCTGATTATCCATCAGTGTTTACAAATAACGTCCATGTGAGCTGTCGGTGCCGGTGCTACAAACAATTCTGTGACCCTTCAGAATCAGTGTCTCTTCCGGGGCGACGTCATGAAATGGGCGTAAAACATGTTGCAATTGGTCGAGAGCTCCGCGGTTTAGTACAGTCAGCCATCTTACTTCCGTGTTGGAAATTAGACGCATAAAAAACTAATATTTAACACCAAATTAGTTTCTATAGTAGCGATGGGAACATATTTCACTTATAAATGTCTGTATTTGACTTTTGGAACGTTTGAAAAGAATGATACAGCTCCTTTAAATAACAATGATTAAATAGAAACATTATAATGACAGGTAGGTGTACAGTAGTTCTACTTTTAAGAAATGAATTATTATGATCCATTGAACCATCTTGAACTCTGAATCAGGCGCTGGGAAAATGAAGGATGACGGGTCAAGTGAAAGAATCACTCGCTTACCCACTTACTCACTGAATAAACACTTAATTAGCGTTTATCTTTGGTTCCTGATCATCTCTCATTTCAGCTCCCACCAGCTGGCTCCACACACAGATCCAGTGTCCCTGTTGATAGTGACGCAAGCCGGCCAGCTGTGGTACTGCTGGCGACCTTTACAATCGCTGGCGTTGTGCTCCCTTCATTCCTCCACACAACCTTGATAGCATTAAAGGAAGCCCTTGGTTTGGTGCAGTTTTACTTTGTTCTACCATCTCAACACATGAAGATCAGTATTAAAGTGGAACTATATGTAATAATGTAATAAGACTGCACCTTAAATTCTCTGCAGTGTTTGTCTTCTCCCCAAAACTCATCTAATTTAATTTAAATAAAATCTATTTCTTTGAATTATTTCTTTCACACACTGTCTTTAAGATAAAGAAGGAAAATTCCCATTGTGAATCCAAGATACCCTTTGCAAATTGTTTTTTGCTTCCTTTCAGGATCTGCTTCTTTTACTGCTTCTCTGTTTTGCCTTTTGAGGACAGTGATGTCTTACAGTATACAGTATACTGGTTGCAGTTACGCTCCCACTTATAAGTGGGAGCGTAACTGCAACCAGGTTTGCTTCATTAATGCAGACAGAGCCAGGGGTGACGGGATGCCTAACTTTAATGTCAAGAAAACACACGCCCCTCCCAAAGGCTTCACGTGAGGATGGTACAACACCCAAACACCAGAGAGAATCACACATCATTTTGTGCTAGGATGCTTTAGATAATTAACTCCTGCTGCAGGGTAAGAAGAAGATATTCAACAAATAACACTTCAGAAAAAGGAAGTGGGTGGATTCTTTTATTAGAATAATGCTGTCAGCAGGGGAACAGAAGAGAGGCTGCAGTGTGTAATCAACTTGTAATGTGTAGACAATAAAAATGCAAATGTGTAAGTGCACGACAGGTGAAAGCTTCAGGGATTGATCCTCTCTCCTGTGAAGGTCAGGGTCCCACAGGATGTTGGACCTCAAGATCAATACCTTGAAATGAGTATACTACTCTCAGGAGAGCAAAAATACCACGCCATGGTTCTATCTTTACTGTCATTTTTTCCATCTTGTTCATTTCTTACAATGAAAACTGATACCTCTACTCAGGCAAAGATGATATATGATTTACCTCAGTTAGAAAGCTGAGACAAAAATAGAAACCAGTCGTTTGTTTATGGAGTAAAAAGGATCAAATAATCCGTAAAGAACATATGAACTTTTACTCCTTTTCATGTTTGTGCAGATATGACACCAAATAATGTTTCCAGTAGTTTTTGATCAGTCCTGCTCATCAGCTTGAACTAAATTTAGCCTATTTTTCCTAACAGAACAGCTTAAACTCTGTTTTGCATTTCAAGCATTTGCTGCGCTTTTCAGGTCCTTCCATTACATTTCTTTTAGATTAGCAGTAGGACTTCACTTTGCTGCGCTAAAAATATTTTCCTAAGTCCTTTTATAAAAGTGCTGCAATACTGTAAATGAGAATAAAATGTAATCATTTTGCATATCTCACAAACCAGCATTTTATTCAATATGGAACAGGGATCTCAAACTCAACTGGGGTTTGAGACTGCTGCTAACAATGAAAACATTAAGGACGGACCAATACATCGACCGGGCGATATTTTAGGCCGATTTTTGTGTTTCTTCCTGGTATCAGATCAGCCAATACGTCAGGTGTGTTGGCCAATATATATATATATATATATATATATATATATGTATATATTATATAAAGGCATTCACCAAAAACTTTAATTAACCTGAGTCGACAGGTCTTGGAATTACTGGCATCACCGTGGATTCATGTTAGTGAATGTGAGAGTGACAAAAAGTATTTAAAACATTCCCTGTGTGAGCTCCTCAAAAATCTCCTTTAATTGTGGAATAACACTTCCACAAACATGTGATTGTGAAGATCAGACTTTGTTAGAACAAGGCACCCACTGATTGTAATTACCTGACCCTAACTTAATTTAGGCTATAATCTAAATGTAAATGTCACAGGTTTACACAATTAGCCACTCACAGATACACAAGATTTTTATAAAATAAATAAATGACCAATATTAGCATTTTTGCCCCCATTTAACTGGATCTTATTTGCAATCTTACACGGATGGAGAGATAAAAAGAAGTTTAAAGTGTTTTCAAATGCTCAAAAACCAGCGACAGAGTCAATAAATAGTTATAAGTGAGTAAGATTATGTTTTATTTACTGGGGCAATATGTGGTTAAGAACAAATCTTCAGGGTATGGAAAGAGAAATGATCAAGACCAGAGAAATAGATAACATCTCTGAAATATCTCTTGTGCTGTTTGATATTTAACAACCCTGAGGTAGAAAGTAGCAGCATATTCATACTAATCTCGCACGCTTAAAAGAGATTAAACGCACACACCTGACACGTGTGTGAATCTGAATTAAGTTTTTCTATCAGTGCTTGTGTCTTTTCAGTGTTAGCACTAAATCCTCTTTAACTGTACTATTGTCCACTACACACCAGAACAAACTGCAGACATTGACATAATATGACTTTATAAAGCAAGAGTGACTGAAATGAGCTCATATTTATCTATTTATACACTGATGGAAAATTATGGCTACCTGCGCTATTTTCTCTGTCACAGTTTAATTTAGTTTATTTTTTTCATTAGTTTATTATAGCTTCATTTTGATGCTGCTTAATAATCTGTTAGATTTTTTTTTAAATGGGAAAATGTTCCTTCTGTAAAAATAAAAAGTGAAATTTCAAGCTTTTGACCAGTGTAATTGTGGTATGTGATTTGCTTTCTGATCCCATATAAAATAAACTTCACTAGTAGTACCTGGATAGTACCTGGATAATACCCCAAAAGTACCTGGAAGGTACCTGAATGGTAACTGGACAGTACCCAGATAGTACCTGGATGGTACCTGCATCGTACCCAAATCATACCTGTATAGTACCTGGATGGTACGTTACTGGTATCTGGATAGTGCCCGGATAGTAACTGGCTAGTACCTGGATGGTAACTGGATAGTACCTGGATGGTACCTGGATAGTACCCAGATGGTAACTGGATAGTACCTGGATGGCAACTGGAGAGTACCTGGATGGTACCTGGATGGTAACTGGATAGTACCTGGATGGTAACTGGATAGTACCTGGATGGTACCTGGATAGTACCCAGATGGTAACTGGATAGTACCTGGATGGCAACTGGAGAGTACCTGGATGGTACCTGGATGGTAACTGGATAGTACCTGGATGGTAACTGGATAGTACCTAGATTGTAACTGGATAGTACCTGGATATTACCTGGATGGTAACTGGATAGTACCTGGATAGTACCTGAATGGTACCTGGATAGTACCTGAATGATACCTGGATAGTAACTAGCTAATACCTGGATGGTAACTGGATAGTACCTGGATGGTAACTGGATAGTACCTGAATGGTACCTGGATAGTAACTAGCTAATACCTGGATGGTAACTGGATAGTACCTGGATGGTACCTGGATGGTAACTGGATAGTACCCAGATTGTAACTGGATAGTACCTAGATGGTACCTGGATATTACCTGGATGGTAACTGGATAGTACCCAGATGGTAACTGGATAGTACCTGGATGGTACCTGGATGGTAACTGGATAGTACCCAGATGGTAACTGGATAGTACCTTGATGGTACCCGGATGGTAACTGGATAGTACCCAGATTGTAACTGGATAGTACCTAGATGGTACCTGGATATTACCTGGATGGTAACTGGATAGTACCTGGATAGTACCTGAATGGTACCTGGATAGTACCTGAATGATACCTGGATAGTAACTAGCTAATACCTGGATGGTAACTGGATAGTACCTGGATGGTACCTGGATGGTAACTGGATGGTACCTGAATGGTACCTGGATAGTACCTGAATGGTACCTGGATAGTACCTGAATGATACCTGGATAGTAACTAGCTAATACCTGGATGGTAACTGGATAGTACCTGGATGGTACCTGGATGGTAACTGGATAGTACCCAGATTGTAACTGGATAGTACCTAGATGGTACCTGGATATTACCTGGATGGTAACTGGATAGTACCTGGATAGTACCTGAATGGTACCTGGATAGTACCTCAATGATACCTGGATAGTAACTAGCTAATACCTGGATGGTAACTGGATAGTACCCAGATGGTAACTGGATAGTACCTTGATGGTACCTGGATGGTAACTGGATAGTACCCAGATGGTAACTGGATAGTACCTGGATGGTACCTGGATGGTAACTGGATAGTACCCAGATGGTAACTGTATAGTACCTTGATGGTACCTGGATGGTAACTGGATAGTACCCAGATGGTAACTGGATAGTACCTGGATGGTACCTGGATGGTAACTGGATAGTACCCAGATGGTAACTGTATAGTACCTTGATGGTACCCGGATGGTAACTGGATAGTACCTGAATGGTACCTGGATAGTACCTGAATGATACCTGGATAGTAACTAGCTAATACCTGGATGGTAACTAGATAGTACCCAGATGGTAACTGGATAGTACCTTGATGGTACCCGGATGGTAACTGGATAGTACCTGGATGGTACCTGCCTGCAGCACCAAATGACAGCAAGAGTGACATCCAGTAGCATCTTCCCTTTCGTGTCCTCTTCAGTCTGCCTCATCATAACTTTATCATATTTATCTAGCTAATACCTGGATGGTAACTGGATAGTACCTGGATGGTAACTGGATAGTACCTGAATGGTACCTGGATAGTAACTAGCTAATACCTGGATGGTAACTGGATAGTACCTGGATGGTACCTGGATGGTAACTGGATAGTACCCAGATTGTAACTGGATAGTACCTAGATGGTACCTGGATATTACCTGGATGGTAACTGGATAGTACCCAGATGGTAACTGGATAGTACCTGGATGGTACCTGGATGGTAACTGGATAGTACCCAGATGGTAACTGGATAGTACCTTGATGGTACCCGGATGGTAACTGGATAGTACCCAGATTGTAACTGGATAGTACCTAGATGGTACCTGGATATTACCTGGATGGTAACTGGATAGTACCTGGATAGTACCTGAATGGTACCTGGATAGTACCTGAATGATACCTGGATAGTAACTAGCTAATACCTGGATGGTAACTGGATAGTACCTGGATGGTACCTGGATGGTAACTGGATAGTACCTGAATGGTACCTGGATAGTACCTGAATGGTACCTCGATAGTACCTGAATGGTACCTGGATAGTAACTAGCTAATACCTGGATGGTAACTGGATAGTACCTGGATGGTACCTGGATGGTAACTGGATAGTACCCAGATTGTAACTGGATAGTACCTAGATGGTACCTGGATATTACCTGGATGGTAACTGGATAGTACCTGGATAGTACCTGAATGGTACCTGGATAGTACCTGAATGATACCTGGATAGTAACTAGCTAATACCTGGATGGTAACTGGATAGTACCCAGATGGTAACTGGATAGTACCTTGATGGTACCTGGATGGTAACTGGATAGTACCCAGATGGTAACTGGATAGTACCTGGATGGTACCTGGATGGTAACTGGATAGTACCCAGATGGTAACTGTATAGTACCTTGATGGTACCTGGATGGTAACTGGATAGTACCCAGATGGTAACTGGATAGTACCTGGATGGTACCTGGATGGTAACTGGATAGTACCCAGATGGTAACTGTATAGTACCTTGATGGTACCCGGATGGTAACTGGATAGTACCTGAATGGTACCTGGATAGTACCTGAATGATACCTGGATAGTAACTAGCTAATACCTGGATGGTAACTAGATAGTACCCAGATGGTAACTGGATAGTACCTTGATGGTACCCGGATGGTAACTGGATAGTACCTGGATGGTACCTGCCTGCAGCACCAAATGACAGCAAGAGTGACATCCAGTAGCATCTTCCCTTTCGTGTCCTCTTCAGTCTGCCTCATCATAACTTTATCATATTTATCTAGCTAATACCTGGATGGTAACTGGATAGTACCTGGATGGTAACTGGATAGTACCTGAATGGTACCTGGATAGTAACTAGCTAATACCTGGATGGTAACTGGATAGTACCTGGATGGTACCTGGATGGTAACTGGATAGTACCCAGATTGTAACTGGATAGTACCTAGATGGTACCTGGATATTACCTGGATGGTAACTGGATAGTACCCAGATGGTAACTGGATAGTACCTGGATGGTACCTGGATGGTAACTGGATAGTACCCAGATGGTAACTGGATAGTACCTTGATGGTACCCGGATGGTAACTGGATAGTACCCAGATTGTAACTGGATAGTACCTAGATGGTACCTGGATATTACCTGGATGGTAACTGGATAGTACCTAGATAGTACCTGAATGGTACCTGGATAGTACCTGAATGATACCTGGATAGTAACTAGCTAATACCTGGATGGTACCTGGATAGTACCTGGATGGTACCTGGATGGTAACTGGATAGTACCTGAATGGTACCTGGATAGTACCTGAATGGTACCTCGATAGTACCTGAATGGTACCTGGATAGTAACTAGCTAATACCTGGATGGTAACTGGATAGTACCTGGATGGTACCTGGATGGTAACTGGATAGTACCCAGATTGTAACTGGATAGTACCTAGATGGTACCTGGATATTACCTGGATGGTAACTGGATGGTAACTGGATAGTACCCAGATTGTAACTGGATAGTACCTAGATGGTACCTGGATATTACCTGGATGGTAACTGGATAGTACCTGGATAGTACCTGAATGGTACCTGGATAGTACCTGAATGGTACCTCGATAGTACCTGAATGGTACCTGGATAGTAACTAGCTAATACCTGGATGGTAACTGGATAGTACCTGGATGGTACCTGGATGGTAACTGGATAGTACCCAGATTGTAACTGGATAGTACCTAGATGGTACCTGGATATTACCTGGATGGTAACTGGATGGTAACTGGATAGTACCCAGATTGTAACTGGATAGTACCTAGATGGTACCTGGATATTACCTGGATGGTAACTGGATAGTACCTGGATAGTACCTGAATGGTACCTGGATAGTACCTGAATGATACCTGGATAGTAACTAGCTAATACCTGGATGGTAACTGGATAGTACCCAGATGGTAACTGGATAGTACCTTGATGGTACCTGGATGGTAACTGGATAGTACCCAGATGGTAACTGGATAGTACCTGGATGGTACCTGGATGGTAACTGGATAGTACCCAGATGGTAACTGTATAGTACCTTGATGGTACCTGGATGGTAACTGGATAGTACCCAGATGGTAACTGGATAGTACCTGGATGGTACCTGGATGGTAACTGGATAGTACCCAGATGGTAACTGTATAGTACCTTGATGGTACCCGGATGGTAACTGGATAGTACCTGAATGGTACCTGGATAGTACCTGAATGATACCTGGATAGTAACTAGCTAATACCTGGATGGTAACTAGATAGTACCCAGATGGTAACTGGATAGTACCTTGATGGTACCCGGATGGTAACTGGATAGTACCTGGATGGTAACTGGATAGTACCTGGATGGTACCTGCCTGCAGCACCAAATGACAGCAAGAGTGACATCTTCCCTTTCGTGTCCTCTTCAGTCTGCCTCATCATAACTTTATCATATTTATCTGATCTCTGATTGATTCACAGATGCTTAATGGCGTTTGTGCCTTGTTGCTGTTTGTGGAGCTGAAATAGCTCCATGTGACTGTGTTTGCATTCAGTCATCAGTTTGTCAACTGGCTCAACTGGACTGAAGGCTGTTACATACTACATGAGAAGTGAGAACTTTCTTCTTGTTCTCGGGGGCCACAAGAACAACATGACGTCATTTTGTTCAAGCGGACGTGTTTGAGAACGGCTTGTGGCTTGTTCTCGACCCCTCGGCCGAGTAGAACTTTCTTCTCGAGGAGCTCCGAGAAGTATTGTGTAATTGGTTGGACATTTGAGGCGGGCGGAGTTAACACAGACGCTTGAGGGAGAGAGATGTCACATATGCTTTTCCACAGATGCGACGTTGAATGGATAGTTTTAATGAACAGCTGTTGAGGTGGTGAGAAAGTACAAAAATGTAAACACGTGGCATTTAAATACATGAGCACCACCGCGTGCGCAACTCCATCCTACCACAGACAAAGTTTATTGTAAAAGTATAATCACTGAGTGGACACCATCCCCCCCCCTTTTCCTGGTCACAGAGCTTCTTGTGGAGTATGAAATGCTTTGACAAAAAAGAACCTTTTTCTTGTTCTTGCAGCCTCGCGGGCAAGAAAAAGTTCTCGTTTCTCATGGAGTATGTAACAAGCTTGAGTGAACACTGAGCAACTAAGTGAGCAGTGTGCAGCCGTGATGCTCACACTGCGCCGTATTTCAAATATATATAGTAGGGAGAAGAAGTAGTTCCTATACCAGCTGGGTATCATTGAGTACAGTTAGTTTCCACTGTGTTTTTGTTAAAGATAAACTACCTACTACCCCAAATTACTAAAACATAGACATTTTAATAGGAGAACTTAACCCAGAACATAAATATCTGGTATCAGAGGAGTTGATATTGTTCAGTATTGATCCACCCACAGCAACGTAGCTCTTATACAAGATCAGGAAACTTCTTCCACTGCTGGTGACCTTTCATCCTATAAAATATCCCAGCTATTCTGAGTAAAAAGGGCTAAAAGAGTTAAATAATAACTGTGTTTGCAGACATTAAAACTACAGATGGAGAACAGCTCTATTTTTTTTTATGTTGATGAGAAGATTAGCAACTTCATATAATCTGAGCACTTAGTGTAATTACAATGCCCCCCCAAAAAACAACATATATAAGTCATCTCCTAATGCTGTATTGTCATATCTTATATATTAAAGAAACCAAACAGCTAAAGCCAAACATTTGTCAGAGCCAGTTAAAAGAACAGACAGTGCTGATTTGCTGCCTTTTGTCATCACAATTTCTTTAGAAAGTGCTACCATCTAAAAGGGAGAAAAATTACTCGGAGCCTTTTATTGTGTCTGTCTCCATCCGAGAAGAGAATGGGATGCTGCAGCCTCGGGAATCATTCTGTCACAACAAAGCTTTTTATGCTACTTTGAATGTTTTGACATGACAAAGTCACAGCCATTCGGTCCATCCGTGCTCCATCATCATCTCCTGCTCCTTCCCCATATCCTCGTTTTTTCTAAACATCTTCTGTGTGGGTGAGAAAGACTGAACACTAGTGGGAGAGGTGGGGTGTCCTAATAGCAATGGATCCATTTTTATATGAAAGCTGACACTCCCTACCACATGGGAAGGCCCGCTTTCTGGAGGGAGGTAATGGTTTCTTCTCCTCCTGCTGCTCCCTGAGGTGGGCTGAGTGTAAATTACATCCAGCTTGGCCTCTGTACAGACAAGACTGGAGCCAAGTCGCACTGGCCCCCCACAATTCCCTTCCCTTCTCATCACCAGCTAGATCCTGATAGATATTCCCATTTCACCAGGACAAGAAGAGAAATATCAGATGGAGGAGCCAGCCTACTTGTGCTGTTGCTATTTTTCTTTTGACAATCTCTCATACTTTCTAGATGTCTGCTCAAGCTAAAAGAACCCCTCAGCTGCAGCAGCACAGCCTCAACTTAGTAACTGTATGTTTTGGGAGACTCCTTGGGATTTATCAGAAGGAGGAAGGGAAGTGAAGTATGAAGGGAGGCCTGCAAATGCACACAACAACTCTCCAGATCTGCTTAAGTCAGACTGGAAGTGTCAGAGAAGCTTAGATTGAAGGCAGAGCAAGGCAGAGGAACGGCTGGCAGACTGTGTTTCATGGCCTGTCAGGTCAGGATACATTATCTTCTGGCCATACTGTTTCTTATTAGCCCCCTGCTGTGTGATGAAGCCCTACCCTGTCCTGCCTGCCTCACATGACAGCTATCCTAACCTGGACTGAAGTGGCACCTTGAGCTTGGTAAACGAATCATGAGATTGGCTGGTGAGTTTTTCTACTTTTTCTTATTTTTGAAAAATGGTAGTCTTTTGTTTTTTGTTTTTTTTTTTTTGTAGAAAAAAGAATAAACTCTCCTTTAGATACCTAAAAATCCCCCATGCACGGAGTTAAGTGCATCTCCACATAAACAATAACACATAATAAACTGAATCATTATTTATTCGACGAAAACAAAGCTCCTACAGAAGTCAAGGTTTTGGCCACTTGCTGCTTTCTGTAGTCTTCAGGTGTGTTTAACACAATGTCAAGGAGGAAAGACATCAGCAATAATCTTAGAGAAGCAGTTGTTGCTGCCCGTCAATCTGAGCATGGTTAAAAGGACATTTCCAAGATTTTTGAGTCCATCATTCTACAGCGAGAAAGATTATTTACTAGTACAAAACATCTAAGACAATGAGTGGACATAGCAGGTAGTGTTGTAGTCAAGACCAAGACATTACCGAGACCAGGAACAGAAACAAGACCAAGACGTTATTGAGACCAGGAACCGAAACCAAGACATTGTACAGGAGTGGGTAATGTCTCGGTCTCTGTTTCTGTCTCTGGTCTCGGTAATGTCTTGGTCTCTGTAATTTCTCGGTGATGTCTTGGTCTCTGTAATTTCTCGGTGATGTCTTGGTCTTGGTGGTCTTGACTAAAACTTCTACCTGCTACCCCTCGGCCAGATCATACGTCACCAGGGTCTCAATTCCCACTGCTACGCTGATGATACCCAGCTCTATCTCAGCACCTCACCATCCTCTCAGCCCCCCCAGTCTCTGGTCAACTGCCTCCACGCCATAAAATCCTGGATGACAACCAATTTTCTCAAACTCAGCAGTAAAAAGACAGAACTCGTGGTTGTGGCCCCAAAGCCACTGCTCTGGAAGGTTGGAGATCTCCTCATCAGTGTGGACGGCTTCTCCATCACACCATCCTCCAAGGTCTGCAACCTGGGCGTCATCTTTGACACCACCCTCTCCTTCCGACTCCGTGGCAAAAAAGCCCCATCCATGCCCTTATCACCTACCGGCTGGACTACAGCAATGGAGTTCAGTCCGGGGTTCCAAACAAAGCCCTGAACAGGCTCCAGTATGTGCAGGACTCAGCCGCACCAAGCCCTGGCAGCACATCACCCCCACCCTCATCCATCTCCACTGGTTTCCTGTCAAGTTCCGTATTCAATATAAACTCCTACTCACAAATCCCTTCATGCACTCGCCCCCCAGTACCTGTTTGACCTCCTTCACCAACACACTGCCTCCCAGAACCTGGGGTCTTCTGACACTGGTATCCTTGTCATTCCCCGGACCAGGCTGAAGACCTTCGGCAACAGAGCCTTGAGCGTGGCAGCCCCGACCCTCTGGAACTCGCTCCCAGCTGTAATCCGCAACTCCCCTTCTCTGGACAGCTTCAAGACACAACTCAAAACCCACCTTTTCTCCCTGGCCTTTCCTGATTAATTGGTTTCCTTCACTGTTGTTTTGTCCTTGTGGTGTTTTCGTTTTTTTATTTCCTCTGTAAAGCAACCTTGGGTTCCTTGAAAGGCGTTATATAAGTTCAAGCTATTATTATTATCATTATTACAACACTAATAGCAGGAAATTTAGACTGGTAATGCACAGAGGAACTGCAAAAAACCCAAGAGCTACATCTCAGACTCTATAGGTCTCAGGTAACATGTTAAATGTAAAGGTTTATGAGAGTATAATTAGAAAAAGACAGAATAAGTGTGTTCTGTTTAGAAAGGTTGGAAGCCTCTTTACTTCCAGTAGAACATTGTAGCGCAGCGTTGGTTTGCAAAGCTGCATCTGAATGAACCAAAAGATTCGAGAAGCAATGTCCTTTGGACAGATGAGGCCAAAGTGGAGACGTTTGGTCGTGATTCACCACAGCACATTTGGGAAGAACCCAAACTTAGCGTATCGATAAACACCTTGTACCAACTGTAAAGCACAGTGGTGGAGGGATGATGGTTAAGGTTTGATTTGGAACCACAGGCCCTGAACACTTTGCATATCATTCACTGTATACCAATATAATCTGAAGTGAGTTTGACAGCTGAAGCTTGGGCGAAATTTGATTGATGCAAAACAATTACCCTAAAGCACAGCAGCAAATCTACAAGAGAATGGCTGAAAATGAAAAGAACCAAGGTGTTGCAGTAGTTGAGACAAAGCTGACTGAAATGTTACTGTGTGAACATGTGCATGAATCACTGTCTACAAACCTCAAAGAACTGCAACACTGAAAAGAAGCGTGGGTCAAAATTCCTCCGTGGTGATGTGAGAGACTGATAATGCCATACAGAAAATTATTCATTCAAGTTATCCTTAGTAAAGGGGATTCTACAAGCCACTGAATTACAGACTGAACGTCACCGGAGGAGCCGACGATATCTGAAATGACGGGCAGCAATTGTAATCCCAATTCTGTCTCTTTCTTAAGCCACAAACAGACAAACAGAATACTGACAGGCTCATCCAGGTATCACACCGTGAATCACAAATGTGTGTCGACTCTCCTCCTCTCTCATTTGCAGAACCAGATGGAAACGGTCAGCTCTGCCTCTTCCTCCCTCTTCCCTTTTCATTTAAAAGCAGAGGGGCTGGAGTTATTACATGAGACATACTCAGGAGAGAAAAGGAGGAAAAGAATTGCATGACTTCACAAAGCAGAGCACCATGGGAGCAGGATGAGATGTATGTCCTGCTGCCTAATAACAGTGGAATTATTTAAAATAGAAGCAGCTGCACAATATTTCTGAATCTATATTTAGATTGAGAGTGAAGCTTCTCACCCTCGCAGCCTCGGCTTGTGTGGGATTTGCAGGAGAAACATGCAAATCTATCAGGGTGGAGATCAATCCAGAGTGCTGCACAATGTAGTGCAGACAGATGCCATTTTTACATGATCGAACCAAGATATTATATTATCAAAGCAATCGTGTTCATAGTTACCATTTCTGCATAAAAGAGTAGGACGATCAACCTGATCCACGTTTATTCCACAGCTCTGAAATAATCTACAAAGTCAAGTACAACCGTTTCACAAGCCGTCTATTTTTAGCATTGGCTGACAACACTACAGCAGCTGGATACAGGAATATCATCTGCTTTTCATTCATTCACTAAGCAATAACCCGGCTCCCTGGCTTGCTCTCATTCTGCAAATTTCAAACATTATTACCTTCTAGGAACTTGTCTCAGCAAATTGCATTGATTAGTCGGATCTAAATCAGCTGGCTTTAATTATGTTTATTGTGCATTGCTTTGCAGAGCATATACAGTGGCTCTGTGCGACTGCAACTGCATTGCAATTATCCAATTCCCCAAGCACCAAAGAAGAAGACATAATAGTGGTTTCAGGTAAATCGATGGTTGTGTGGGTGTTGAGTGGAGTGTAATCATCTGCAAAAATAATGAGGTACTAAAGAAGTTGGCAAAAATGTCACTGATCAAAATGAATTGATTTTCATTGATGTTGATTACACAGCTCTACTGTATTACACTTTATGTTTATCTAGTTTGTGGTTAATAAAGCCACAATCTGCCATGAAGCCGACAGCTCCTGGGGATAATCTCCTTGGAACAAATCTAGTCAAATAAACCAGCAAAAACAACCCACTGTCACCAGAAAGCATTTAATAAAGAATGTAAAGGCACATTTCTGTGTTGCATGCTGGGATTGGAGCACAGCCTTGCAGAGAATGCTCTCTCTTTAACTCAGTTTGGCTCACTGGCCCCAGGTTATATTTGTTTGTTTTTTTTTTCTTTCTTTTTGGGAGTTGAGGGTTGCTAAAAATGGACACATCTAGCTTAGATGGGAAGAAATTGCAAAGGTAGAAAGAAAGGTGGATGTGGAAAGGTGGAGAAATGTGCTCTTGGATATGCTCGTTAAAGGAACAGTACACCCACAGAATGATGTGCCTTCATTTTCTACTCACTCCTAATGCTGAGCAAGATTTTTTAATATCTCAAATGCAGCTGGAGATCGGGGACATCTTTAATAATACTTTAATAACATTGTAATAATAGTGAAATTGGCGTAATTTGAAGCGGCAGTGAGGTGATAAACATCTACTTTTGGTATTATATAGCCAAGCCAAGTGGGCGAGATTGGTCAGATTTTCACAAATCTTGAATGTAATTCATTAAAGCCTTTGTAAAGCAGGCTTTAAAATGGGTTAAACAAGGCAACAGAAGCATGTCTGATCCTTCAGATTCACTTTGAATGTAAACCTTGGCAAGATCTGCTATTTTTGACTCCAACCATGTATTTTAAACACCTCACTCTTACCATTAAGAGGTGATAACAAGATAAAAAAAAAAGTATTTTGAGAGGGAGGAGGAAACAGTGAAATGCTTATATTGTGCATGAAGTCCATGGATAAATAGCATAAATTTGAACTTCTCGTCTCCCTTATAGATGTTTTTGTCCGTACCTGTGTCAACTGCCACTTTAAGGGTCCATGTCAACAAAGAGCAACACAAATTGACATGTCATTACTAGCATGATGAAAGGTGTATTGCAGTAAGTAACAGGGTTTAGAAAAACTGCTTTGTTTTGTTTTATAAAAGCTTTTTTTTTTAAGCTGCAAGGTTTTGGCACCATGGATCAAAAATCTGTTAAATGTTCTTTCACGCAACCAGGTTGGCAAAAAGTACCCATTAACAACTAACCATTAATCTTTCTGCCTGCAGCACACTGTAAGGCAAAAAAAATTGCCTTCAGTTATGCATACACATGTGTATGATGCTTACTTCACACACTGCATTTGAATGTTGGTTATTATGCACAATCTCAGACATGGTTTGCACATGTATGGAGGTGGCCAGCAGAGGCAGTAGAGGTACCATCTATGATGCCACAGCTGTCACTTTGTCTGATGTACACTGAGATTGCAACCTCCTTTATTCTTTACAGCATAATGATTTGCATTTTATAGGAAAGTACATGAATAATTAATAAAAAATTTTAAAAAAAAGAAAACAGAGGAGTTTAGTAACTTAGCTTGAGTTTAAACAAACAAAGTTATATTTTTGGGCTAACACCATCGCAATGTAGAACTTTAAAAGGCTGTCAGACATTACATTTTCAGTGTGAATTACCTGATTACAGTATTGAAAAAGAAAACACTGTGTGTGGGTCTGAATAGATGTGAGGCAGCATGTGGGGCTGGTCAACAGATGGTGACAGGTTGCTGGTGCATTGGCCAGCTCTGTGTACACTTAGCAGGAGGTCACTAAAAACAAACTCTGGGATGTTTGGACCGAGATCCCTGCTCATCACAGCTCCATTCAGCCATCGAATGAAGAGAAAATCAGAACATGATTTATGGACTGAGCTCTGGACCGCCTGGCAGGGCCGCTGTGAGATGCTGCTGCAGAGAAACCTCGTTCTGAACTCTGATTCTGATTTAGATGAATGAGCGACAGGTTGAACTTTAAACTGAATGGCAACCACACAGCAAAAAGGTGTCACACTTACCGGGAAGTAAAGAAGCAAGGCTCCACAGAGGATGGCCTCCAGCAGAACGAGCCCCGATGCTCTGATACTCTGCCAAAACAAAAACATGCAACAGTTTCGTCTTTGTCTTGATAAATATCCATGTTTTTGACCACCTGTAAAACAAGCTATACTATCCCAGCAATCGAAGTGCAGCTGGACTTGTGGCCCCCTGTTAAATTTAAATCCAATATTCACACGTTTAACATTTATTTAACTCTGTGGGTCTGCCAACTGCAGCTGGATTTGTAATGTGAAGCAGCACAGTCCAATAAAGCAAAACAATGAGCTAAAAGATGGAAAAAGCTTTCAGAAACAATTCCCAGTCCCTAAGAAAATACCTTAATCCTATTCCAGTGGAATAATTTGATTGCATTACTGCATTTAACAGTTTTCCTCATTTTCATGTTAATTGAAAAGCACAGATTTCCACAGCGTGAAACGAACAAAGACAGAAGTGGGTTAAGTTGTGGTTAGTTAACTCATCTCTTAGGGCGTGTAGTTGTTAAGCTTAATAATACAATGAGTAATGCTAATATGCTGAGGCATTTCAGGGGCCGCAGAGTAAGTGAACTCAATCAGCTGGAAGAGTCGCTATGAAACTTCACATTAATAACCATCATTTGGACTAAAGACAATAAAATACATAAAATTTGGTCAATTTCTCAAACAAAACAGCAGATTTGGTTTTTTTTCTATGTTAAATAAGAAAAATAACTATTTATTAAATGATGGACTTATCTTTTTTTTCCTTGTATACCTGAAGCAACTGGGAGCCAGGTGGCTCTGTTGCTGACACTGCTGATAGTAATCACCAGTACATACTGAGCAACTACAGTTAATGGCATTCCTACTTGTTCCTTGATCATATAACAGTCAATCTGATTATGCTTTGTGTGTTAGCCATGACCTGTCCACTGATAAACTCCCATACCATCACAGATGCTGGATTTTAACTGCACTAATGAGCCCAAATGTCCATTTTCTCTTTCACCTAGGAGGAGCTTTTGATTAATTAAACCACAGACTAGTTTTCTACTTTGGCTCATGCCCTGAAAAGCTGGGACATTGTGTTAAATGTAATTTAACTGATTTACAAATTGTTTAAGATTGCATAAATACTTCAACATTTGAAGTTTTTTTTTTTCTCTGCATGACAGTTTCCACTTAATTAACTGAGTTGAGGTTGCAGTGATGAACTGTGCTCATTAGCGATGTTTTCAGAAGTGTTGCTGAGTCCGTGCAATGATTTCTACCACAGTCAAGTTGGCTGTGTGAGGCTGTGAAGGTTACATTCAATACTGGTTTTATTTGTGTCTTTATGTAAGAGTTTTTTTCTTTTTTTGTTTCAACATTTACGAAATGAAGTGAAGTGAAACTGAGCTGGTTCAAAACTCAACTTTGAAATTTGGCTTTTACAGAATATTTATCATTGTAGTGCAGATATTTATTTAATTCATATTTAATCTATTTTTTGTAACAAGGCTCCTTTTAGGGGCATTTTATTTTAATCTGTTATGTTTTATGAATAACTTATCACTTTATATTTTATCTCTCTCTTTTTTTTGTCTATACTGTTTTACTATTTTCATAGTGTAATCTTTTCTACTTGTTTTCATGCATTTTCCAGTGCTCCTCTGATGGAGTCCTCTGCACTAGGGGTCGTGTCGGCAGGGTGCAGTCAGTGGTATTGGTCTTTTGGCTGGTGCCAGTGCCGGTGCCTGGTGGCTGTGGTCCAGTCGACTCCTCGTGCAGACGCCTCCTGTGATAGTGTTTCCTTAACTGGCTCCTCTGTGCTCAGCCATATTAATCTGAGTGAATGTGTGTATGTAGATGTGGTGAGGAAGGCATGGTGTTGCAGATGGGGTGTGGGGTGTATGGAGGGAAGGAGGGATGATGGGCTAATCTTTTTAATGCTGTTTAAAATCTGTACAGCACTTTGTGCTTTATTTCATAATATAAAAAGTGCTTCATAAAGTTTAGTTTGGTTTGGTTTTGATCTTTCCTTTTGGTGACCTGTTGTCAAAATGATTTGTAACATTCTTCTTCTTATTATTCATTTATTTATTTATAAACAAAGAAATTTCTTACTCTTCCTTTAAAAAAACAAACAAAAAAACAATTCAGACAGAATATTCCACTAATGGGCCTCATGCACAACTCCCCTACTTCCTAAACTTAAAGGAATAGTTCACCCACAGAATAGGGGATTATCACGCTTTTCCAGAACTTTCCGCAATTTTGGCGTTTCCTCTTTTGGGCCAGTTCAACAATAGCTGAATCTAATGTACCTGCTCTGTTCCACTTTGTAAATTGGATAAACTCCAACCCTACTCAAGTTTTCATTGATTCCCGACTGAAGTGATGCTAAGGAAGAAGTAGATCAAAGCGATCGATTTGCCGGGGAGAAGGGCCGAGCTTTATATTAAAACAACGTAGCACATTTGTTTGTAGCCGGCACTTCAATGATGCAGACTACACACCTGGCGTTAGCAGGCTAGTGTTTGCTGTCGTGCCTAAGTTGGTGCATCTTAAAACACACAAGCAACTGAAAATCGGGTCTGTACCCTCCAGTTTCCAGTGGAACAACTGGGGACTGCCAAGAAAGGAGACGCTTTCAGATGCTTGTGTGTTTTCAGACGCACAAAGTCAGCAAACGCTAGCTGGCTAATGCTAGCCTGCCAGTGCCATAGCGTAGTCTGCATCATTGACGTGCCGGCTACAAATAAACGTGCTACCTTGTTTTATTATAAAGTTCGGCCCTTCATTTCAGCAAATCACTTGATATGCACTTGATAGGCTACACTTTCACCTGTGACAGCTCTCTTGTCAACTCCTTGATTTCTTCCTCCAGTTGCTAAATGTGTTTATGCTAGCTGAACATCATGGCCTAAGCCAGCTGATGCTCTTTTATAAGTGATCTCCTTTCTTGGCAGTCCCCAGTTGTTCCACTGGAAACGGGAGGATACAGACCCGATTTTCAGATGTTTGTGTGTTTTCAGACGCACAAAGTTAGGCACGTCAGCAAACGGTAGCTGGCTAACGTTTCCATGGAAACTTAGGTAGGGCTGGCATTGGATTAGATTAGATTTACACAGTGAAACAGAGCAGTGACATCGAGACTTGGAGTTAATCATTGTTGAAGCAACCTGTTAATCAGCTCTGGCGCTCTTAGCACAATGTAAACAGCGAATTTCTTCTTCTATGCTTGCATTATCGGCAGAGTAGGGTCTGAACGCCGAGGCTTCCGTAGTTTCGTGAACGCGCATATGCATGCTTCGTGAAAGTAAGATGTACTTCTGTTTAGGCTCTAAAAATATACTTAATGACCTCGTTTTGAGTAAATTATGGACGCTACCCACTCAGGACACTTGGATTACGTTGGACGAGCAGTAGGAACATTGACAAGTTTTTGTTGACTTTTATGGATCTTTTGGCTCAGACTCCGGCAAACTTCATTATATGAAAGTTGGGGGAAAATGAGAAGCCTTCCTGATCGCCGGCTGCATTTGAGATATTAAAAAAGTGCTCCAGAGTCTTGCTCACCATGAGGGTAAGTGGAAAAGAAAGTTAAATCATTGTGTAGGTGAACTATTCCTTTAAGCCAGTTACCTTGTTTCATGTGTTTCTTTCCTGGAGAAACTGATTAATCCAGGTATGCCTGACCTCCACAACAATGGCCAGACACACCTGGATTAATCAGTTTGTCCAGTAATGAAAGACAGGAAACAAAGGAGCTGGCTTATGTTCAGGAAGTAGTGGTGTGCATATAGCCAATCTTGATGAGATTAGAGCTAGCAATGACAAAAGCTCAACTTTCACAGCAATACGTAACTGAACGAAGTACAA
>JALJCO010003843.1:0-156891 GCA_023101725.1 Atherinomorus stipes
GTTTCTGCTCTGTTATACTGTTTAAATCGTATAAACTCCAAACATACTTAAGTTTTCATTCTAGACTGAAGTAATACTGGATCAAAGCGATCGATTTGCCGCGGTGAAGGGCCGAACTTTATAATAAAACACACGTTTGTTTGTCGCCGATGGGGCACAACACCGGCACTTCACAGCATGCTAGCATTAGCCAGCTAGCGTTTACTGACGTGCTTAACATTGTGCGTCTTAAAAGACACAAACATCTGAAAATCGGGTCTGTACCCTCCCGTTTCCAGTGAAACAACTGGGGACTGCCAAGAAAGGAGACGCTTTCAGATGCTTGTGTGTTTTCAGCCGCACAAAGTTAGGCACGTCATCAAGCTGGCTAATGCTAACCTGCTAACAATAGTCCGCCAACTACTACTCTGTTAAACTTTGTTAATCGGATAAACGCTAATGCCAAGTTTTCATTCCAGACTGAACTGATGCTGAGGAAAAAGTGGATCAAAATGACCGATTCGCCGCGGTGAAAGACCAAACTTTATAATAAAACGACACACGTTTGTTTGTGGCCGGCAGACTGCGCAGTCGTGTTAGCAGGTTAGCATTAGCCAGCTCGATAACGTGCCTAACTTTGTGCGGCTGAAAACACACAAGCATCTGAAAGCATCTCCTTTCTTGGCAGTCCCCAGTTGTTCGACTGGAAACGGGGAGGTATAGACCCGATTTTCAGATGTTTGTGTGTTTTAAGACACACAATGTTAAGCACGTCAGTAAACGCTAGCTGGCTAATGCTAGCATGCTGTGAAGTGCCGGTGTTGTGCCCCACCGGCTACAAACAAACGTGTGTTTTATTATAAAGTTCGGCCCTTCACCGCAGCGAATCAATCGCTTTGATTCACATCTTCCTTAGTATCATTTCAGTCTAGAATGAAAACTTAAATATGTTTGGAGTTTATCCGATTTAAACAGTATAACAGAGCAGGAACGGCTGTCGTTAGCATGGCCCGGAGGAGGAAGTGTCCAAAATCTTGGAACTTCCGGTAAGCGTGATAATCCCCTATTAAACGTTATACTGTTCTTGAAGCTATTTTAAAGGTGATAGCTACAACTTTTTCATCAAAACAATATTTTTGTAAAAAAGTAATACACCCACAGAACGTCTAGTGGGGTGAAGAATAAAAGTGTTAAGTTTATCCCCAATTTTTTTTTTTTTATAGCATATGAATTATTGTTTTATAAATTTGATGGGTCCCAAAAATAAATATTTACATCTGATTACCATGTCAATGTCATGATTCTTCACTGTTAGCATTAGCTCTGGAGTTGCCAGCTCAATTGCTATGTGCAGAAGTATTTTTTTATTCAAGGTCAGAGTTCAGGAATGACTGGCAATAACATTTAATCAACATTAAATCTTATGATTATTTTGGAAAATGGTGTTAGTGGGAGAGCTCCATAAACTGTCAGTTCTTGAGTCTTGTTTCTTTTCTTCAGCTAGCACAAAGCAAAGCAAAAGCACAATAAGGTACACAATTTAAGAAAAATACAAGAAAAGTCATTACTTGCATATTAGGACTTGAGGATGTTACCTGCTGTCACGATAAAAGGAGGAATAAATGGAAAATGGTCCAGACTGACTTGCTGTTCAGTCCAGAATTTCAAAAGCCCTGTATGATGTTATAAGTTAATTTGTGGGGATTTATAGGAAATTAATGCAAATTAGCAGATGTATTAAGCATTGAGAATAAACTGCTGTGTACTGTAAAATATACCATAACACAATTATTCTACTGACATGTACTGTACTCCAAAATACAGTAAATGTGCTGTAAAATTACCACACCACCCAATGTTATCCTACAGTAATATACTGTAATTCAAAATACAGTACTATACTGTTAAAAATTTTTACAGTAGGTGCACTGTAAAATAACAGTAAATTACTGGCGTCCCTGCTGCCAGTAATTTACTGTTATTTTACAGTGAAATTCTTTACAGTGTAAGTAAATGCCAAAAAACTGCCCAAAGGCTCATGACTTGTTATGTGCAAAAAGACACAGACAGAGGTGAAACAGACGAGAAAATACTAACATGATGAAAAGATGAATCCACAGATTGTAGACCATGACTGACAGGGTGTGAGTGTTTAAGTTTGGATGTTTGGAGTCTTAAAAGTCAACAAGAAAAAATGACTTATTCAAAGATGTTCCTTGTGTATGTGTGTGTTTTTAACTACCTTTTTGACCAGGGTCATGACAACTGTGGAAATTCTTTTGAATAGCCCAAACAAACCGTTACATATTTATTAGAATTTACAGTATATTAATGGATGTTTAGTGATTGGAAAGTACTGTTTATGGTCTCCCGGCATTAAACTGTTTTTATGCAGTTTAAAGGTAGAGTCCGACGTTTCCTCCCTGAAAATAAAAGTTAGACTTGTGCAAGTGGAAATGGAGAAAGAAAGAAAACACAGCGGATGCACCGAAGAAAAGGTAAGAGCTTTAGATAATGCAAGTTGGAAAACCAGGGCTAATATTAGTTTGGCTTTACTCGTTTCTGAGCTCTGAAGGAGAGGCTTGAAGCTGAATAGTTTGAAGAACGAGGCGGCCATTAGCCTGAGAGGGAGGGGCGCTAAGTTTGAAAACTGCTATTTGCAAACAGAAACAGTGGGGGGACTTCGAACTCTACCTTTAAAGCAAATAATAAATATGAAAGAAAATGGGAACTGTTTTGTGACAGTTCAAGTATATGCTCTCTATAGCATGTAGTAGATTTTATCAGCTATCTCTATTTCACTTAGTTATTTTCCTCTATAAACTGTAAACTCTGTACCATGATTTCCTTTAGTTCCAGTGCTCTTTGTCATGCTAGAATAGAACAGAATAGATAGCATTTATTGTCATTATACAAGGTATAATGATTTTTTTTTTAAGCATGTAATGAAATAAGAGGATCTTTGAAGATGCTAGTGAATAACATGGATCTCATTGGCTTAAAAATCTTCTATTTACAGAGGAAAACTAATAAATGATGTCCTTATGTATAACTTTAGGTTTTCCATTGGTTTTAGTTACATGAGGGAACTCTTTTAAATCTTTGTACATTGCCAAAGCCTTAACATGTGGTTACAACAAGTTTTATTGGAAAAAAAGAGAAGACAGTGAAAACAAGGACCCCACAGACCTCATTTACTTTTTTAATAGAATCCCTAATCAGAGATAAAAAGAATAATGGAAGCTTCAGGCAGCCGGAGTGTTTGCAGGGCTTAATGAGATAACGGAGGATCTATGTGCAAACAACACCCATTTTCAGAGCTGAGGAAACAGTTGAGATGGGGGCGAATAAACAAACAAATAAAATGAGGGCAAAGGAATTTCATTCTGTGGTTGATTGTTTGCATAATCAACAATAAGCCAAGTTTCAGGGTGTTCGTTGGGGCTGACTGCTGTGGAACTCAGAAAAGGTTGATAAGTTGAGTTTACTTCTTGTACAGTGGAACATGTAAACTTGCTCATGATTTCACACTGGAAGTAGACAGAATAATGATTAAAAATTTACTTTAATGGTTAATGTCTTGTTTGAGTTCCTGTTCCTTAAATTTTGCTGAGAGTACTTTGAATTTTTCAACATCAGATTTGATCAAACCCCACAAAAGTACAAAGAAACATCTACAGTTTTAAGGTCTAAAAAGTTGTGCAATCATGTATAATCTGAAACTGTAACACTGTCCAATCTGTAATACGGTATAATCGCCTTGTTAAAGTCCATTACTTGTCTTTTTGACTGGTTTAATGCAGTTCACGTATAGTAATGTTGTTCTTTATGGATCAAATGTAATGTTATGTCTTTATGTTGTTGATTTTTTTAAAGATTATTTTTCAACAGATGAGGACTTAACCAGTGGCTAAAATCTGACACATTTACACATCTGTACAGCTTTATGTAACCTTTCTATATTTTATAAAATAATAAAAGGACACATGCAGAGTTTTTTACAGGCTCTAGCCTGGTCCCCCTATTATTCAGTATTTACATGCTCCCTCGAACATGAATCATGGAGACAAACAACCGAAGTATCTTTGCATAAACATGCTGACGACAATTGGCTCTGAACTACTGTCTCACCAGGGAGCTCCGGTTGAGTCTCAGTGTGTGCTTTGGTCAAATCAGTACCTGGACTCCACAAATTTAATTTCAGAAAATTATTAATCTGAAATAATTGCATAGAATCAAAGTTGAGTATCTAAAAATTTGCCCACTGGTTTTAATCCCCAACAACAAACTCACGGTAAATTATGGTGAACGCTCATTAATCTGACACTTTATTTCACGTATCTATGCTCTCAAAAATGAAGCACCGCATAACGTTATCATGCTAGCTAATGCTAACAGAGACAGCTGTGGTGTTGCTGCGAGTTAATGACTAATATGGGAGATATTGTGTAATATAATGTTATTTGCTCTGATCAGGGCAACGTTGTGACCAGAAAATAAAAACAGTTCAGTCGCAAACACAAACGGATCAGGAAGACGGTGTCCTAGCCTTTAGTTTCATCTGCATGACATGTGAAGGCTACGTGGTCTGTACAGTCTTTCAACAATACCAAAAGATAAAATGGAAAAGTAACAACTTTGAAAGAGTTTAGTTTATTAAACTTTAATAAGTAATCAAGAGATGTGCGTTTTATTCCAGTATGGCTTGTCATTAAAGCCAGTTTCCAGAGATGAATAGTAATTTACATTAATGCTCCGATGTAAAAAAAAAAAAAAGTCAGAATAGAGATCTCTGGATAACATACCTATAGGTTATCATGACCTTAGTCGACTGTCCAATATTGTAAATCCAGATATTCACGCTGCTTGTCATGTTGGCAGATACAGTACGAGGTAACTGGGACTCGTTCCTCTTGCAATGGCGGCGCCGCAAGATGGCGCAACACACGAAACGCTCGTTGGATCAGTCTATAGGCACCTCGTCGTCCCCTTCTCCTCCCCCCATGCGCCTAGTCGCAGAGCTTTTTGTGGACTTGACAAACACAAACCTTTTTCTTGTTCTTGCAGCCTCGAGAGCAAGAACAAAGTTCTCGCTTCTCGTGGAGTATGTAACAAACATTACTGTTAGGCTGCGGTGATAACCACCGTCCAACCCCTTATTATTATTATGATTATTGATAATAATAATCATAATAATAATAACAACAACAATAATGATAATGATAATAATAAAAATTTAAAAAATAATATTTTGGACTATTGAGTGCTTTTTTACACCGGCATAATAATAATATATCATCATTATGCTGGTGTAAAAAGCACTGAATCATCCAAAATATGTGTCTGATCTGATGCTGTATTTCTGAATGATGTCTGTCACATGCTCTAAATTCTCAACAAACAAATTTTGTTGCCTTCTGTCTGAAATAATTCATATAAATAGAGTTGCTCCAAAGTGGACCAATGAGATGGTGGAAATGTAAACAAGTCTCCTCCATTGTTTACTTCATAATTACTGTTTTCTTTTCTTTAATGTGTGTTTTCTGTTAAATATTAATGAAAAATAAAGTAACAGCACATTAACATTTTATAAAAAACATCCCACGTGTGTTTGCTTTCAGCAGGCTTTGAATTTGCTTTTTAAACCCAGAATCCACAAAGTTTCAAATTTGCTTGGAATGCTGAGCCTTTGAACACTGCTGCATGATCACAAACTAAAAATACACATTTACTGTGTTGTGTACTATACAAATAGATTTAATCACTATGTTTATTTCAGTCCCCACGACAACCTTTTCCTCAACCTCAGCTTGTTACATATGAGTGCTCATATTTGTAGTTTGCATCTTTCCATTCAAATCTGATGTCTTGCTATTGCAGCCATAACAAAACATGTCAGGTTAACCATCTTGAAGAGAGAAAATATAGCCAGCTAGCTACTGCTTTGCTTTTGCAGTTTTCCCCGCTGAGCAAATGTCTTTTTGTAGCTTGTGGTAATTTCTCATTTCTTCATTTCCTCACAGCTCATGCAAAATAGTTTCAAACTGCCATCCTGCAAGATGTCAGTCTATATTATCCACGTCCAACATTGGTGAAATGAATCCTGAGACCATCGGTGGAGCTCTTCAGTGCAGAAATCAACATCTGTAACATCAAAATATTTTTTCTAAGCATGCTTACAGAGGAAAACCTTGATTTTTCCATTATTGTTTTAATGAAAAAAGGATTGTCATCATTGGGCTACAGTTCAACATTTAACTGCTGAGCAGGAGACGATGTGAACTTTAATTGCTTTTATGTAGGATTGACTTGAGAAATTCACTAAATGGAAAAACAAAATTTCAACGTAACAATAAGCCAGTCAGTCAGTCAGTCATTTTCTGTACCGCTTATCCAGTTCAGGGTCGCGGGGGTTGCTGGAGCCTATAACCAGCTATTATCAGGCGAGAGGCGGGGTACACCCTGGACAGGTCGCCAGTCTGTCGCAGAACCAACACAGAGAGACAGACAATCATTCACACTTACATTCATTCCCAGGGGCAATTTAGAGTGACCAATTAACCTAACATGCATGTCTTTGGATGGTGGGAGGAAGCCGGAGTACCCAGAGAGAACCCACACATACACGGTGAGAACATGCAAACTCCACACAGGAAGGTCACGGTTGGAATTGTTCGAACAATAAGCATTAAATAAATTTCTAAAAAGGTAATATTCATTTTTAAAGTTTTCTTTTAATCTAAATTCACAGCTGAAATGAAATTGATCTCCCCAAAATTTTTCACAAGTCTCTTGATGACCCAATAATTTGAGTCAGTTGTGTCGAAGCAGGAAATATTTACAACCTGCAGGGCAATGGCTACAAAGAGCAGAATTAAACATCCCTGATTTCAGAGATACCTTCTAGTACAAGTCCTTTGTCTTGGCTAAATTGACACCTTGGGTGTCTTTGATTGTTCACACAGCAGGACTGCTGCAGAAACTATTGAACATGTTTGATAGTGATCAGGAAGTCACAGAGGAGGCTGGGAGCACTGGATGGCAATTAAACCAGGGTACGTCGACCTTATCACAATGCAGTGGACAAGACAGTCGTGACCCTCATCTAGTACCTTCTGGATCAGCTAAATGAGACATTTTATCAGGTGCAGGACTCCTGACTTTGGTCGAAACTGTGTCTTACAGCTCTACATTTGTAACAGATTTGATGCTGATGATGATCCTGAAGTTCACATTGCAGGCCTTGAATTTTCCAGGTATATTTAGGAGGGGCTGCAAGTGATAATACTCAAAAGGAGCTTTTTATGTATAAAATAGAAATAGATATTAATGAAAATAATTGGATTAATTTCTAAAAAGGTATATGAGTTAAACAAGCAGTCAACAATAAAGCTGAGCAATTCCAGTTTGGAACTTGATTTCCATCAGTGTCCTAATCACAAGTTATAAGCACTGATGGCTGAACAAACCAATAAACCACTCCTTCAACAGATGGTAGGGTCATCATTTTTAGGCTTGTCGATGAGGAACAAAGGCAACTTTGAAGAAGGAGGTGGAGCTAAAATGCAAATTCTTTCAAAACATAAAAGTACTCTACAATATATTCTTCAGATTTTTTTTATTTACTTTATTCATCCCAATTAGTGAGCCAATCAGAAAATTCATTCTCTGCATTTTCACCCATCTCAGGTTGAACCTGAGAGCAGTGGGCTGCTATTCAAAGCGCCCAGGGAGCAGTTAGTGAGGGGGTTAAGGACCTTGCTCAAGGGTGGCTCACATGGGTGCCGTGTCAGGGACTCAAACCCAGGTCTGCTGCAGCAAAGCCCGCGACATTAACCACTACGCTACCCAGATGCTTGTAGATCATACTTACACTTAAGGGCTTTATCATCAGACGCATTCAGACAGAGAAGTTCTAGGAACGCAGTTTCTATTAGTGCCTGTCTGGAGTTTAGTTCTAAGAACTACCCTTCCCCATCAGTTTGCGTTCGCACATGAGGGAGGACCTTGATAGGGAACATGTTTGACGCAACTGCTGCAACAGAGACAAATTCATGCCCTAGCAGATCTAATACAAAACTGAGGTTTCCCATCTCTTTCATTCAAAGCTAATATAAAAGCTAGCTTAACAGCTTTCCATCATCATGGTCATCATGTAATGGAACAGCTCCCCGCTGGAAAGCTGCCCTACTAACGTCTTGCTTGCTCTTTGTAGAAATACGCCCGGATACTTTAGTGGAGGGACCGGGGTTTGTCCACTAAATGGTGTAGGTTGTACTGACACAATTTACAACTGTATTTGGGTTTTCCATCTCTTTTATCAAAAGCTATTATAAAAGCTAACTTACCAGCTTTCCCTCCCTTTCCCTTGTTTACCTTTTGTTGAAGTGCGCCCTGGACACTTTAGTGGATGTGGATGGTCCCCCCCCGTTAATGTAGGTCACCGGGGACTCCCACCAGGAGAGGAGACACCTGCTGCTCCCGCAGTTTATTCTCATGTTGTTTTTTGCTCCTTGTCTCATTTATCTCTTAACTCTGTTTCATCTTCCTCTTCCCCTCTCTTGCCTGTTGTGCTGAAAAAAATCTGCAGGGCCGAACGTAACGTGGGTAGTGTGCCTATTGAGTTAACCGGTGCTGGAACCAAACCACACACACCGCCACAAATCAATTTTATATTGCAAAAATATTGATGAACAGAATATCAAACGCATCGGTGCGTCCATCTCCAACCACCTCTCAGCTTGAGGTGTGTTGCCCGTCTGCTTTCCTCCACATCTGCAGCAAGAGGGTGACAGCCTCTAAAACGCAGGTATTTGGACTTTTCCCTGTTAATCACTCGTATCTGTGCTCCGTATCGACAAGTACTCAAATGTCAGTACTTGTTCTTTGTTGGCAAGAAAGTGGTATCGGGACATCCCTAAAACAAATCCATGTTTTCTAAATGGGATCGCCACTAGACTCATTCAGCTTCACACGTGACGGGAGCGTGTGTGCGTGACACGCGACAGAGAGCACGGCTGCAGCAGCGAAGAACAAGAGCAGAGTGTTGGAGAGTTTTATAAAAGTTAACGATAAGGTGGTGAGGTGCAAGTTGTAGGCAAGGACTATGCTTTTCTCACATCCATGTCTTCTTCTAGGATGCAGGCTCACCTAGAAAAAAAAAAAAGTAAGACGTGCTTCATCTGCTGTCTCATCATCCTCATTCTCAGGATCAGATTCTGGTTCAACCATGAACGGTTGCAGCCCCGTCAGGTACAGAGTCGGGTAATGCATGCATGAACTGGGCCGGTCCTTATTCCAGCTCTGTCCTTCCTGCGGCCAATCAGCACGCGCCTCATTAAAATTATTTAAATGAACATTCATATCAGTCAAAACCTCATATGTACTATCATGAGAGAAAGTGGTGGTATGAGCAAAGGGTCAGAATATGGACTTTTTTTTTCCAACAAGTTTTTAGGAATTATTCTAAGACATTGTAAGGAGAGTGGACCAATTAAAAGACCTGGGGATTACTCCTTTAAAAGATGAAATAATCCATCTGAAGTAAGTGTTAACAATTTTAATAAAATAACATCATTGTTTTACTTTAACAACATTGTGACTCCATGGACTTTTCACTGGCTGTTCTATCTTTTTTAAACCAATACTGACCCTTAAAGTAATCAGTGATTCTTCATTTGTGAGGGAGCTGAGGGGAGCTCGGCTCCCCTAAAGGCATTTCAGCTGATACTCTGTCTCTGTGGAGGGATCCTTAAACATCGTTCTCTTTCAGGACAAATTCAATTTTTCCATAAATTTTCTCTTATCAAGCAGCATCCATCAGTCAGCATCACCTGGTGGCAGATCTGACACTTATCTGATATCAATACTTGATGACAACCTGCACAGCTTTACCCAAACCGGAGCCTGCAGATAATTTCAGGGTGTTTCCAGATTATTGTAAAACCAATAAAATAATAAACAATTATATAAGGTCTGCCAAATACATGTTGTTCTGATCAAGGGAGATTAATCTGTGAAATTAACACACTATTTTCAATCAACTAAACTACTGATGCCGAAGTGAAAAAAACACCTAATCTCCTCATTGATGAAGTTTATGATTTCTTCACAGCCTTATGGCCGACTCACACCAGCCCAGTGGTGATCAACTCACTCCAGACTCACTCAGGCATTTTACTAGATGTGATTTGGCCCTGCTTCTCTGAGCAGATATCTATCTGATGGTAGAATTACCCCAGCTTTACACCTGGTCCGTGAGCGCAGTGCTGCGCCGTGCCATGCGCACCGGATCGCATCCCTGTACTCAATGGTTTGAAATATATCGAACACACCGCGGCGCGTGAGCGGTCCGTCGTCGCTCTGGCATGTCACCGCTTCGCTAAAGATACGCGGCAGCTCTATATTTGATGAACACGCACCAACACGCGTCAATTTCAGTAGTTCAGATTGGACCTGACACAGAAAACAGACACGAGATTCTGTTATAATAAGGGGAAGGGGGGGGGGGACCCAAAAAGGAAGGACAGATTTTCAGGGTTAAGAGAATTTTATTTTAGGGAATCCGATGCAGGGTTATTGTTCTGGAGATGAGGGGGGGGGGGGGGGGGGGGAGGGGGAGGGAGGGGGGGGGGGAGGGGGGGGAGAAGAGAAGAGGGGAGAGGAGGATAGAGGAAAAGAGGAGAGGGGGAAGAGAAGAAAAAAGGAGAAAAAAGGGAAGAGAAGAGGAGTGAAACATGTGAGAGGGGGGGGGGGGGGAAGGGGAAGAGCGGACAGGGAGAAAAGAAGGAGGGATGGAGGAGATGATGGGGAAGGAGCGAGCGGGCGGCCCCCCCCCAGACAAGCCCCCCCCCCCAACAACAGATTCAGAGTAAAACATCCGGTAACTTCCTGTACAAAAGCCACTTTGCAGATATCAAACTGCTGAACTATCTGAACATGAGATCATCTCCGTGTCCACAAGGTATCAGTGAAATGAGAAACCATGACGCACAAACGAGGACAAAATTAACCATTTGGATGAGAGTCATGGCCGATCTTGCAATCCCTCCCGAATCCACGAATCCACACGGGCGCACAGTGTAAATGCTCGCTCCATGGAAGTCGGAGCAAAGCCATTGCGCTGCACAGCACTGCGCTCACAGACCCGGTGTAAAGCCGGGGTTACAGCTGGATTTACACTGGCACGTTCTCCTCAACCAGCATCCCGGCTACGTGAATGCAGAGACAAGGAAGTACGTCCTTGTGATTGTTTAGAGTGGTTACGTGCCTCCAGATGTTTGGGTTTGTAGCTGAATGAATGAATGAATGAATGAATGTCAGCTGCTCTCAGTTGCTCTACACAGGGAACAGGGAAAACTCCGCTCTGTGGACTTTCCTGGTCAATAAAAGCCCCACTGTTGCCTACAGATCTGGAAAACAAACTGCAGCATGATGCCTTAACCCTGCGCTCAAGTACAAGCACACTCTGCCTCTGTGCGTTAGCTACGCAGGCCACTGCGAGAGGCGGCAACGCTACTTCAATGAATAAATTTGACGGGGCGCTGACAATAACAATATAGCCGGTATTAAAGTGACTTAGTTATCAATCCCACATGGGTGCTATATTGTATATTGTCTGCTTGACCCAACGCACCCAAAAACATCAGCGCCTCAGCAGTGTGGTGTACGAAATAGTCAGTAGAGAGGAGGGGAGACCGGGGGAAAGATGAGGAGGATTTTGCGCTCTGACTGTTGAGCATCTCAGCGACTATGAGAGAGCCATGCAGACTGTGCATGTGAAAATGATGTGTGATGCTACTGCCAGTCAGATTTAAATGATGTATTTATTTGACTGAGGTGGTGAAGCTGAGCCGGAGCCCAACCCCAAGGTGGTGGAGCACAGACCTGAGGTGGCAGAGCTGGGTTCCAGTGGGCTCCGGCCCACTTTAACCCCTGACCGTCTCCTTTACAGTGACATGTCCTGGATGGCACCAACACTGCTTAAACAGCACTGCAGTTCCACCTCCCTTTAGCTTTCCGCTAAAACCAAGTTTTAAAATTTTTTTTTACTGCGGCCTGCACAGGCCATCTTAAAGCTGTGTACAGGACCATTACAGTCTGGGATTTTTTTTTTTTTTTTTTTAAATGTTGTAGTTTCATAAAATTTAAAAATTTTATTTTTATGCAGACATAGAGAATAATCTTTTTCTTTTTCATAGTTTTTTTGTGGTTATTAGTTTATGCTTGTTCAGATAGCAACATGCAATGTTCCTGAGCTTGGGAGCAAACTTTTTTTCCTGAGCTAGGGCAAAACCTGTTAGAATCTGATTTTGCTAACAGCTTTCTTATGTTTATACAGTCATCCTCAAAATTATTCATACACTCACATTAAAGAAAAGGCTAAATTCACAATAGTAAAACTAAAAAAACTAATAATAAATAAAAGTTTACAAAATGATCTTTAAGTGAAATGAAATATTGCTTTTGAATTTTGGTTGAAAACAATATATTTTAAAAAAACAAACAAACAAACAAACTGTCCCAGACACATTAGAGCACCTTGCTAATGAACACTGGGTCAAAATACCTGTCAACAGGTGCAGAAGCCTTATTGACCATTCCAGAAAACACCTGATTGGAGTGACTGCCTGAAAGTGGAGCTCAACAAAATTTGAGCTTATAGAGGCCCCTTCATGCTTGTTTGCTTGTTTTATTTTTTGTATGTCTGTTTTTAATTTTTATTTGAACCACAATTCAAATTCAAGGTCATGATTTTCAAAGAACTTTTATTTACAGTATAATTACTTTTCTCAATTTCAACTTTCTTCCCCGGCTGCTGATTTTTTGTCCTTCTTGAATGGAAGGGTTTGAATAATTTTGAGGATGACTGCATACTGAAGCCTGATATGGTTACATTCCCACTAAATCTGCTCTCATTCACATACAATATTTACATCTTTCATAGGTATGATGTGAGACAGAGCAGGGAACCATTAAGACTGTGTTCCCTTTGATGGTCAGATCTGAGTTGCAGGTTTTCTGCAACATAGGCACAAGAGCACCATTGAAGTCAACCTTAGCATCTGTGCTATGATTTTAGTTATATGTAGATGGAGTACGGGCCTAAAGATTAGACACATTCTCATTAAAGAAAAGGCTAAATTCACAATAGTAATTCAAATAACAAGAAACTGGAAAAAGTCATATTAAATTGGTCTTTGACTGGGTACGTCACGGCCGCAAAAGCACAATGCATTTTGGGTAGTTAGCACCATTTTTGTGGGGGAGAGACAGCAGCAGCAAACAAAACAAAACAGAGAGTTTAGGTATTTTAGTTGCTTCTTTTGGAAATAATGGGACACTGGTGTTACGTCAAAGGATGCAAATGTAATTCCAACTGGAAAACAGTAGACAGTGTTTTACATTTTTTTGCATTTCCCACTTGGAAAAGAAAATACGCACCGCAAACAGAGGACAAAACAAAGAGACGTCGGGCTGCATGGGTCACTGCAGTTAGAAGGAAAGACATCACGTTCCATAAAATATCTCCTCGTACGTGTTTGCTCTCGGCATTTTCACAAAGGTAAGTCCTATATACACTAATAGAAATCGGCACGCTGAAATGGTTTGCTTATAAAGATGCAGGAGTTTATGTAAACTTTCTGAAACATGCTGTGGAAGAGAAGCGGAAAGTGATATGTTTGTTTTGTTTGTCATTCTGTTTTAGACCGCTAAAATTTAATTACCAAAGCACTCTGTAAATCATCATTTCTACTTAAATCGAACACCCAAAACAACCAATTGTGTGTGCATAGAAATTATATATCACGTTGTGAAGCAGATATACGGCAGGTCTTTGCTCCCTGCTGCTGTTAGACTTTACAATGAGCACATTTAAAGACTCCATTACACCTGAACAACCTTCGTATCTCTGGCCATTGCTTCCGGATCATGTGGAATACTTTCTAACAGTTATGTGCAATAATTTATTTTCTTTCTGCAGAAGTGTAAGCGCTTATCCCCTATACCAGATAGTTCGTTGTATCCAGAGAAGTAGTTGGAAGTAGGAGTTCTGCGTCGGATGTCCAACTGTTAGCTCTTACTTGATAAGGATCACTATTGTTTATGGAGGCCAATTTGGAGAAATATTGTTCCCTGGCAGTTTTAGAAAGTTTTTCTGGATAGGGTATCCGTTCAGTCCTCTAATACTTTTCCATTTGTTGTACTGAAAAAACTCGCATGCAGCGCTCTCCTCTCGTTTTCTGCAGTCTTGTTTTTCTTCTGCTCCCCTTGAAAATGGCGCCAGGGGGCATGTCAGTCACGTGACTGACAATTACCATAAAAATTTACTCAATTATAATTTAGTACAATAAAACATTGATTTCATTGATTTTGAATTGTAGTTTTAAAAAATAATTTAAAAAAAAACAAAACTGTCCCAGACAAATTAAAGCAGCTGGCTCAGGAACGGTTGGCCAAACTACTTGTCAACAGGTGCAGAGGTCTGATTGGACATTACAGAAACACTTGATTGCAGTGATCGCCTCAATGTGTGGCTTCAAAGTATTTTAGTATTATAGTTTTAATAGTATTGTAATATTTTAGTTCAGGAGCCCTATTGTACTTGTTTGCTTGTTTTATTTTTATTTTTTTTAATATATATTTCTGTTGAACCACAATTCAAAATCAATGTCTTGATTTTGTCAAAACCTTTATTCATCATTACTTTTTCAATGTTAACTTATTTTACTGACAGATGATTTTTTGCATCTTTAATGGGGCTGTGTCTAAACTTTCAGCCCATCCTGCATGTCTGTGTCTTCTGCTTCACTTGGTCCTCAGTTATGCTGACAGAATGATAAACATAGCAATTGACTTAAAAAAAAAGACCTTGCACGGCAACAGTAGCATGCTCTCTTCTCTGCAAAGAAGCTAAACTTTGTCCTAAATTTGACAAAGTTTTAAGATTTTACCCTGAATGTTTTTTGATAAAGCGTCTGTCAGGGGATCGTGACAACAAGCAATGTGTCAGCAGTTTATGCAAACTTCAAACTCGATTAGCCAATCATGTCTCCGGTTTGAGGAAATATGCTCACTTTCAATGTAAAAATTCCCTTTGAGAAATGGCCCCATCTCCAGGATGACTTCTACATGGGAGATATTATGAAAGAAGTGTTTCATTATGATGTCATTAAGCTGAAAAAGAAAAGTCGGGTCCACAAAATAGGCTTTTCAGGCAGTTTAGAAGGAGTGTCCTCTGTGAGAAAGTAATTCCTTTTTAGTATTGTGAACTTGGAGCTTTGAACTTTGCAGCCGTTTTATATGCATGAAAAAGCTTTACAAACTGAAGAGGAAATAGAATAGATTTATTCACTTGAAAGCCACATATTAGATGCCTTTCTATTTTTAAAGTTTTAGTAATTAGAAAACTGTAAGTTTAAGAGAACCACAGAACACATATAATCCTCTTTTACTGGGTGAAACATGCACAGTCTTCTGACCTGTTGTTGCTCATCATCAAATTTATGTGGGCTGGTTGTCCTCAGGGGCTTATCATTAGGTCTCCAGGGCAGGAGCTCATAGTAATTCACTCAGCTGTATTTGCATTGATTCAGCAGAAATTTCCATTCAGCTCTGGCATGGTAATTGAGGAAACCACCGTCTCCAGTGGCAAAAGCAAAGAGAAGGAAAAGGGGCTTAGAGGTGAATTTCAAACCACCGACTTTCTAATTATAAAGCTGTCATACAACCAGTGAATATTTACAGTTGCTAATGTTATTTACAAGATATGTCATACTGGCCTGGTGGAGGAAATGTACCTTCTGACTGTAGCTAATTGCAAAGAAATGTTACTAACGACTCTAAAAACTGTGGCTTAATAAAAAAGCAGTTTAGTCTTGCAGATTTCCCATAAAGTTGAAGGATAATTATTTTTTTACCACTAGTTTCTTGTATGCCGGAATAAAGACAGTTAATAGGGCTTTTAAAATCCCTCTAGTAGTCTCTATAAATGGTGTGCATACAGTAAATGCCACGTAAATGTGCAAGAAGCAAACCAAAACTGTGAGATCATGCAATGTTTATTTGCAGGTATGCGTCCTTGACTCAGGGGTCTCTTAGTCAACCCCCACGCCCAAGGCTTGATACTGGCTGACTGAACAGATACAACTGCCATTTTACAGTGATACAACTGACATTTAGACATGGGTTGCCCCACTTTACAACCAACATGCGTAAAACATGTTAAAACTGAAACTGAAGTCTGCTGAACTGTTTCATACTGACAAAGTCAAATCAATGCCCCCTGATGAGATGTGAAGATTGAGTTTAATTGTTTTTACCGCATTAAGATTGGTTTTGGAGACAGAGATCTGAAACAGAGATGTAATTGATCCACAAAGAAGACGTTAATTACTGAGGCCTTATTTTCCATAATGTTATTTTTTGTAAGCAAAATATGTAATTTTTCATGGAACACCTTTGTAACCTCCTCAGGTGCTACTGCTATTCCTGGTGTCTTTGAGAGAATGGAATATTACTAGGGTTTCTCATTGAAAGTCATACTATGTCAATGTCAACTTAATCGTTTATCGGAAAAATTTTAGCAGGTTATAAATTGAAGAAGAAGGAAAACATGGCTTATTCATTACTTGTACTCCTTTTTAATTTTTTGCCGTCTGATTGCCTCCCCATACAACCGGTAGCCTACCATGTGGTAGAAATTTCCATTTTTCTTGCCTACCAGGTTCACCAGGTCAAAAGTCCCTTTTAATCTAAAAACAAAGCCAAACCTTGCGCTGACATTAAGAAGAAGAAACCAAAACAGGACAGCTCATCCTTACATCGATGTTGATCAATGTTTTTGACCTGTGTGCAGCACCAGCTGTTCTTATTTAGTGAATTTTAAGATAATTAAAAAAATTATAATAATGCAGACTGGTGTGGAGAGGTTTATAAAGTGGAAATACAATTTGCGCCTTCACTCAAGTGGTTGTTCCTCATTGAAGAATCTGCCTTTCACATAAACCTGAACCTATTTGAGGTTTGTTTTTGCAGACTGTAACAAATTTCCATATCCAAACTCTTTGTAAGACTTAGACTTAGACTAAACTTTATTGTCCCCAGGGGGAAATTCTTTTCCACAGGCCAGCCCTTAAAGGGGAAGTTCAGAATTTTTGACATAGGGCCTCATTAACAAGTGAGCCAGAATACTTTATCACTGAAGACGGTTTCAACATATTTCATCCCGTTATTCTATTTCCAGGAGGTTGCCGATGCTAAAGCCAGTGTGAGTCAATAGGAATCTGCTAGCCTGTCATTAAAACCAAACTTATCCACTAAAAAAAGCTGCATAGTGAGATTTCTCCGCCTTGGGATGCTGCTGGGCATGTTGGTGTGCCTTCAAAATGAGTCAGAAACACATTTTTAAGGTCAAAATGTTACATTGTGGGTCTGTAAGGGGCTGGTGCATGGGCACTGACAAGCTCACCATGTCACCATCTTGTTTTCTGCTCGATGAATAAAAAATGTCCAAAACTTCAACAACTTAGTTTGCTAAGGATTTTTACTCAACCAAATGTGGTCTTCATTTCTTTTGCAATAATGCACAGTAAAGATCAATACATCTTTATCTTATATTCACACCACCAACAACGCAAACTAACTGTAGCGACAGCAGTCTCAAACCTGTTTACTCCTTCTGTGCACGTCTCCTGAAAGATGGTCTCTCTTTAGGTACTGGCAAATAGCTCTCAAATGACACCTACTGGATTAGAGATTTTTAAAGGTGCCATGACATCAAATTTCACTTTTCTGGGGTTTTGGGTGTATAATATGATCTGTTGTGCACTGATGAGGCCATGTGAATGTCCAGAGTGAGAATCAAAGTTCCTGTTTATGGTCTGTCAGCTTCTGCAGCAACACTGAGGGAGGCGACAACAACCTTGTTATTACCTGTAAGTTTATTTATTTTCTAAATGCTGTCTTGTCTGATAAACGTAGCTCACTGTCTGAAGTGCCCATGTTGCTAGCAGTTAGCCTATAGCAAACTCCGACCGCTAGGGCAGTTTGACCTAGTTTCTCTAAATAAGGTTATAGCCAGATAAGGTGTAGCCAATCAAAATTAAGTCAACTTGGTCTCCGGGTAAAGCTCCATATCATAATCGAACCCTACTGTTTACTGAGGAAGTGAGGTCTGGGGTTTCAAAACAATGCAGCGCTGTAAAAAATGCTGTTTTTTTCTTAAGAGATTTGACATGTGCAGCAATGCCAACAACGTAAACTAGTTTTTTCTGCTATGTCATTACTACTTTGAAAATGGACCCTATGAAGGTTACCAGCAAAATGACATCATCAAGATGACAATCTGTGTTGTTGCACTTGTGTGTTGGTCTCAAACTCCTGTCATGTCAATCCTGGTGTAAACAGTTTAGCTCATTTGCTGCCCCTAGTGGATTTATTGATGTTCTGCTGTTTAAAAGAGACTAAAGGCCCTTTCAGATAGAACGCGTTTTTTGCGGCGCGCACCGCGGGGTAGGGCGCAGAGTCGGCGAAAGAGCACAGCGGCAGCAAGCACGTCAGGCACGCGTTGCTAAGCGACAGACCAGGAAGTGTTTTGTCCCCGGCACGCTTCGTTGTGAGAGATGTAGCTCTCATTGTCACAGCAAAGGGCTTTTCTCCTGACGAAGAGGAGAAGATCAGCAGCAAATAAAAGGGTGGGGGTCCACCTGATCATGATAACAAGGCAGAACGTGGGGAGTTCAGGCTCGTCCAGGAGCTGCATTCTTTCACACAGACCGCTTCCAGGTTTACTTCAGGCTGAACAAGGACCACTTTTCCCCCTGAACTAGCCTCTCCTATTGGACGCGCTAGGATGTCGTCACAGCGGCTTGAGCGCCACCGCGGCGGCATGCGCCCACCTTGCGCGCCGCAGTACCACATACACAATGAATGGGTTTGCCGCCGTCGGCCTGCGCTTGCCGCGTTCTATCTGAAAGGGCCTTAAGAAGTCATTTGTAAGATGGTGACCTCCAGTTGCAATGTTAATGGTTATCCATAAAGACAGAGATGAGGCTTTTTTCCTGAAAAATTCATAAAACAAACTGCAAAACAATCTCTCCATTTCAAGGCATAAATTTTTAAGTGTATGATTTGTTGACATGTGTGTTGCTGTACAGAAATTTCTGAGTTTGTTTGTAAGATGCAGCAGGAAACCAGATAAAATAACTTGTGCGGAATAAAAGGATAACAAGATGTTCATAATTAAGGTTTACTCGAGCATTTGCGTCAGTCAGTCTTGATCTTCTAATTTATTTTGAGATGGGACACATGATCTTTTGTAACTGTGGTTATTCTAATTCACAGAAAATCAGGATTGTTCAAGCCTGGCATCATTTTAGTCATCCTTTTGCAGCAGAGCCTGGGCCAAAGGAATACCAGGGGTCTTCCAGGAGTATGTCATCTCTTTGTCTTTACTTCAGTTGCAAACGGATTTATCATTTGCTCTGCAACAGTGTGAGGCTTCTTGAACTGAAACTGTGCAAACTACATTGAGGTTTATTAAGCATTTGATCAAACAAATGCTGCTTTAGCAACAACTGTACTTACAACAGTTAGGTAAGTAATTTATTTCCAAAGTATTCTACAAGCTTTTCTGTATGTTCAGGATAAGATGTCCCTGAGTGACTTGAAACTTCTTTTGCTTCATACTTTCAGATGCTAATATTTTGAGGCATATAATATACTGTGGTCTGTCTTTCTCACCTAACATATATAGACCATTTCCACTTACCAGTACCTGGTTAAGACCAGGGCAAGATATGCCACGTCATATTTTCCTCCCTCTTCTGTTTGGTTAGTGAATGTCTGTTGGTTCATTCATCATTGTTTGCCTGTTGGCACTTTCACAGTTTTCTCCATGTTAAAAAATAATAATAATAATAATAATAATAATAATAATGCATTTGATTTAAAAGCGCCTAGAAAGGAAAGGAAAGCGGGAAGAAGGAAAGAAGGGGAAAAAGGGAAGGGGGGGAAGAAAGGGGGGAAAGGAGAGAGAGGGAAGAGGGGGAGGACAGGGGGAGGGGGGGGGGGAAAACCAAAGGGGGAGAGGGAGGGGGGGGGGAGGGGGGAAGAAGGGGGGAGGGGGAAGGAGGAGGAGGGGAGAGGGAACGGAGGGGGGGGGAGGGAGACCCCGAAAAAGGAGAGAAAAGGGGAGAAGGGAACAAAAAAAGGAGGGAGGGAAGGGGGAGGAAAAAAGCGGAAAAAAGGGCACAGGAGAAAGGGAAGGGATAAGGGAATGGAGATAGATATAATATAATGGGGCTGCCTTCAAAAAAACTGAAGGACACTCGTACAAAAAGAAAGCAACAACAAACAGACAAGTAGCACAAAATATGTTTTATTTAGCCTACCTGCAACCGTCCATCAAAACTCTAAGTACGGTGGCCTGTAAGTGCAAAACAATATTACATTGACCTGAAACACTTTTACAAGTTTAACAAACCACTATTACAAGTTAAATTTGGTAAATTTGTAAAAAAAAAGAAAAAAAGAAAAAGAAGTGGTGGCATATCTATACAAATATCCATAATGTAAATACGAATTGATTATGTGTTAATTGTTATCAATATTGATTGATGCTAGTGTCAATGTATCAATACTTCAGTGGGGGGGGGGGGGGGGAGGGAGGGGGGGGGGGGGGGGGCAAGGGGAAGAGGGTAGAGCGAAGGGGACAGGGGGGAAACAAGTAAGGCTGAAAATGATAAGAATCTTCATAAATATGGAGGATAAAGTGGGTTTTTTTTCATGGTTCCAGTTCACTGCAATGACAAGACTCCTCCTATCCCCCAAATCAGCTTCTCTCACTAAGATAAAGTCAAATTCCGACTTTTAGATTGGCACTAGTGATGGCTTTATTTCTGTACACCTAATAATAAAAATCTAAATGTCAAGGCTTAAACTATCACAAACTTTATAAATAAGGAGGTTATGGTGTGTTTTGGTGGATTTGATTCACCACGGTGACAAAATCAGCTTCTCTCAATAATGGCAAATTTGGATTTTTATGGGATCTATAATAATTTGGTTGTTTATGCATTAATGAGTTGAAAAATAGTGAAAAGATTTCACAGAATAATCTCTATGTATAAATCTGTTAATTTGATAGACCTTAATAAAAAAGTATCAATATTGGTATCGACAATACTAGCCCTTCATTGACCTGGTATTAGATCAATACCAAATATTGCAGTATTGTATACACCCCAGCATGAATTTAAAGCATCTTAATAGGAAATGCAACTGGTTGAAATCAACTGAAGCCTTCCTGTTAAGCGTCTGTTTGCATTCCTTTGTTTTTGCCCTTTGAATGTACATTTACATGCAGGTTACCGAAGCTGCATCCTGCCTAAAATACTAAATCTGTGAGTAAAGTACTGCTGCACGGTTGAGTGGAATCATGATGTCTCTGATATCAGACACATACAAATATGCACACTCCAACAAGTGACTCTCGCCTGTGTACCTGTGGCTACTGAACCAACACATTTTCAAGAGGCTTCCTAAAGTGCTAATGAAACAAGACTGTAGTAATAATGTGGTTGTAATGGAATTTCAATGAAAAAAAGATTGCTTTTTACAGTGTGACTGAAACCTTTAATACTTGATGGGAGAACAAAGAATGTAGAAAAAGACACCGCATTACCTCTTAAAATCGCAGGAATGTGAAATATTTCTACATTGTGGTTTCAGTAAAATACAGTAAAATATTGGTTAGTTATCTGGCAGTTTGGAGAGGATTCAATGCAGGCTGAGTAGAGTGTAATTTATCATTTATGTATGGGGAAAAAAGGTTTCTGAGCGCCACGCAGTATGAGATTTGGCATGATTTCTATCTGAGCCAGATTTGTAGCTGTGGGATAGTAATGGTTATCGCATGCACAACAAACAAATTATTATGCTCTAACACTCGACCTGCAATTATGATATGTGATGGGATTACACTGTATGATGGTAAATGGTAGGTGGCATTAATGTGTGGAAAGCAGTGGGGCTGAAATTGATATTTAGAGCTATCGGTGAGTTGCAGACAAAGCATAAAATGAAAACTATAAAAATAAATATAGATGTTGATTAAGAAATAATATAGAATATAAACATATTTTTAGATTAAAATAATTCTAACACATGAAGACACATCGGAATACAATACAGCACATTTTATTCTTGAGTCTATGTATCATTATAACGGGTTATTTTAATATGTGTAGTTCAGCCCATCCTTTACTTATCCTGTGCTTATCCTGTGCAGGGTCACTGGATTTAAACGTATCCCAGCATGCACTGGGTCAGATGTAAATGTAATCACCTCAGAGCTTTGCATGCATATTGTTTTTTGTTTTGGTTGTTTTTTTAAACCATGTCATATTTATGAAGGTAGAATCCTAATAAACAGTTTATCCTCAAGTTGCACCTTTGCATCAAACCTCAAAATCTACATTTTTTCACAGTATGAGCATTTTTAAGGGAGCTTTAACATGAAGAAATTTTCTCTTTAAGTTTCTCCTCCCTCAAAGTTAACACTGGTGTAGTTCAAAGACACAGCAACCTTGTTCAACATTGGACTCCATGTAGCACACACTCTAGGTAAGAACAGTAATTAATCCACAATCCAGCACAGGCCATGATATATTTTAATTAAGGACAGTTAAGGTTCATCTTGTTGGCAGATTTCTCTGTAGTTAATTACAAAACTGTTCCAGTTCAGAAGCAAAGCTGCACATTTTGCAAATCTAAGAAACTGCGATAGCATTTTTTTTTTTCATTCATTACTGACTTATTTTTTTAAATACAGATTAGCTTTATGCATATTTTGCGGTATTAAGAGCCTTGTTGCTCAGCAGACATTTAAAGGAATCCTTTTGGTTCTGTGATCATTTCTAGAGTTCATAAGCTTTATTTGGTTGCCAGTGTGGTTATCGACAGATTTGTTAAACCACCACAGTGTCATGGCGGCTGCTTTGACAGACTCTTTATTAAGACAAATAACGACAGGAGCAATTGAATGATACTCCTCAGGGCTATCTGGGCGACTTTGTCTTGTGATGCTGTCACCTCCTTGTAGATACGCTTGCAAACACACAAGGATAAGGACAGAAAAAAGCAGAAGAAACGTTATGAGATTAAACAACATCCATCTTTAAAGGTTGTTTGAAACTACGCCAAAAGCTGCTGACGCCGAGATTTTCTTTTTAAACTGGATCATTAACATAACAGTCACAGAGGACAGTGATGTGAAATGTAAAATCTAACTTGTCTTTTGTTCTGACTCTGGTTTTGTCTCCACACAATTTGACTCGAGGTTCTGTTTTATTTTTATTTCTCTCTTTTTTTCCCCCCTTATTTCATAATTCAAAAGCCAAAGTGTTTTTCTAATAAACCTTAACCTTAAATTCAAGAAACAAACCGCATTTGAAGTAAAACAAAACATCATATATCCTCAAAAGATTTGAAAACAAAGATTAAACAATTTCTTTTCTGTAGCAAATTTCAAAATATCACATGCTAAATTAAAAATAGAGGGGGAAAAAACAGCAGCACAACATTACACTTTAGTCCAATTTACAAGCTGTCTGTGTTCATTTGTTAAAATGAGAATCTCTGTCCTATTTATGACAAAAACAACTCAATCATTATGTAAACTTATTTTTTACATAAAGTTATGTCCTTGTAGAGGAAATATAATATAACCAGAATCAAAGATGTGTTATCAGATAGTAAATAAAATCATTTACACCATTCAGAAAGAGCACCAATCTATTAAACGGATCTGTTTAAGAGATGAAAGACAATTACAATATATCCCCAAATCCCAGCGATAAAAGGAGAAAAAAAGAAAAATTTATATATTTATGAAAGACTAAAGAAGGAGAAATATAAGAAAGGCTGATGCACTAATTCCTAATTTTGACAAACGAGAACCAGTAAATATTAAAAATGCTGTTTAATCCATCAGTGCATACTGGCTTGTGGTGGGCGGGGCTAAGAATATGACTGACAGCTACTGCTTAGTGCCTCTGCTCTGATCCGTCTGGGACTCCGGTTTCTTTCCTGCCTTGTGTGCCGCTGCAGAGCTCTCTCCCCCTCTCCCCCCTCCCTCTCTCATTATCTTTATCTGTACACACACCTCCACTCCCCTTTTTCTAGTTTTCTGTATGCATACTGCATCTTTATTCTCTGCTAACGGAGGTGGGCAAGCTTCCCAGCACTGGTGCATCTAGCAGGTGCAGCCTCTTTCTCTCCTCCCTCCCTCCTTATCTTCCTCTCTTCCCTCGCTCTACCCGTGTGCACTCTGCTCTGTCTGATTTTTTTCTCTTTTTTTTCCCTTCTCATTCGTTCTCTGTCTCTCAGTGGCAGCAGCTCAGGGAGGCAGCTGTATGTGCGTCTGCATCACAATTGCCACAGGTAAAGACAGCTGCATCGGTGGATGCTGCGAACTCCAGAAGGGGGGGTTGGGGAGGCTTTGCCGCTGCGATTGCAAGTCCTCATCCCGGCGCGGGGCGCACAATTTTAATCAGCTCCCTAAAGAAGCATCCTGGAGGAAAGGACAAGCGGAGGATCCCAGCAACCAGACCAACAAATCACAGGCTGACTGGGAAGAGCGCAGGATTTCAGGCACTGAGGAGGGAAAAAAAACATTCAGAAAATTACAAGAGACTCTGTGGGATATTTTTCTTCACATTTTGCTCTCTTCTTCATGGTCTCTGTGATTTCATCTCCTGCTTTCTTATCTTTGTCTTTGAATGATCTTTATCCACTCCCTGCTTCTCATCACTGTCTTTGCACATTTTATGTCCTCTGTGGCGGAATGTTGCCTGCAAATACATGAGAGGAAGCTTTCTCAGCGCTTGCTGCAGTATTAACGAACACTATACTGAGGCAGCAGAGAGCTGAGCGGACAGCTCGGGGAAATCTGATCCACAGCCGGCTGGAGAGGAGCAGGATCACTCGTTGCAGTTGCAGATTTATCCACCCTGTGATACTGCGCGACAACACCCCTCATTCCTCTTTTTTAAATTCCCCTTCTCCCTCTCTCTCTCTCTCTCTCTTTCTCTGTCCTTCTCTGAAGTATGTCTTTTTTGACTGGATCTGGGAAATTGCTTGATTTTTCTGCTTTGTTTTGGACTGTCACTGGAATTTAAAGCACACCTAAAGGAGTAAAGTGGATTTGGATTAAGAGTTATTTATAGTTTTAAAAAAAGAGGGAAAAACAGAGAAGCTGACTGGAAAGCAACGGCTGACAAAGATAAAAGATGATCTGAAGAGAGCGTTGAACAGACGCATAAGCCACTGATCTCTTTGGTTTCACCGTTTCTGGTGCGAAAGCAAAAGAATTGGGGATACGAGGAAAGCCGACTCTACTGAAGCAGTTGGAACAGGCTGAGAAACATTTTTAGATCTCTCTTCTTTTTTCGGTCCTCCACAGGGTGGGGAAGCAACTGCACCCACCCTGCAAGTTTCACACCCTGCCCCACTGAGGATTGCACACGGAGGAGACGTATGCCCCTTGATTATTAGTTGAGGATTTTGGCTGCAGTGGCATCCGAACACTGATGCCATGGATTTGTCACATGCATTAATGTGAAGACGCTCTTTCCCACCCATCTTTCTCTCTTTTTTCCTGCGAGAGACATAGTTTCTTCTTCTTCTTCTCCTTTTGGTTCCCTTGCTGTGAATATTCTTGGAGTTTACTGTTGGACATCTAGAGTTGGGCAGGACTAAACTGGGACTAACCAGGCGATCATCCTTCTACGCCAGCTCTCCTATATCTTACTGGGTGTCTGCGTGAGAGTGTGTGTTTGTGCATTTAATTGTGTCTGCATGTATCTCTCGAACCCCTCCCCTTCTTTCTATCCCTGGAATACATTTTTGCATACTCGTCATTGACAGGGAGTCTCGGGTTTTTTTGTTTCATCCACTTTTCTTTCTTAATGTCTGCAATTGTTGAGAACCTTCTTGCTATGTGCTATCAATGCCTATCACAGGGTTAACCCTCAATGAGCCATAAAGGACGACAAGGAAGGATGAGTGAGTGTTCTGGGGCAGCTGTATCCGGGGCAGTGATCCTGGAGGAACCTGAGGGTTCAGGGGCTTCTGGGGGCCGTGGAGAGGGCCAGGCTCAGGCACAGGGTCCCCTTCGTTGTGCAGTTTGGCCTCGCCAGCAGACATGGCTGTGTGTGGTCCCCTTACTTATTGGTTTTATCGGCCTTGGATTGAGCCTGATGTTACTAAAGTGGATTGTTGTGGGAACAGTTCGGGATTATGTGCCAACAGACTTGGTGGGTGCAAATCGAGGAGGCCAAGATCCCATCTTTCTGTCCAAGCCAAGCGGGATTCCCAAAGGTCCCGATACGACTACGACTACAACTACTCCTACAGTCGACGGTGGGAACCCCACTCCCAGAACTGTCACTGCAGCAAAAGGTAGAACTCGCACTGCTACCACCACTACTACAAACCCCAGAGGAGGTGGGGCTTCTGGTAGTCAGGTGACCCCTCGGAATCCAGGAAACCGTAACGGACGTGGACCTTCAGGTTTTACAACGACCATAGCAGCACCACGGACGACCTTCATAATTGGAGCAGCAACTTCGAGCTCCTCTCCGCCCAATCCAACGGTACTGCATGACTCTACGCAAATGTGGACTGTGGAACATACTACCACGGAGGCGGTCTCCACCACGCTCACCACGCGTACACACAGTCATCGCAAAACACGTAAGTCTTCCATTTTCTTTGTCTTGAACATCTTTACTTCAGACTTTGCAGTATTTGCTGTGAAGTTGCTGGTTGAGCAGATTATTGGACAAACTCTGTGCTGTGAAGGTTCATCTGTTGGCTTTGCCTTCATATAAATGCATGGTGTTTGACTCACTTTTGACAGTGGAGTATTTGTAGTTTTTTTCTGAACCATTTGGCTTGCAATCAATGTGAATGGTTATTGGATTTCGGAAATGGTGGATTTGACACTCTTGTTTGCTGACTGTTGCAGAGGAGCGATAGAGTGGGTGGTATTGCATTTCTACCTGAACTATGCAGGAACCAATAATCCATATCCCTACAGGGAATAGTTAAGTTCTTCCCCTGCTGCACCACATGCTGAATCTATAGCAAGCAGCAGTGTAACATTAATTTTTTTAGCAAAAGTGGCTTTATTAACCTCAATATTCCATTTTTTGACTGTGAACTGATAAATTTTTAGTCAAAACAGACATCAAACTTTTTTTTTTTAAATGGAAGCTTAATGATATAAGGATGGTGACATTGGAATATGTTGAGGATCATGATATATCAAATATTTGTCTAAGTTAACATCCCGTATGACTTATACAGTAAACTCTCTGAGCATCATTGAGATGCTTCTACCTATTCTTAGACACAACTCTGAATAAGATAACAAATAATTTATGCTCTTTGACTCGATAAGTGGAAGGATGCACTCATACTGAGTGTACACTGAGTGGTGGTGTTTACCTGTAAACTCAGAAAGTTTTTCTACAACGATGGTGCACCTTCCAATAATGCTTTAAACATGACGGGTGACATTCCTGTAAATAAAGCATTCAATACTCCAGAGCGTGTGTTCTAACCACTCAGATTAAAGCGATCACTTATGTGTGGGTTGCTTCACGAGACCTGCATGCAGATCCATATGTGAGACACTGATTCCTCTTTTGTCCTTGACTCAAGCCATGTGAGTGTTCATGCCATTGATTAAAGCCATGGGGGATTTTCTTGCAGCAATCAATGACACATTTACACAGACATACATGTATACGCTGCTTCCTCCATGACAGATCTCCCAGCTCTCAAAATGGTGTCACGTTATGAGCTGGACCTGCTGGTGTGGTTTCTATCTCTGATCCTGGCTCAGGGATATGCAGACTTATAAAATCACAGGAGTGGATTGATTGATTGATTTAAATTTGTGTGTGGGTGTGGTCACAGGCGCTGTTTCTATCAGATCCCTTGTATCTGCAGTGGGAGGAAAAAAAGCTGGGAGTCGTTATCTTTTAGAAAGAAAATTGTTCTTTTTTTTCCATTATCTGGTTTGAAGAAAATCCGACTGTATTTGGTTGCCAGAGGGTGGCTGCATGAGCTACTGTGCTTATGGAAGCAAATCAGTGGAAGTTGTACATGTTGTCACTGGAAACAGATCTCAAAGAATAGAAGAACAAGGGATGGAGTAGATATTCCCAAGAGCAAAATGAAGGGCTCTTCTTCAAGCATTACTGTGATTGATCTTTTTCTTAAAGTATATTTCAGATATATCTGGGAAGACACTGAGTCACAAGTTTGTTTGTCAGCTGCCTTTCCTGCCTCATTAATTTGAGGCCCCTAATGTCCAAAAGGTATTATATAATACAGGATAAAGCAACTAAAGCCAATTTTGTTCCACATTAGTGAAGGTTTTAAATTGGGGGTGGGACTTTAATACATTGATTATGATTGATTAATTACAAGAAATTTAACGCGTTAAATAATTTAAAGCATTTAATTGCAGTTTTCATTAGAAGGAAAGCGGAACCTTTCTTAGGGTCGTTTTTCCAGTACACCCATTTATACTGATGGACACAGCAAAAACTCTGCGACTTTGTTGCTATATTTAGCAATTTTTCAGACCCCTCTGATAACGTTTTTTCTTTTTTTTTCTTTTTATCTTTTTTGTGATAAAGCAGCCAGCAAAAAGTCTAGTGAGATTTTCTGGTGTTATTGGCGACTTTTTGAAACTGGATTTGAAAAAACATATTGTTTACTGCAGCCGCAACCACAGGCCCCTCCCCCGTCTCAAACATACACAAACCAAGGCTACAGGAAGCATCAGCTATAGACAACATTAGATATTCACCTCCTCTTCATAAATCAGAAAATAAAATTCAAAGCTGCCGCTGATTGTCAGATGTTAATGCCGCTTAATGAAAAGTGTGAACAGAAACATTAAAAAAGTACTCTTAATTAGAAAACAAACGGTTCAGTAGATATTTAAAATGGTATACTTTAACTTTAGGTCTGTTCAGTTTTGGCCATTTTTATTTATTTTCCTACTTTTTAAAAAGTTTAAATTCAATTAAATGCATTTGGTCAGACGATTATAGAGCTTGAGTTTACAATTTTAATATTTGTGTCCATTATTTGATTTACTTAAATATCTATTCAAATAAAGAAAATGTTGCTTTTCGGGGCAATTTTTATAATGCGATTAATCGAGATTAATTCATTTCAAAGCCCCTATCAGTTTAATTAAAATGAGTACAGGGAAATTAGGTATGGTGAGGGAGAAGGTTTCCCACAATGCAGTTCACTTCTTTTAAAAATAAATTGGAGATAGTTCCCAAATGAGGAATTCATAAATTATGTTGATTGTGTCATGTGACTGCTCTCAACTTATTTGTTTATTCCTGTATATAATATGTACTATCCAGCAGCTGCTGCACCGTAACAGAGACATCTGTGGTCTGACATTAGTTTTAGCTAAAACCCACCTCGACTAAGTCCTTGCTGCATAGTAAGAATATTTTTGAATCAACCAGTCACTTTAAGTAAGTTGAACTTGAAATCATCATGTTGGGAAAAAATAGGAAGAGGATTGTGTGAAACATCTCATCTAATTTATGTGAAGTAAATCACATCAAGTTTCCTCCACACCCTCATTTACTTACAGCTTCATCAGATTTATCAAGTTCAAAAACGATTACAAACTTAAACCATGTAAGTTTATTCTACTTAATCACTCCGTGTACTGAACAGTTAATTTTTTTTGAGGCAGCAAGTTTGCATAATTTTTTTTTTTAAAGTAAAGCCAAAAAGTTAGAATTTAGTGTGGTTACTTAAGGTTTCCTCATGAAATTGTAAGCTGAGGACAACACCTGAGCTGAGCTGATTTGAACTTGAGTTAATGTTTTTGTTTGATTCGCCAAATCAATCACCATTATGTACAGTAGATGACACAGACTGTGCTCCTGGTTTGTTTACAACAAACACATGTAGAAACAACAATATCCAGAAAGTGAAGTAGCATCAAAACTTTTGAAATACTCAGGCAACATCTGAGTACCACATTTGAGCACCACTTAATTTATGTGCAGTACTTGAGCCGATATAAGTCGTGTGTTTGATTACAAGCAACTGATTAAATTCAGAAATGATTTTGTACAGTTTGATTGTTTTTATGTAACACAGTTATATTTGCATTGACATTATGTTTTCCCAGTTAAAATCAAGATCTGGGCCAACTGTTCCTGATTGAATACATAACATACAACAAATTAATTCAAATTGTCCCACAGTAATTGATTTTGATTAAATAAAAATGGCTCCATGTTGGCTTTTAACCCTCCAGTATTGCTTCTAATCTTTAATGATATTGTATGTTAGAATTTGATTAAAAGGCCACCATTCATTGAATTATTTATAATTCATACGACTACGACCATGTTATTAAGGAAAACCACTCCTGTCCACCTGCTTTGACGGGTCTGCTTAACTGCAAAGATGCAACTGTTTCTCTTCGGTGCATCATGACGAAAATGTCCCTGAATTACACCAGCGACCAGGAAATGTTCCCCATGATGATAAGAAACATGGGGAAGAAAGAGAACTGTGTATCATTTCATTAACAAGAGGACAAATGGGAACCATTCATCATCATCTATTCATTTATTAATTAACCATTAAAAAGAATGCCATTTTACCAGCAAGTGCTCATGAAAGCCATTAAGCTCTGCTGATAGATATCCTATGCAAAATGTCACTCCTTTTCCCGCTCCTCTAGAAAGTTCTGCCACCACTGAATAGCCAGCTCGTTGGATAATCCTAAACACCCTTCACCCAGCCACCCCTTCTATTCCACCACCCACATGCTGCTTTGATTTGAAAAGGCCATCATTTTCACATTAACTTTCCATTGTGTGTAAATGTCTTCTGTGGTATAATGAAATTCCCAGTACTGGGCTGTATTCAGAAACAGTGTATTATAGTATAGTCCATCTGTGAGCTCTTATCGATGCAGTCCCAGGCCTTTGTAGGTCACAAAATTAAGACTGACATAGATTTTTTATCTCCCACTGGGTTAAAGTGCTGTCACTAGTCAGCCAAGTGAGCAAAAACAGCTCATACTCATATAAAATCCAACCAGAGGTACACCAATGTGGAACAGGCCGTTGTTCCTCAAAGCCACATCTTTTCCAGTTATGATCAGTGTTTTTCTTAGTTTTACCAACACACACAACTCACTTCTAAGCCTGATAATTCTTAGCTTCTTAACATAATACTCTTGCCTTTATGACTACAAGCCTGCACCTTTGACGTTTTTTGTATTTAAGAGCCATATTGCTTAACATACTGTAGTTCATAATCTTTTTCCCGGATGGATAAAAGCCTTCGTGGCTCTCCGAAACCATAAACATGCTCCAATCCCTGCTGCGGTCCAGCTTTAGGGGCTATTTGGTGACATTCTTGTCTGTCAACAAGTGAAGATCTAAAGACAGCAACGTGAGATGATAGCTACATTGTCAGACTCGTAGCAAATGTCACTTTGCGCGACTGGCTGTCATATCAAATTCTGTTAGACCTTTCATAATCGGAAGCTATTCCTGTGCGATAAGGTGCAGAGATCTAGAAAAGATGATATAACAAGAAGAAGCCAGGGCAAGCTAAGAGATTATGTCTTAGCCATGATGATCTCTGAAGACTAGAAGTTACGAGTAATGCAGGAATTAAGCATGTAAAAGAAATAAACAGCAAGCAAATGCAAATAATTAGGGATGTTCAATATTGGCTTTTTTTTTTTTTTTTTTTATTTTACTGATATCCAATATTGTCCTACTCTTAAATTCCAATATCCAATATCAACCGATACCAATATATGCAGAGAACTGTGAGGTTGTATCTGTCATATTTTGAGAAATATAACTATATTCTGCTCTGAGAGCAAAGATCCCAAAATAGCCTTACCTCATACAGAGGAGTTCATTTTGCACATCTGGCTGCCAGATATCAGATGCTAGCAGGTATTAGCCAACATGTGGCTAATTATGTTTCTGACAACTTGGTAAACCAACGATTTAAAACCAGACATATTATAAGCAGCTTCAAAGCAAGTCAGTCTGTAGCAGCGGCAGCTGCACCGTAGTCACATGACTCTGAAAGGAATGCTGGGATGTGAAGTTCTTCCAGGATAACAGGGACTTTTCTACATGCTGGAAAAGCAGGAAAAACTTGTTCCATTTCAACATAATTTTGTAACGGAACAACAAAATCTCGCAAAATCTCTTTTTTAAAAATATTGTTCCAATATACTGATATGATATTTCCTGTTATCACTTTTTAATGCCATTATCGGCCAATAATATCGGTCGGCCGATGATATTGGACATCCTTACAAATAATGAAAGTTTTTTGACCAGATAGTAACGGTAAAGAACCTGAGCTGTATCCATTTCATGTTAGTAATAGTAAGAAAATGAATGAAAATTGGTATATTTCTCTTTTTCAGTCATTATTGGATGATTATTATGTTCAAGCTTCAGAAAATGCTCCTGTACAGTGAGAGGTCTTCGTGCTGAGCCACTCAGTGGGATTGGGTTTCAGGCAAACAGTGGTCCTGAAGCTTAAATCCAGATTAACAGCATATCAACATGACTGTGGAAGCAACAGAATTACATCAGCCCACCTATCAGTCACACACACTCCACATGGGCTTACAGCAAGCAACAGCCTGACTGCTGAAGGATTGTTTTTGATATATGGTCTGCAGCGGGATGTTTTTCATAAATGATGCTGACGTGACATGTTTAAGGCAGTGCTTTCTTTGTTTCACATCTCTCTAGGGTACTGTGAGGGGGCCTGGAGAAACGATATACGCTCATATAAACAATGCAGAGATGACAACACGTGAAGCGGTGTTTATTACTACTTTCTTTGAAAACACTAGTGCAAGTGATATTAAAAAGGAATGATGCTCAGTCATGCAGAGAACAAATAAAACACAGGAAAAATATATAAAGAAATGAGTTTAACCTATTGCAGTAACTCCTGGAACCTGTATTAGAGTACCTGGCGCAAACATGTAAAAAACATTTTACATCTACAGCGCAGTATTGACTCAGCCTTCATGTATTTAAATAATGCCAAGAAAATGGAAAACTGTAGGATTCTAACAAGCTTGAAGCTCACATTTGATGTGAGAACCTTCTTCATGCTTTTAATTTCTGTATGGTAGTCTTTAGGAACAGCTCTCCCGGCTTCTTGAAGGACATTTCAAAGCATTTCTTTGGATGTTGACTGCCTTTTATTCTGTTCTCTGCACAGATGATCCCACACTGCTTCAGTAATGTTGATCTCTGGGTTCTGGGATGGATCAATCCTTCCACCAGGCCTGTAGAGGTCTGCGTTTGGGGGGTTATGAATGTGTGGCAGATAATAAATGATAATGTGTTTGTTATTGAGTTATACATACTTGTGAAGACTTGGGTTCAATTTTTAATTTGATCCTGTAATTATTTTAATTTGCTGTTCTGTGAAGCACTTTGGTGTGAAAAGTGATAAATATGTCTACATATATATATATATATATATATATATATATATATATATATATATATATATATATATATATGTAGACATATATATCACTTTTCACACCCATATATATCATCTCTTATTGAAGCTCCATCACTACTGTCTCCCCATGAAAATGCAACTTTTTTTAAGGTAGAGCAAATTACACTGATTGGACCTGTCTTCAGGTTTCTGAAACAATGTAAGATATAATAATATCACAAACACTCACACACGCGATGTAGAAGTCTGACTCGGAGCAATTTGGCTGGTTAGGTGACAGCAGCTTTCCCCCTAAAACAAAAAGTCCCACTTGCTGGGATATAAAATGGTTAGAATTTAAATTTGAAAAGCTTAAATCCTGATTTTTGAGAAACAGGAATAGAGCACGGTAAAGCTCTGCAGCAGGAACCAGGATAGTGTAGCATGCATGCATCTTGCATAAATATTGTTTGCATTGCTATCACTTAACACCTAAAAAGATAATTGAAAGATAAACTGTACAAATCTTTGGAAACAGGGATATTGAAGAATGATCGGTGCAAGATTATTACAGTTTTCTTCCATTGGTTTGGCTCATTTCTTGAATCAGAAATTACATACTCAAAACTCTAAGATCATTTGGCTGAACAGTCTTACAGTTCTCACAACACCATATCTCACTTGCAAAAGCTCATATCTCTCCCAAAACAGTTGATTCATCTTTCAGAACTAAATTTATTTCCCATACAAATTGTCAGAGCCACCAAAATGGACAGATCCTTCTTTATCACTTTGTCTCATTTCTCTAAACAGACCGGATGTTGTCACCACTCTTGATGCTTTTACCAAAATAACCCAGATTTTTCAGCACATCACAGTTCACCTGCAGAAGCTCATACCACTCCAAAAACAGTTCATCAATGTGTCAAAATCAAGTTTCTTTCTCATAGAAATAGTCAGAGCACTTAAAATGCATCATACCTGTAGCATTGTGTAGCACTGCAAGCCAACATGTTTAGGTATTTTATACGGCAGAGGACCATGGAAGTATCCCTCATGTCCACCTCTCAGTTTTAGCTCAGTCCTTTACTGACAATGGTCATTGTGCTAAGTTTTCTTTTCTTTTTTTCCACCAGAATACACTTATGTTTAAAAACAGAAGAAAAAGAAAAGAATAATAGGATTTTAGAGTATCTTCCAACGTTTGACATCACACATTGCACTCATACTGCCAAGGAAATTACAACCATTTTTTGTTCACACACAAAATAATTTCCATACATCACGGTCACGATAAAAAAAAAAAGTGTACAGCATAATATAGCTACTGTAATATAAACACAAATGTAAAAAGGAAATCTATGGCGCTGTAAGGAAGGCTGGAGTTTCACACATTTCATTTTCTGTATTATGGTCTTGACTAGTTTTGACAGTTGAACCAACCATTCTGCCTGTGATGACTTCTGTAATGAAATGATGCTGATATGTTTTGGAGAGAACAACCATTAGACTGAAAATCAACAGTTTAGATCAATAAGATCTATTCACTTGGAAATTGTGCTAAATGTAGGATAACTGTGCTAACTGTGGGCTAACTGTACTCAAGACATACTAAGATATTTGCAATTTAATGAAATAAATGAGAAATGCAATCATGTTGGGAACAATTGCCAAATGGTTTGGAGGTTTGTCCACGTTGTTTTGAGAAAGTAATTTCTGATTTGAGAAATGAGCCAAACCGATGGAGATAAACCGTAATAACCTAAATTTCTCATGCACCATGTGAACCTCGTATCCAGAAAACGATTAAAACCTTCCACGTTAATGTGCACTTAAAAACACTCACAATTGATGATTTTTTTTTTTTCTAAAGGATTACATGTGGAAGCTATGCCAATAAGCTTTGTTATTCCATTTTATCTATGAGGGACAAAAAATCCAAATCAGTCATCAAGCCCTCATGTTTGTCTTTCACTTATCTGTTGGGTCAGGATTTAGGGATGTTAGACCAGTTTTAGCTTTTAACACCAGAGTTCCGGTTTTCAATCTTTGTGTTTAGATTCCTGCTCTAAACACTGTTTAGTTACAACTTCCCAGTGGATCTTTTCTACATATTTAGGAGTGTTAAGTGCCCAATGTGCAAGCCTCAGCTCATGCACCTGCAGCACTTTTGTGTGTCTATATGTATTCAATGACAGTCGCTCAGCTCTGACCTCTTATGCAAGTGAGAAGTGAAATCAGCACCACTCTTGAAGCCTGATTGCTTCCTTGCAAATGAAAGAAACTATTTTAAAGTAAATTACAGCTCTCAGGGGAAAATATGCAAAAGAAATCATAAAAAATGCCATTTTGAAATTATGGCTCTTGATACTTGGGTAATTATTTTGTTGTGCTTTAAAAAAAAAGAAAAAGAAAAATAACTTTTCTAAAAAATTTTGTTTTAGCTGAATGAGTTTAACTTTTTATATTTTTATCTATTTACAGTTTGTATATAATTACATAAAAAGGGACAAAATGGCACGTGAAGAAAACATAAGTACAAACACACGTGTAAATGTGCAACAGACTTAGCTTTGCAGCTAGTATGCATCAGAGTGTCCCTTGGCAGAAAATACCAATGAACATACTGTAATGGGGGTATACAGTATAAGATAAAAGGTAAAGTGCAAACCAATTATAGTAAATACTACATGAATTGCATGAGGGTGGAGTGTAATATTGGAAAAAGAATAAAACAGAAACACTGAAATGACTTAGCATTCACTCACATAGTTGCTACTGCATGTACGCATACATACATGATGTAAACATGTTCCGCACATCAAGTGATGATTAATAAGAATAAAAAAGCATTCAACTCAAAAGTGAGGCAGATGAAGACAGCTGCATGCATTTGTTTATCTGTTCTGCAGGGTTAGGGTTTGAAAACAGGTTTTCAAATGGCGTTTAAAGGTGATGGTACGTTTTCTTATTGACGGCGATGTTGCGCTCCAGATGCCACTACCCCTCACTGGCAGCTCAGATTGGGGGAAATCAGTCCCCACTCCTGGTGACTCTGGTGGTCCTTCCCATGAGCAAACTTAGTTTGACATATTCCTCCATCAGTGGTGGTGCAAGTCCATTTTAATATTTTGCATCTGGAACAGACGTATTTAAATGTCTCAATTCTAGGAATCAGGTCATTTGAATACATCCATCCATCCATCCATCCATTTTCTTGCCGCTTATCCAGGATTGGGTCGGGGGTGCAGCTGCTCAAGTCTGATTTTTGAAAATATAATTTGACATTGGTTCTTGTGGGAAAACTTATCAGTTTTGAATTATAAGCTAAAAAATGGCACGATTACAGTTATTTTAAATTTTGTCCTGCAAATTGCACAAAGTTAGGGATATTTGGCTTTTTTGATGTCAGCATAAACCTAAAATGCACTATAACCTTTCCAGGTGAGCTTAACAAGACTTTCTCCAAACTTTTGAATGCATATGTACATTGTTCAGTGTTGCAATATTCATTGCACATCATGCTGTTCTTTATAAAGATGATTAATCACCAAAAATATAAAAGAAGCATCTAAACCATGGCTTTACCTCTAAATGTCAGACAATTCTTCCAAAGACTTGAGTTCAAGCTGAATGTGATCACATTTTTTCAGAAGGTGCTCCCCTTGCTTTCCTCTGTTAATTGGAGTCCTTTTGTTTGTCAGCTGCTTCTTTGTGGATGTTATCTTGGTTACCAGCTTTTCTGCTCTGAGTTCATTTTTCTTGGTTTCATGGCCTTTTCAATTGGATTTCCTGTTACCTGGCGTGTAGTTTGAGGAATGTATTCTGTTCGTTGTAAGTTACATTGAAGACTCTAGCTCTTTATCCACCAGTCTCCTGTGCTCTGCAGTCGGTCTCTCATGAAGCCTTTTACATAACAGTCAAGCTAAAATGTTGTCATCTCTTAGGTGGAGTGCCAGACTTGTCATACTATATTTTAAAACATCAGAGCTTCTGCTCAGAGGCAAAATTCCAGATTAAAATAGTTCAATCCCCTAAAGACCAAAACATAAAGGATAGATTTTTAGAAACTCAATCTTAAGTCTTGATGTGAGCCGTTAACAAAATATATAGGAAAAAAAAAAAAAAAAAAAAAATTAGTGAAATGCAAAAGGTATTCACCAGTGCAGAATACGAGCAATACAGTACATTGCTCAATACAAGATAGTATTGAGCAAAGTTTTCACCATAAATGGATGCAGTATGTCTCCCAGTATGTATCAGATATGATACATCCCAGACCATCACAAATTGTCTCTGTTACAGCTTACTTAAGAACAAGCAGGTAACTAGCAGCTAACGTTACACTGCAAAAACTCAAATCTCACCAAGTATATTATTCTAATTTCTAGTCAAAAAAGCTCATCACACTTAAAATAAGACATAAGTACCTAAAGAGAAACATTTCAGTCAGATAAAGGAACTTGTTTCAAGGCAATTTTAAGAAATCTCAACAAGAAAATTTTGCTTGTTCCATTGGCAGAATGTTTTGCTTTTTAAAAAAAAAAAAAAATCTTTATTTTTACTTATTTCAAGAATGACTTAGAATTTTTTGCTTGTAAAATGATGAGATATTTTGACAAGAAATTAGAAAAATATACTTGGTAAAATTTGAGTTTTTGCAGTGTAGCTCCTATCTAAGTAAAATGGTAGTAATGGCTTTCTCTTCTGCCTTAGCTTGACTTCTAGAGATGCGATTCATGGTTTTTAAAGGCAGCAGTAACTTGGGGAACTGTGTCTTTCAAAGTCTTTCAAAAGACTGGCTTGTTCTTGTCTTTTATTCATTACTTTTTAAATTTTGGATTCAATCTCATTTTTATTAAGTAAATCATCACTATAAGGTGAGATTTGGATTGGAGTAATTCAAACCTACACAACCCATCAGTATATACTCTGCTGGTGGAAAATACATTATTCTGAAGTATTGGTCAGAATTTTATTTCTCTTGTGTTTTCATTGTAACCATTTTATAAGGTCCCTCTTCCATTCTTTGACATTTGACTCACTATTTTGGATTTTCCTTCATCAAAAAATGTTTGTGGCACAGCAAAAACTAAGCTGATGACAGTTAACTTCCATGTGAAAACTTTACTCAAAATGTCCAACACAAGAACAATTTTTGTATTGCAAAAAACTCATATAACAATAAAGGCTAATGAAAATACCTATATGAAATCTACAATAAAGGATTTTTTTAGCAGGAAAAAATACAGAAATACAGGAAAAATATCAACATCAAAAGAAAAAACTTGAGCTACATCAGTGCTCATTTTAGTAAACGTTCTGGATAAATCTTTTGGATGACTATACTTTCTGCTCATAGATGCATTCACATGAATTAACTGTGTTGGACATCAGACTCCCATGATGCCACTCGTGTCCTGTGAAGGCAGCCTAGACAATTTGGATATATAAAAGGGGTGGCTCACAAATGAACAGCTCACAACTGTGACTCATTCATTTTGTTCATTTTATAGAGCTGTTCAAAAGAAGTGATTCGCTCATAAACACCACCTCTCTATTATTAACTTCACAGATGATTAAAACATCGCAAAGCCACAAGACTTAGTTTGTCGGCCTCAACTGTATTTGCCATTACCTTATATAATATAGATGAGCTGATGTATACAGTAATTGTACAACAGTACTGTAACTATGGTGTATATACCCAGGGATACTCTTTGTTCACTTTGTTATAGTGCCAAGCTAACAAACTACTTTCTGAGTGGTTTCCTGAAAGCATTTTTTTTTTTTCCTAATTTCAAGTACACTTCTTTCATTTCATGGCTCATCCAGACGACGCCTGACCACAAACTGAGTGCATCAAAAACCTGCCACCCCATCAGAGGTAGTTTGATCTGGCATGGATGTGGCACAAAATAAAACTAAGTGTCACCTTGATTCATTCTGATGAAATGTCTTGCAGGGGGAAGAGTGGTTAAATTTTAATGATGTGAAAGAGAAACATGTTCAATATGTAGTGCAAAGCTTGAATAATTGAAGATGCCCCTTTCACAAATTGTTCAACTCTGAGCAATTCCCTGAACAACCCAATTCTTCGGAGGGTGAAGGTGCTCTGGGTGCCTCTATCTCTCACACTGGGTGAAATTGTTTTTACTCGTGGGGGTTAAGAGGGTTTGTAGCAGTTATTCTGAGATTTTTCACAAAATGTCATGATTGAGGTGATTCTCCATCTTCCCCTTCTGTTCTCCCTCCTCTTCGCACATCTATCAGCTATGTCCAGATGATAATGAAGCCTAAGTGGTTAAATGTGACCACTAACTTCAAAGCAGCATTTAAAAATGAATTCAGGTTTTAAGCTGCCTTGTTAGGCAAGACTTGGACCGTGTTATTGGAGCTGGTTGATGAGTGGTTGGAGATGTTAAATCCTGTCCTGGAACGAACCTGCCCTGTGATCTCCAGGAGAAGCTTCCAACTGTTAGCTGCACAAATACCAGCATTTTCTCGGGTGTTTGGCTCGGACTACTGATGGGAAATGCAGACACTGATATCATAGAGTGAACGTTTTCTTCTCCATCATAAATAATCTAAATTTTCATTTCTTGCTCGACTTTCAATGGGACAATGTTTAGAAAGACATATCATTAAGAGTACCTTTACAATGGCCGACAAGAGCGCCGCAATACATCCAATCCATACAGGAAGTCTCAAGCAGAAGTTAGTTAAGCACCACCAAGAGTATCTATCTGCGGCTTGCAACCCACATGCGTGTTGTGTAGTCGGGTGGGTAGGGTTAGGGGAAGAGTCAGGGTTATCGTTATATTTTAGTAAGTTACATAAAGAAGAAACTTCTGATTGGGACTTCCGGCATGTATTGGATGTATGGTGACGTATCGTGACTGCAGTTGGGTCCCTCTCCATCTCACTGTAGTGGTAAGAAAAATAAAAAAAACATGGTTTATACATCTTCATGATATGAATCATTATCAAACCTGCAACGAATCTGTCTATGTCTCGTTTTTGTTTAGAGATGTTTCATAAAACATCATGAAACTCAACTAAAAATCGATCACATTTCAAATTGTATATAATACATCGGCAGGAATAGAGGGAAAACTATTGATTCTTTTGGGTTGTTAATTAAGAGTATTTTCCAAAGAGGCAATAATCTAAACGGCCTCCCTTTCTCTCCTGGCTCAACTTCGCCTCGCTCTCATTAAATCTGTCAGCTGGCCTACAGCAGCAAACCATTTAATACAAGTAAGCAAATAGATACCAGACTGCTATGAGTTCAACTATAGCCAACAGCTTGTATTTCAGCTTGTTTTTCTGTAGCTATATCAGTGGGGTTTGTTGGCTGTGACAAAAGGGAGATTCTAACAAAAAGCCTGGCCACACTCATCAGAAAAACAGCACAACTGGCTGTAATATGTAAAATGGCCTTTGTTTGAGGCTTTTTTATCTAGTGAGCATTTTCCTTGCCATGTAAACAATTCCAAAAGTGCTACGGTGATTTTTGATTTGCTGAACAGCATCCAGATAACACAATAGCATACCGGTAACATTAATAATGAAATGTGCACCCGTTGCTTTACAGGTTTATTTTACACCGAACACGTATTCTGTAACATCTGAATCAAGCCATGCATTCAAAAGGCCTAAATCTTCCCATTCTCAGGTGGGATCAAGGGCCATTTGTGTGAGACGTAACAAGATGTTCAGCTTTTGTACGAACAAATCTGAATTATTATTTGCTTTAATACCATAAATGTAAAACTGCATGCAAAGAAAGTTCTTTCACCTAGAACACATTTGCATTAAACAAAAGGCAAAAACTAAAATGGTGCATAACATGAATTGCAAATTGAAATGAAATCGTGTCAGTTCTTGGATTTTTACTTGTTTATTTTTTATGCTGATGCAAAGAGAAATAACAAGTTAGTGAAGGGGGACAAGGTAAAAATATGAACCAGTTACACTATATTGACAAAAGTATTTGCTCACCATCCATATTATGGGAATCAGGTTTTCCAATCACTTCTATGGCCACAGGTGTATAAAACGAAGCACCTAGGCATGCAGACTGTTTTTACAAACAATTGTGAAAGAATGGGTCGCTCTCAGGAGCTCAGTGAAGTAAGTATAATGCAAAGTGTCAGACGCAGTTGTGTAAAGCAGCTGCTGCTGGAGTCTAGAGAAGTGGAGGCGTTCTCTGGGGTGACAAATTACACTTCTCCATCTGGCAATCTGATGGAAGAGTCTGGGTTTGGTGGTTGCCAAGAGAACAGTACTTGTCTTACTGCATTGTGCCAAGTGTAAAGTTTGGTGGACGGGGGATTATGGTGTGGGCTTGTTCTTTCGGAGCTAGGCTTGGGTCCTTAGTTCCAGTGAAAGAAACTCTGAATGCTTCAGCATACCGAGACATTTTGGACAATTCCATGTTCCCAACTTTGTGGGAACAGTTTGGAGCTGGCCCCTTCCTCTTCCAACATGACTGTACACCAGTGCACAAAGCAGGTCCATAAAGAGACTGGTGTGGAGGAACTTGACTGGCCTGCACAGAATTAGAACAGAGACTGAGAACCAGGCCTTTTCATCCAACATAAGTGTGTGACCTCACAAAAGTGCTTCTGGAAGAATGGTCAAAATTCCCATAAACACATTCCTAAACCTTGTGGACAGCCTTCCCAGAAGAGATGAAGCTGTTCGAGCTGCAAAGGATGGACCAACGTCATATTGAACCCGATAGATTAGAAATGGGATGTTACTTAAAGTTGTACTTCCATGGTCATTTCATTAATATTTCTGTGTTCTCCATTATTATTGAATGCATTCTGCATCGTTTCTGTTTAAAAAAACCTTCTGGTATCTTTGTATCCAGCTGTATTTGTATACTAGAAGAGAGGCTTGTGGTCCAACGGCAGGCTTTTCCGGGTCCTTCTCATGAATTTCCGTCTGAGTTGGCTGGCTCCCATCAGTGTATGAAGGAAGCTCCGCCCTCCACTCTTATTTCGTTACAGACAGGAAATAGAGCCGACAAACAAGTTTGTTCCGCCATGCTAACAAACAGTTAACTAATTAGCTTCTCAACTCCGAAGCTACAGTCGTGCTGTCTCCACTTCTAGTGTGTAGTTGAGGGTTACCTGCCTTCCAATGGACAGATAGAAACCCCACGTGGGATACGCTATTTGAAATGTGACGTAGAAGTGCAAGGCTGTTCCCGATTCGCTCTTTTCTTCGTATTGTTTCTCTGATGAGAAAGCACAGTCGACTGGGGGGAACGCAACGCTAGCAAGTCAGCATGTGTAAGTAAACAAGGGGAAACCCTCCGTATTTCAGAAGGAGCAAGTTAAACGGGTTTTCAGTGGAAGGAGACTTTTAAGCTCATATGTGAGTCAAGGCAAGTGAGTGAATACTTTTGGCAATATAGTGTACATGCTCAGGATTGCAAAAATTATTTGGCCCAAGAGTTTTCTACCAGGGAAAATTATCGGGCAAAAGGGTTTATTCTTGTCCTAAAACCTAAACCTAAACCTCACTAAAATGTGTCAGAAAACTGAACTAAAACTCAGGCTTTATCTGAATAAAATGTTTTTCAAGGTTGTTGGAATGGATTTGTTTGCTTGGCCAGTGTCAGAGTTACGGTAATGTCTCACAACTCTGAGTTTGCCTGATTTACTGCCTCACCTGACCTCGTAAAGCCTTTCTGCTTGAAAGGTCTTTTTGGTTGAGATGCTTGAACACTACCCTCTTAGCATCAGTGGGAGTGTGTGTCAGTCTCTTGGTGGTGTAGTAGTGGATTCATCACTCTTTTGGTACTGAAGCTTTTTTTATGCTTTTGCACTTAAATTTGAAATATTTAATTTAACATGTCTTTACTTTATGTTGTAGCTCATGAAGTGAATCTAAACAGGACTGACCTGACGGCACAGATTTGCAAACGTAGCTGTGACTGCAGAATCAACCTGCTCTACTCACCTTTTTATTGTATCTTACTCTTAAGCTATACTTCCAAAGACAGACAGGAACATAAAAGATTATCACCTGCCATATGCAGACATTAACATTAGGTCATCAGAGTCAAGTAACATATTTTGACCTAGCCTTGTTTTATGCTTCAAACATAAATTATTCAGCTGTGATGGACTGGTGTAAAGGAAAGATGTATCTCTTTGCCTTCTGGTCATTATGCTGCTGGCACCTGGCAGTAAACAATGTCATTAGCAAAGACAAAAGGCTGAAATGGCGATTATTTAACCTCAGAGAACTCAGAAACAGCAGAGCCCGATAGTTCAGGCCAGAACTAGTTCTAGGTTAATATGATTTCTATGATAGGCTGAAGTACATGACTGAGCTTTTCTTCCTCCGCTTCACTGCTATCCCTCCTCTCAGGGTCAGTTTGAGTCACATCACCTGTGGTCCAGCTGCTGATCTAGACTGCGCTCAGTCAAATCTCATTAAAACTGGAAATATACACGGAAACTGTCAAGAGCTGGCTTTCTGCAACAAAATTAAGTTGGCTGTGAGTTTTTAAAAACATGTTTCAGAGGATAGCAGAGACAGATAAACTGTAATTAATTCCAGATTAATTTAGTTGTGAAATTTTAGTCAAATGATTCTTTTTTCGGTGCATAAAGGTGTTGTTGCCAAAAAGCCCGAAGATGATTACGAACTGCAACCCACAGCCGGAAGCTGCCTCACTAGCTGCCAAGCCACAGCTGTGTGTCTTGATAGGCTCAAGTTAACTGTAATCTAGATGTTGCACACTATGCTGAGTGTCTCAGAAGTGTAAATAACATGGCTGATGTGTAATTACAGCTCTGTCTTTCTGCCCCTTATTATCCCTGAAGGGTTGGTTTAAATTGTAAAAGTTAGCAGCTATTTTAGCCAGGTAGATAAATAGAAAATGACTATCAGGTACGCAGAAGGCTGCTGGCAATTTGTTGGAGTTTATTGTTTCCTGGATCAAAGCAGAACGAAGTTTCGTGTACATTTTCAGGTTTATTAGTATTATTGTTAGACATGTGCCAGGATTGCATGTAGGCCTGGGTATTGTTTAGAACCCCATGATTCAATTGGATTTGATTTTTGAGGTAGCGATTCAATTTAATATCAATTCAATTCAAAACTGATATAAATGCTTTGACATTGATTCAATAAGAAGTAGAAACTGTGTTGTAGATTTATGAATATACAGTTATTATACATTATTATTATTTATCCCTCCAATTAAAGTAGAAAAAAACAGATGTCAGTAGTTGAAAATGACAAAAGTAATACAAATTTTTTATGAAAATCATGACATTGATTTTTGAATTGTGATTCAACAAAAATATCAAAAACAAACACATAACAAAATAACATATAAACATGCATTATGGGGCTCTGAAGCTAAACTTTTGTTGTGCAACACTTTGAGGCAATCACTGCTATCAGGTGTTTTCTCTAATGTTCAAAAAGACTTCTGCACCTGTGGACAGGTATGTTGGTCCACTGTTCATGGGAAAGGTGCTCTACTGTGTCTGGGACAGTTTTGTTTTTTTGCTTTTTTTTTTTTTTTTTTAAATGATCATTTCCAGCCACAATTCAAAAGCAATTATTATTACTAAATATAATTTTAAATTTTTATTTATATTATTTTTATTTCTGTTATTTAATTATATTGTAATTTTCCTTTATTAATGGGGAAAAAATAATTTGGGGAAACTTTTAATAAATACCAAGAAATAAAGAAGATCAATATATGAAAAAAAACATAAAAAAAAAAAAAAAAAAACGAAAAGGTGGTGGGGGGTTTTACAAAAAAAAAAAGCCACAGGAGAAATAAGGGGATTAATAATTAAATTGAAAAAACAACATATCCATCCATATACCCCCGGGATATTAAAAAATAAAAAAAAAGAAGAATAATATGGGGGGAAAACGGGGAGAAAAAATTATTAAGCAGTGTTGCACAGTAGTGCATCATGAATCTGACACATATTTAGCATATGTTTCAGTACAAGTTATATTTTAATTGACCAGTTTAACACACAGTAATTAGACATTGTGTATGTTTGAATGCAGCTCATTCATGAGGAAAGTAACAGTCGTGCAGCAATTAACATAAAATGCAAACTATAGTCTCTCTGCTTTTAACATAAATGTTTTTACCAATGTAAACCCCGTCTTTCTTGTGGAATTTGAATATATCCTTCCTATCACCTTTAAAAACATGGTGTTCAAAAATCTGTGGGGAAATATGATCAAAACGGGGTTTGATGTTTTGAGTATCTTAAGAATCATTAAGCTCAGTAAAGGATCTGAGTACCTTCTCTGACCCAGCAGGACTTTTAACATTGCTGTGTAAATTATCTTTCCAAATGAGGATCTGAATAAAGAGCACCTCAGGCTAATCTAATAAATCTGTTTTCCTGCTCATTAATTTTTACACCCGTACCAGCATGAGATCCTCCTTCCTGGTTAGTTCAAGACTGTGATTCTGTGTGCGTAGGAGTGCCAGCATCTGGTGGCACATTTTTCATGTGCATGATATGAGCTACCTTATCCATCCTCTGCCCTCCACAGAATATTGATCCCATTGTGATTGTATTCAGGTCTTTTGCTACTCAGCAGTTTTGCAGGCGGCCCTTCTAGCAAACGGGCCTGCATATGGGCGTGGGTTCTGATTATCCCGAGCTTGCTGCATTTTGCTGTGGTTATTTTTAGCTTCAAAGATTGTTGCCAGCTTCTCTCTTCGAGGCTGTGTGGCGCTAGCTGTTCTGGTGGAGGCCTTGGAGCTGACAGCACTGCAGGAAATAGAACAAAGAGGCACAGAGGAGACAGTCGAGACAGGGACTTTAGTGTCGGTGGAAGAAACATTACAGTTAGGGAGGATTTAGGATGTTAAGCTCAGTGAAAAATGTGTACGGTGTTGTGTGTGTTTATTTTCTGGGAGGCTGACATTGCACTGTATGTTATTATGCTAAGTAAAAGCCAGTGGAGAGCTCATTAATAGCACTCTAAAATGTAGTAGGCGGTTTTCTAGGAAAGAGGAGCTGTTACATATTACTATGCAGGATGATTCCCAACGTAACTGGAAGATATCCTGGAGGTCACCTTGATGGAAAACATCAATCTCTCACACATGCAAGCACATGCTCTTTGTGCCGTCCTTGGAGCTTTTCTTTCTGCACAGACCTGGGAAAAGTTTTACAAGATGGTTGGAAAAAACGTGCAGCTATTTGGTGGTAGATGACACGAGATCACATATTGTATATTTGGCTCAACAGACAGATGAGTACTTTCAATCCACAAACTGAGAAATTGAGCTAATCCTAGCTAGAACCTGAACATATTTTGCATTTACTGTCCTTCAAACATCCTGTTTCACATGAGACTTAATTTCTTTTTACTTGTTTCGGTTTTGCATTTTATCTGTTCTTTCTGACAGCGAGACATCTGTCTCAGGCAGACTTTCTGTGTCAAGGCTGTCAGGCAGTCTGTATATAGGTATTAGAACAGACTGGCTAAAAATGGGTGCAGGCTATGTGTTACAGGACTTGGAGAAAAAGCTAAGGCATTGCTCAGCAATCTTGTATGCATTGTTGAAACCACTGTGCAATCAACCCCATTAGCAATGCATTAAAAAGAAGCATTAAGAAGGAGGTTGGTTTGATTGTGAGGTTTGTGCCGGGAGCCAAAGGTGAGGAAGAAATAAGTTGAGAGGAATTACTTGACATTTTGTAAGCGTCATGATGCTTGGTCTAGTTTTGACAATCAAATTTTATCTGTAGGTGTCAGTTTTGTGTAAAAGCTATTAAAGTTTAGGAAGACATTGTGGTCTGGGTTAGCACAGCATCTCATTTTCCTATTCATTAATGCATGCATTCATTTATGGTGCTGACATGTCCCACAGAAAGCAGCACTATGTGATGCTGTTGGAGTAAGAAAGGGTTGCATTGGGGTAATTTTGCTTACAAAGGCTAAGGCAGGGGGCTTCAGCCAAGGAAAAGTGGAAAGAAATAAACCAAATCATGGCAGGGAAGACTTGTATTGAGTGTTCAGGAGGAGAATAGGCTGGAGGAAACACTGACGAGATAAAAGAAAAAAAAAGAAGCCACCCCTCATCCATCCAACAACACTGAGCTGTCTCACCGTGCTCCCTCCATCTTTGTCTGCCCACTCAGTTCATTTACATTTACATTACACCCAGCTGGAGTTGATTTGGTGGCAAGTGATAGATGGCGAGGTTCTGATGCTGTTTATAGAAATGGGCTCAGGGGGCTCGCGGTGTCAGCTGTTTGCAAGGTGGTGAGTGCAGACTGATACAATATGGTTTGCTAGTTAGCAACTAAATAGCTAGCTGCAGCATCTATTTACAGGATATGAAAGCTTTGTGTGCTACATGCCTCAGAAACTAGCGAGTTAGCACATGTTCGGTGTAAATAACTGAAAGATGGCCTGTAGTTTCACAGTGTGACTTAATGTGTAACTTTTACAAATTGTTTTGAGATGGTTAGGATTAGTTTTTGAAGCTTTTGTTAACAGCATCAAATCATTGGCTCCTATATGAACTCATATTGTAGTCTTTTATTTAATGCCTCAATTAATGATGTATTATACCCTGTTAAATGTTGTTTTAATATCAAATGGTCATTTATACCAAAGTAGAAGAGAAGAGGGGGAGACAGAAGTCAGTGAAACAAGGGCCAGTCTAACACATTACTGTGGGTTCCTCTTACAAAGCTGATTAAAAAAAAATAGTGTCTTGCTTTTTATTTCACACAAATTTACATTCATAAGAAGGACTCTGGTCAGTTTAGTTGTGTGCTGGTGCAACAGTTATTTGGGGTTTTAATGGAAGAGTCAGCACGGCCAGTTGTGTTGGCATACCAACAGATCTAGAGCTTGAGCCAACACATGGCCGGTACTGAGTAATTATTGATATTCTTGTACTTCAATATGATTTTTTTCCTTCTCTCTTACCATACCAAATACTCTATCTGGACTGGCATCAAAACAACTGCCCTAAATGTTCTTCCCTTCATGCATTATGTGAAATGAAGCTTGAGATGAATTGTGAGTTGAAGAAAGTGTGGAATAATTGAAACTTAGAATTGGATAACAACACTCCATCAATCTGTGGCATCAATCCCAGGCAAGGTTTGAACCTGTAAGTCTCCCAAACTAGAGCCATAAGCAATGACTATTCAGCCAAAGGAACACCCCTGTGGTCAAGTAGCCAAGGTGCAGCTGTGACAGGACCTTCAACTGTCATACATCCATGCATTTTACTATCTACTTTGCCAGTTTGGCTTTGCAGGAGGGAAACGGGTGTACCGGCATGCCCACCTTGACCTCAGGTAACTCTTCAGTCTATCACAAGACTAACATGTGTAAAAAGCATTTTAAAAACTTTCAAGCCTCCACTTCAGCCCACCAACTTGTATATTTTGAAGGGGCAGAGAAAAATCACCCACTCACCCAGCTAACCTACACATTAGAACCATTTGTTTTAATACTATAACATTAAGTACACTTTATTCAGACATGCCAATATCAAGAAATTAATTTGTTTATATTAAAATTTCCTCTGGGCAGGCCTACATTTAGAGTTTTTTGTATGTGTTTGATGCCAATGTTTTCGCCATTCTAGCTGCAGGACTGAGATGTGTGTTGGTCTTTGATTTTAATTCAGGCGGCAGCATGTCAACAACTACTGGACGGATTCCCAGAGGTCGATCCCTAGAGACTAAGATGATTCCTTTTATATAACTCAGCAGCAGATAAGACTCCACAATCTGCAAGAGCTCAACCATTTATGTATACAGTACATTCACACACACACACACACACACCCCCACACACACAATATATATATCAGAACCAGATCTTCAGTTATAACTTTAAAAATGTTAAACTAGTTACTCAGTACTTTTCAAGGTTGCACCTTTAAGTTTTTACCAGCAACTCCTTATGCCTGGTCACTGTCGAGGTGATGCTTTGGTTCCCCCAAAGCATTGTATTTTAGATGAGCAGGGTTTCGCCAGCTGACTGTTTGTAGCTTGGTTATTTCTTTTTTTTTTCGCTGTTCCTAGAATCATTGAGGTACCTCCTACTTCAAAGGGAAAACTGGTAAAAACAGTTCCTTGTGTGTCAGACATGAATGGTAATGATACTTAATGTGTTAAACTGACAGGCAAGGGCTTTTGACTAAGCTGTGGTATGTTACAAGCTGAGTGTGAACTTGAGTACCTACATCTTGCAGGGAGAGGCTTTTCACCAAAAGACAACCAGCAGACTGATATCTGAGTCCCATGCTTTATAAACCTTAGGCTTTCCTAACATACATCAAATCCCTAATACCTATTGTATTCTTTTTTTATTTATTTATTTCCACTCATCTTTTAAGCTAGCTTTAGGCACCAAACTACGCCATGTTATGGCAAAAAACTTGATTCCATTTTGAAAAGCATGATTTCTTTGGGCTGAAAATGAACACCAACAGCCAAATATTCCCCGGAACACTTTGCCCCTCTCCAACAATCCCCTTTCTCTGGATGTGTACTGGGACTGTGATGTCGGCTGCTGAGAGTATTTTACTATGTCCTCGTGCTCTGTCTGGTGCTGAGAACTTTTGCGGTATGAATGTCTGTCAGATCGCATTGCACATTGAAATGTCACGCAGTACATTACAAAATGATGTCAAAGAGTGTGGACGAAACTAACTCCCTATACTAACAGATGAAAGGAAGAAGACACTGTTCATCACAGGATAATGTCAAAAACTGCAAACTGACCCAAAAATGTTGCAAACACACCACTTTCCTCAGACAAGCCCATTCCCGCTGTACTAACTTGACTGCTCCCTGTGTTTGGACTGGTCATCCATTGTGTATGCAATGGACACGAGATGATGTATGTTGCCCTGCAGCTTGCAAGACGGCTCAGTGCTTGTGTATAAGCACAGTAGTTCTGCACCGCTTCCGCTGAGATATGAGTTACTGAGAACAAAGCATGCATAAAACAGCTGTGTTGCTCCACTTCTTCAATGGTTGCATGTAAGATTGGATAAGTTTTGGTTGTCATTTTTTTTCTTGTTATTTTTCTTCTATTTATTTCTAAAATACTTTTGCACCCAGTTAGAAGCTGGTTTAGCAGTACTCCATCCTGAGGAGATGAACACATCAGAGTCACTTGCTGTCAACACTCCATCAGCCACTTGTCAGTTGTGACTGATGTCTTGAGCCAGCCCTCACTCCCTGTCTTTGTTCTCTGTTTCCCAAATCACGTGCAGCACACGCAAACTGCTGGTGCGCACACTCATGCACACACCCTCTCTCACATGCAGACAGCTGGGGCGTCACACTCCCAGCCCAGTGCCCTCAGAGGAACACAGAGGAAGATGGACAGACAGGATCTGTCAGTGCGGACGCGAGGACATGGAGGCAGCTTCTCGCTTCAGATAACGAGCTGCATGTGAGGCATCAGCTCAGCTTCAATTACTTTGGATGATAATTATCTCAGCACAAGTCACCCGCCCTAATAAGGGTGTGAACTGTTGGCCGTGCTGGAGACGATTTGTAAAGCAAGATGAAGAGACTGCTTATTTGAAGCCCCTGTAGGTTTTGTTTGGTTTGCCTACTTTTCCATTATAAAGCAATCATTTAATGACCGCAACCAAAGAAAAATGGTTGATCCTTTCTCAGTTAATCACAGGAAGCTACAATGTACCCATCCTGTCACAGAATATCCAATTTACAGTCGAGTACTTTTATGTTTTGTTATTGTCAGCTGACTTCAATCAGTAGGGATTGAACTTTTTTCCAGAGCATGAAAGCTCTTCTGAAGAAACACTTGAAAGGTTTTTTTTGTGGTTTTGTCATCTGTGAAGTGAATGGCTTTTGTGGTGTATTTATTTATGGCGAAACCACAGTGTGGACAGACTGAAAGGGCTGCAAACAAAAAAATTATCTGTGACACACTTCTAAAAAAATGTCAGGAAATGGGTAGAAGGAGCATGCATCTGGAAAATTGTGATCCTGAACGGAAGTAGTTTTTATAGCGGCTTCCCTCATGGTCTGTCCTACTTGAAAATGACTCACAAATCATTTATTATTGATTTACCTGCAGCATGGAGGCAGGAAACTAATTTGTCTCATGCTAGGTTTAAGAGAAGTGTTGAACTGTTGAACAATGGCAAACTTAACAGCTTTGACTCCACTTGGAAGTAGCTGATTTGGGGTTTTTGTTCCAGTTATTTCCTCAAATCAGGTCAAATTACTTATTACCATGGACAAAAACTCCACAGTTTAAACTTCAGAATAGCAAGGTTATCATTACTTCTTAAAAGGACATTTAACCCCATCAGTGTTGTCAGATATAAGATCATTTTCCCATTTGTAGTGCGAGAGGTCCTGGGTTCCACTCCCGGACGAGCCCCCAAGTTGTTATGGCCAGCTCACAAGCCACAACAAAAAATGGGGAGTCATGAGGAGTTTTGTAAAATAATGTTTTTTTTTGTTTTTTTTTTTTGTGCCTTTGGTCCACATGCAAATGCCGTTTTGTGGCTTTATAGGAAAATGACCTTTTACAATAAACCTTTGTTTTTGGCTTGCAAGGTTCATGTACCATTATGAACCCCTCAGTTTGCAAGGCAATGGCAGTCATAGTCAAGACTGTGCTAGCGGTAATCTTAACAGGAATTTTTTAAGTGTTTGCCTGTTAATATGCAGTTAGTTGCTTGTGTTTCCCCATTTAGATTACTTAACGATTTGATTCGATTACGATTATGGGACCCACGATTTTTCCATTATGGTGATTTATAATGTGTCGATTCGATTATTGTGGCCATAATAATCACGATTATTGCGTTTAATGCCTTTTTGCATTCAAAATTGTTTTTTTTTTTTTTTTTCTTCAATTGATGCTACATTTGTAAATTAATTCAAGAACACACAGTACTTCCACTAAAGTTTTCCACTGCTGTTCCAACAACCAAGAAATGTGTACATCTTTCCAGATTTCCTCAATATTATTAAGAAAATAGCCCAAATTTAATCTGTTCTAATTTCACATGTACAGAAATGTCACCCCATGCAACAGGGGTTTACTGACAGCTTTTGCCCAGATCGGTCAATAAAAGCTTGTAGTTTAAAGTGACTATGTACACTACATTGTACAGTATATTAAAAACAAAGTTAGGAAAATATCAATGGTGGATTTGCTTTTCAATTACGCTCAACTGACACAGACCCTTTAAGTACAGAACACTTAACGACATAATGACAAGATAACAGAGACCTAACTTGCACAAACAAATAGCCAACAAATGCAGGCATTTGTAACGTGGCTCCGCAACTCGCAGTATTTTACGGAAAACCTTGTTGTTCACCACTGAATAAGGCTGCAAATCCGTGCTAATGAATAGGCCTATCGCATGCGTGATCCGATGGTCTGTCTCCGAATTCCTGCGAAGTTTAGTGACAGTATCAAAGTTGGTCCTCTGTTGTGCTGGGACAGGCGGCGGTGCATTCTCCGTCTCGGGATGGAATCACTTGAGGTGCTGTTGCATGATCATTGTACTACGAAGGTACTTAATTTTTGCCTTGCAAAGTTTGCAGATCGCAAATGTCCAGAATTTTGTTAGGTTTTCATAAAACCCATATGATTTCCAAACGTGTGAGCCATACCCAGGTGGCGAAACTATTGCAGGCTCTTTAGCTGGAGCGGTGAGCTGCATGGGGGGAGCCATTCTTCTTGTTGTGTGTCACGTGGTAAACTGGCTGGCGGCGGGGAGCCCGTCAGGGTTCCTTCTACTTTTTTTTTACAGTATATCGCTACCTTTTGGTTTGGCTCCTGATAATTTCAATCAAGTCTGCATTTTCAAATGGACAAAGATTTTTTATTTTTCTTTAATTATTGTGTTTTTTTTTGGGTTTTTTTAGTAAATTGTGTAATGTTAAAATGGTTTTTCTTAGGGAAGAGGAAAAATAGAATTGTAAAACACCCAATGGTTGTGTGGGCATGAGATAGTACATTCTCCAACACTGGAGATACAGTATGGCTGCAGAAAAGATTTAGCATTTTAAATGTGACTTGGCTTAAAGGGTGTGTGTGTGTGTGCTTTTACAAATAAAGAAATGACATACATCACATACAAACGTGCAGAAACAGAAGTTAGGAGAAGTTATAGACAATAGTCACTCTGATTATTGCTGGATGTCAATTCAAGTATTGGTAATGGGCATGTTGATCGTGAATAGTCAATATCAAAAACACGTGCAAGGGTTAAAAATATCCCTTTTGATTTAACATGCACGTATACAGTTTAATAAGGCATGAAAATCTGTCCAACATGGGGTGCAAAAAAAATGCTGATCACCAGAAATGTCCATGGACGGAAGGCATCATGTTTGCTAGAATATAATTCTACAAAGTAAATTGAAAGAACTGAAAGTTAATGTTAATCTGAACTAATCACCTTAGCATTTCAGTTTACATCCAGCTCTTTTAAATCCTAGTTATCATTTTTTGTCTTCCTCAATCATTCTCTCAGGCTCTCATAAAAGAAGGCGGCTCAGTTGATCACAAATGGTGGACATGAGTGATAGCTCCATCTTTTGTCTGTCTTGTTCTCGTTACCACTCCCTTTGCTTACCTTACTTACTTACCTCACTTAGTTACCCTGCTTTGCTATGTCAGAAGCTCCATAACGTCCAGGTGGATCCCTCCACAACCACCTGGATTTACGACTACCTAACAAACAGACCACAGTTTGTGAGACTGAAAGGTTGTGTGTCTGAGATGGTGGTCAGCAGCACTGGAGCACCACAAGGGACTGTACTCTCGCCATTCCTCTTTACACTGTACACCTCAGACTTCCAGTACAACTCTGATCCTGTCATCTGCAGAAATACTCTGATGACTCTGCAGTTGTGGGGTGTATTAGTGATGGACAAGAAGCTGAGTACAGGGAACTTGTCAATCAGTTTGTGAAATGGTGCGGTAACAATCAGCTCATCTTAAATACCAGCAAGACTAAAGAGATGATTGTTGACTTCAGGAGGAGCAAGAATAAGCAGCATAGTCCTGTCTACATCCTGGAAGAGGAGGTGGAGGTGGTAGAGAACTACAAATACCTTGGAGTTCAGCTGGACAACAGACTCGATTGGAAATGCAACAGTGACTACATCTACAAGAAAGGTCAGAGCAGACTCTACTTCTTAAGGAAGCTGAGATCATTCAACGTCTGCACCAAGATGTTGCAGATCTTCTACAAGTCTGTTGTGGAAAGTGCAATTAGCTTTGCAGCATCTGCTGGGGCAGCAGCACCAGAATCAGAGACTTGAAGAAACTAAACAAGCTGATCAAGAAAGCTGGTTCTGTGCTGGGGATAACTCTGGAGCCGCTGGAGCTGATCGTTCAAAAAAGAATGCTGCACAAGCTGATGAAGATGATGGAGGACACTTCCCATCCTCTCCACAACACGGTGAAGAATCAACAAGTGTGTTCAGTGGGAGGCTGCGTCAAGTTCGCTGTAGGACGGAGAGATACAGGAATTCATTCCTGCCAGCAACCACCACCCTAAAGAACAAGACTGACTGACTTTTTGTTTATTTAAAAAAAAAAAAAAAAAAAAAAAAAGTGAGCTTTCACAATACTGAATTTCCTTTCGGGGATGAATAAAGTATTTTTCATTTCATTTCATTTCTTTTACATTTGACAGCTCGCCTCGGTGGAGTGTCATTATGTTCTACCATATGCATTATCTGTTTGAAAGTACATTGAGTAAACCCGCTCATGTGGCTTTTAAGTTCCACACTGACACCATAGTATTAATAATGAATATCTCACTTTTCTACAGCGTGACACAGCAGATGTGTAGGTCTGAACCATGTTAATGTACCTTCAGAGCAGCTGTACGGCAAATGTTGAGTGTTTAAGCTTGAGTTTTAAATAATTTAAACCTATTGTATTTTTTTTAAAAGATGAAATGACATCATGAAAAATGGCACTTTCTTAATTTAGCAGTCTTGTCACATCTTTTTTTAAATCATCTTCTTGAAGGAAGTTGTTGATTCGATGCTCAGGTTAAGTGAAACATCATTCATATGACTTGGCTTCACGTAACATCTCACCTTCCTCGTAAGAAGTGTGTAACATGAAATGTGGGGTAACCAGCTCATTGTAAACCAGGTGCATCTGTGTTCACAGCTAAATGTTTTGGGTTTGTGTTGTTTTTATCTGTTCCATTTGTTCAGTCTGCAAAACTGATTTGAGTTACTTCAGGGTTTTTCATAAAGTCATAAAAAAGGAAGAGTGAGCTAAGGATTTTACAAAAAGACATTGAGAAAAGTGAACAGGCCTTTTATTGGGAATACTGGGAGTTTGTAATGATTATTTTATTAAGTTTGTACAATCGAAGAACATCAGAAGATTAAAAAAGTGATACTGACACCACAATGTGAATTTAAGAAGTTTAAGAATACTCCATGCAAATATTTATCTAAATGAGCCTTTTTGCGACTCTGCTGTGTCATTTTCCATGTGTATTTTGGTCCCTTTTTGCAGATACATAGCTGGATATCACAAAAAAGAATTCATGCGGACACTTTGGTACAATAGCTGGTGAATTATACCAGTGCAAAGAAGGAGGAAGCTTTATGATGGCTATGATGTAGACCGCCACCATTTACTGCGCTGCTTCTTTTCATGTCTCTTTCTGAGAACATGCATAATCATGATCTTCTCAGCCGTCATATGTTTGCTAATGTCTGAAACTCACTTCAGACCTCAAAGGTGGATGTCTTTCTTAACAATCATGCCAAATTAAAGCCTGCATGGATGCATGGTGCTTGAAACTGAAGTGTCAGTTTACATCCATACAGTGAGGGTAAACAAGCCATTACAGGAACAGACATGATGCAGGATTTCTCACGAGGGGTTGCAATCAATGATCAATGCCATCAGATGGATGTACTGTATTGTAAGGCAGCTATTGTGTGAACTCCATCTTAACAGAAAATACTTGGACACAGTCAATAAAAAAGTTCAGGTTACAAGTTTGCATTTATTTTGGCAACATAGGAGGGAGTAATGATCCATTTGTTTTATTTGCTCCCAGGTTGTGTGAGTTTGCTTGAAATTGATGAGTGGTTCCTTTGTTGCACTTCACAGCACATCCAGGAAATCTTTGGTAAAAATGTGAGAAATGCATTTCTAGCAATACACAATTTAAGAAGTGGCCTTGAAAGCCTAGAGGGGGAACCAAAAAGGCCACAAGTGACATTTCAGTGCTTGTCAAAATGCTACATGTATCAGGTGAAGAACGACTGTAGGCCTTGGGAATGGTGCAAGCAGGGTTGACCAACAGCTAAGTGGTCAAGTATATGGGCTGCTCTCAACCAAGGGGCAACTCGCTAGAACAGTGAGCGCTTCTTGTTGCAAATAGTGTAATCCTCCCTTCATCCGCTGGGGTGGTAAGAGCGAGCAAATCCCCATAGACTCCCAGTTAACGCCAACTTCAAGTAGAAATAAACAGGTTTACAGCCTGGTTAAAAAATCATTTTAGGTTTATTAGGTCAAGTTTCCTTATGTAACTGTGAGGGGGTGGATTTTTTTATAACTCATTAGTTTAGATGTTATTTATTTTAAATTCACATAATTAGGGCGCGTCCTTATGATTGACATGCGGCAGACCGGAAGCTCCGCCTGCCGACCGGAGGCTCCTAGTTAGCTCCTTTTTGCTCTTAATAAGGTCTCAGTTTGTTACAGAGTCACACAACGGCGGTGTTTAGTCAGCGAATTGCAAGTCTAAGCATGTCTTACCTTAACCATGCCGCTTAGGGGGCTTATCTTTGTTAGCTCCTCTTAGTTTCGTGTTAGCTCAGTTAGCGTTTAGCCCACAGTACGTCAGCTGTCAATCATTTGCCCCGCGGCCGCGCTGTGCCCATTTTAGTATTTTCCTGGAGTGACGACGTACGTGACACGGCAAGATGGCGACGGTAAGACACGCCCAACTGGCTTCACATTTCTCTATTCAGAAGAGACCGGAAGCTACGTCCAGTAATTATATACAGTCTATGCTCTCAACCCACAATCCGCAATCTGGTGCGACGGCATAGCCTCACGGCCTGTGTGAATGCCACGGAGAAGTTACGTGGTACTGACTTGCATGAAAATTTTCTTTGCGGTCACCATCTTTTTGGTTCTTTTTGTAGAGAAAAGTGCTTTTGGACACCCTATTTGGGACTGATTTTGTTGCTTATATGTCAATGTCGTTGTCTGTTGATCCAAAAGTATTTTGGGGTTAAACAAATAAAAATATTTACGCTAATTTGTCCCTGAAAGTTTCTATTGAGTGTCACTGTACATCTTCCTTGCACAAGATTATACAAGATTAACCATTTAATAATTGCAACAAAGTTGCAATAATGAAAATTACAAATTGTTCATGAAAAAAAATAATGTTTTGTTTGAATCATGATTGGCTCTACATTTGTTTGCATGTTGCCCATCAATATTAGATTTGAGATAAGCTGTATGTAAGGGGGAATAAAGTTCCTCCAGTTGGAGCCAGACGGACGTCTAAACCAGCTCTGAGGTCTGAAATGCTTACAGATCACTTTCACAGACGTCACACTTAACAGAGAAACCATTAACCCCGTGAATGGGGCATCAGTGGGATTAATGTGACCTCCCTGCTGCCCTTGATCTCTCTGCCTCTCTCCATCTCTCTCTTGACCTTGCTGTTGCACTCAGTAGTCCGTTGTTTAATCGTGAGTTGTTGCAGGATGTCACAGATGTTTGTTCTAGTTGCAGAAAGCTTTTCTCTGGCTTGTCATTGACACTATGGACCTTAATCCATCTTTTCAAAACACCACACTTAAGCAGCATAATTGCAGCTACATTGTGCTTATAGGTTGATGTGAGAATGTCATAACATAACTTAGTATGAGGCCCCCAGCATTACTAGAGGTAGCTCTCACACAAGCCTGACCCTTTTTTAAATAATCGCTACCAATTCCACATATTTCTGTAATAATGTCAACTGTTTGCCATCATTTCTATTCTTGTTACCTCACATGGATTGTTGCAATCTTATCACAGCTCTGCATGCAGTAAGAATCAGCAGGCGTATTGGCAGGGATGTGAGACTGCAAATCAGAAGCCTGATTGGTACCGTTTGCACTAATGGCTTTAATTGTCTTCCATCCTGACACAAACAAGCAAATTAGTTGCAGCAGTGCTGCTATTATTAGAATATTGATGAACACTCATGTGTAATGATGCGTTTTCTGAGTGATTTCTAATTGTATGACCACTCATCATTACTGAATTTGCAATATTTACATCCATAAAATCCATAAGACAAGATATAACCTTTGGTTCTAACTTTCTAAATCGAATTGCGTCTCTGAAAAAAAAAAAAAAATCCAACTAAATGGTAAATGTCCCAGTTTTAGTTTATAATGCATTTGAACAGTGTAAGCTCAACAACAAAAAAAAAAAAACTTCATAATGCGTTTCATGATCAGCCATTCTTACAAAACACATGCAATAACATGTATAATGGAGGTGGAGGCCTGAATCACCCATAATCCAACTGGTGGATAATAACTCTTACTCTTGAGCTGCAGACATGCAATCAGCCGCATGGGCTGAGAACATTTAACTGTTGCCTTGCATAAGCTGGCTGGCTCTTCCATGCTTCACAAGTTGCTCGTTCTTTGGTTTTCTGGGCATCAGCGAACTAATGAATCTGTATTGTTCAAAAAACTCTTTGGTGACCAAAAGGGAAAAGGCTGTTTTTGGCTTTTAGATATAAGATTTTATTTTGAACAAGATCTTGGGTCATGGTGTTTGTCATTATAAGCAACAAAGTTGCTTGTGTTCTAAGGCTGGTTTTAGAAAAAAATGGGATTAAACCAAGGCTCATATTCAGTTTATAAAATCATAGAACTGGTATCTAAGATAAAGCAAGAAAGGTTGGCTGTATAATTGTATCATTTGATGTTTACACTTCTTTTTAACATAACTTAGTAAGTAAATGTGAGTCCTCCAGAGATCCAGTTATTCCCAGGAGAATCTCTGTAATGTGTCAAGTCTCATGGGAACACATTTCTGCATTAAACCCTTTCTTCTGTCTTTTCCTTGCTCAAAATTTCACTAAAACAGATTGAAGAATTTTTACTTTTTTGGTAGATTTTGGCAAACCCATACCCTGGGCTCAGCTTTGATTGAATTTCTTCTGAATAAAATACATAAACTTCATGCTTTATGCAATCTTGCAGTGACAATTCAACCAAAAATTTCTGTTAAATTATCCCTAAAATTAAGTAAAAATTGTCAATGAATGAAAACTAGAAAAAATAAGTAGATCTTGAATAAATTTTTAAAAAAAAAGCATTTTAAAGGTTGTGGCTACAAGATTTTCATCAAATAGTTTTTCAAAAAATAATACATCAACAGAAATTTCTAGAAGGCAGAATAAAAGTATCAATTTTACTTTAAAAAATTATGGGATATAAATAGGTTTTATCCATTTTGATGGGTCCAAAATATAGAAATATCCACATCTTGTTAAGATGCCACTGTCTACACCAGGGCTACTAAATTCAGGACTGAGGGCCTAAATCCAACAGATTTTTAATGTCTCCAAGCTCCAACACACCTGAATCAAGTTAATGAGTAACTGCCAAGCTTGATAGGCTGTTGGCTCTATTTAATTTGAGTCTAGGTGTGTGGGAGCAAGGAAATATTAGCTGCATTCCCACAGAAAAGTTCTAAGAACTGCTCACCTCAAATTTTGTTCTATGAATACCCTCTCCGGGGAACTGTTTAATTTTGCATTTGCACATAAGTAAGTGATCTTGATAGGGGCCGATGCGATGCGAGCGTCTGTGACAGTAATGTGTTACTTTTGCACCCCCCCCCCAAAATAAAACAAACCCCACAAAAAGTAAGAATAGAAGACAACGCCACTGTTTTCCTAGTCTGCATAGCAGGATTATTAATCACGGATGATCACATCAAGGCTGGAAGAGCACAGAAAGAGCCAGGAGAAGAAGAATCGAGCGACAGGCGATACTTTGTTTTATGGAGGAAGAAAGGAAAGCAGAACACTGCAGATTAAGGAGACGATGTGTAAGTTTGACTTATTAAACTTGCGCCAGTTGTATCCGTGTTGTATCTGTAAACATTTAAGATGTTACTCTGTTATTTACGTTTAGTGGCAACAAAATACTAAACACCTTTATTGTATTGGTTCCTATGGAACCACGAAAAGACCCTGCCTCAGAGTAGGAGCTCAAATGGTTCTAGGAACTGAGGGCCTTGGTCCCCAGTTCCTGTCTGTCTGAATGAACAAAAAAACATCCCCTTTCCTGAAAAGGTTATAGGAACCTCAAAAGGTTCCTACAGTGTGAATGCCCCCACTGAAAACCTGCAGGACTGAGGACCTCGTAGGACCAAACTGAGTAGCCTTGGTCTGGTCCACTAAAGAATTCTACACCAATAGCTTCAGCAGGTTGATGCCACACGGAGTGGAGCTCAGGAGTTGTCAGATCTGTGTGTGGAAATGGCATCTTCTTTGCATTGTATTTATCAATTTCAAGCGAACCAAAAACTAAGCAGGACCAGGGTGAAAATTGCTTTTAAGCTTTTAAGTGAAGGAAGCAAAGGGGCACAAAAGCGGCAATGGTTGCTGCTTTCCTTCTGGACAGGTTAGCAAAACGTTTGTTAACACTAATGAACAGTCACCCGGTACTGTAACCTGGCACAGGTGTGTTGCACTGGGTTTCTACGGTCCATATGGAGGTAAGTCAGTGTGAAATGATTTAAATGTGTTTTCAGTCTGCTGTCAGCACCAACCACCGTATTAGGCGTATGTGGCAACTGGTAATTTGAGGGTTGGTGTGAGAAAAAGCAAGTGTGAGTGTGACACCTGTTGGTGAGGAGGAATTAAACTTATAGCTTTTCATTTTTAAAAGCTATAAAATCTAATAATCTTGGGGAAAAAAATCTGTCTTTATGATGAAAGAAACTCATTTAAGGAATTTCATTTTTGAAATCGAATTTATTTAAAAAATGCTGAAAGGTCAAAGCAACATTTACTTTTAGTCGCATTTATTCTGCTGGACGAAATCTATCATCTGCTTTACTCTTTTTTTTTTTCCCACCTATTTCGGCAGCTTTCAGTCCACCCCCAGCCCCCCCACCCCCACCCCCTCCAAGACACATGCACAGTCTCACTACCCCCACATTACTGACACACCCTCTCTCCTCTGCCATTAGAAATAAGGGCAAATGCCATCTTGCTGGTTGGAACTTACTCTCACACTCATTAGAGCACCAGATTCCCTCTGGCAACCAACATCCAAACTCACATTAACCTTTACAGGGATACTTTTTCTCCCTCCCACTCCCTTCCTCCGCTCCCTCTCTCCTTTTCTTTCTAGCTGACACGTTAATTTGCTGGATCAATCTCTTCCCAATCACTCCTTCACATCCTATTTGGCAGAAGATTGAGTCATTCTCCGGGTTTTGGGGGACAGCTGTGTCGATGCACGGCTTGCACGCAAGGCCAGATCCAGCTGTGACAGTTATTCCTCCATTTGTGAAAAGGTGAAAAGGAGAAAATATAGTTTTCTGAACATTCTGTGCATTGGTATGTTAGAGATGTTCAATGTTTAGATGTTTGGGTAAACCATTAAGCATTAATGTTTGTCTTAATTAATGTCTTAACTGGACCAAAACATGGACGTGTTTGGATCATTCTCTACGTATGGCTGTACTTTGCAAGGCAAACCACCCCGTAAGGTTTCTGTATTAATATGTAGGTTTTACTGGCAAAAAAAAGAAAAAGAAAAGAGGTGATACTTGCTGCGAAAGCCTCCACTTTTAAGCCACCAGCAGATTAGCGCATTGAATCCTGGGGAAGTCGTGATCTAGTGACAGCCAGAGAGAGAGGCTCATTGAAGTTGAGTCTTAGAAATGAGTAAAGGTTACAGAAGGAATTAAATATGTTCTTAGCTGACTGTCATCCTGACTCTCACTGTTAGTCTTAAAGACTGCATTACCTACAGGCGGCGTTGGATCCCAGTGGAACGCTCCAGTCTGATGATGGTTTCCTTAAAAAAAAGAGAACAAAAACAACCAAAGTGCCATCAATGTCATCAAAATTGTGATTGTAATTCACACAGGCAGAGTAGTCAGGAAAAAGTTTCTCCTCTTCATATATTCACAGGAAAAAAGCTTGAAATTTGATAATCGAGATATATCTTGTTACGGCACACTTGTCATTTCCCCTATTTGTTCAATATTTTATGCACAAGCAGACACTTATAATGTTGCTGTCCATTTTTTTTTTTTTTTTTTTTTTTTTTGTCAGTCATAACAAAAACTCATAACCTGGAGGAGATAAATGCTTGTGTTTCACTGAGGCCACGATTGGATAGGAACCAATTAACAACCTGTCTTGACAAATCCCTTCAAGTGATGTCAGAGGCAATTTAGCTAAAAGACATGCACTGTCTAAAATACTACACAACATACAACCTATTTACAAGAGTAAATTGTCAACTTGCTTGAAGGAATTAGGATGTAATTATAAGAACAGGTTGAATGCTTCCTAGCTTGGCTTAAATTTGAGAGTGAAGAATGTGAAGAGTGCTTGTGGAGCACTTGGAGGTGATTTTCATTCAGCTTGTCTCACTAATGCACCGCTGTGTGTTCCTGTCACCATGAACAGCTCTTTTTCTTTAAAAGCTGTCAGATCTGGATGTTTGGAAAATATTTCAACCAGCTTCAGGCTTCTTCTCTGCCATTTATTTATTTTTGTTTGTGTGCCTTTATGGGTGGTTTTGCTGCACATTTTGGCATTTCTTTTCCGTCTCAATAGAAAAACAAGCTATTCAGGTATGTCATTATTTTTGGGAAATCCAGTATGATAGTATGATCTGTGTTATGTCTGAAACTAACAAACAGATTTTCACATATTGCATTACATTCACCTGGGGAAAAAAAGAAAAAAAAACACTGTCTTTTTTTTTTGTTTGTTTGTTTGTTTCTGTTTTTCAGAACAATTAGCACCTTTTTTTCTTAATTATTTACATGTTTGATTTACAGAAAATGTTTTTTTCTGAATAAAAAAGATACTGCAGTGCTCCACAGGAGTCTCTGCAGTTTATAAAACCAGAATAATAAGCATAAAACATCATTTAGAATCTGGGAGGACAATCTTGGGGTCTTTGTACTTACTGTGGGCCTGCAAATCAACTATGCAGAAAGAAAATCATCATTAGCCAAGTTTCTGAAGGACTTGAGGCTGCAACTCAAAAACCTCTGTCATATTTCTGCTGTAATTTATGTACATTTCCAAATTTGCTGTCCCATTACAGGTGATAGCTACAAGTGTAATTCCTCCCTGCCAACAGGCGGCGCACTCAAACTCACTTACCTAATTCACATTAGCAACATTACAGAACCGGCTAAACGTTAACTAGCATTAAAGCTTCCATTTGAGAAATGTAAAGCAAGGAAGATCCTATTGCTGCATTCCATTTGAACTCGGAAATTCCCAGTTCCAAGTAAGAAGTTTCAACTGGAACTGCCCCCCCAGGTGGGATTTCCAGCTTTGAAAGTCAGACAATCCTGCCACCTCCGAGTAAAGATTTATAGATTGATACCCAGTGTTAGCAAGCAGGTTATCAGTTGTAGAAGCTTCTCTAATGAGACATTTATTTCACTTTTGACTATGTTTGTTGCATTAAAGGTGCCATGACATCAAATTTCACTTTTCTGGGGTTTTGGGTGTATAATATGATCTGTTGTGCACTGATGAGGCCATGTGAATGTCCAGAGTGAGAATCAAAGTTCCTGTTTATGGTCTGTCAGCTTTGTCTCTCTGCTCAGAAACAGTTGAATCAGACAGCAGGCTATCATTCTACGTAGTTCTATCATTCTACGTAATTTGATTGCTCCAATAAGAGCACACTATCAAGTAAACAGCGCCCCCCCCCCCCCCTCTCTCCTAACGGTTTATGCACCGTCCGCTCCCCCCTCCCTGTCTGATTCAGCTTCGTGTATGGAGCTAGTAGTAACTTCTGTGCAGTCAGGTCTGGATTTTCAAACAAATGGATTTAAAAGAAAACTTCTGCACCAACACTGAGGGAGGGGGCCACAACCTTGTCATTACCTGTAAGTTTATTTATTTTCTAAATGCTGTCTTGTCTGATAAACGTAGCTCACACTGTCTGAAGTGCCCATGTTGCTAGCAGTTAGCCTTTAGCAAACTCCGACCGCAGCTTGACCTAGATTCTCCAAATAAGGTCATAGCCAAATAAGGTGTAGCCAATCAAAATGAAGTCAACGTGGTCTCCGGGTAAAGCTCCATATCATCACCGGACCCAACTGTATTACTGAGGAAGTGAGGTCTGACGTTTCAAAACAATACTCCGCTGTAAAAAATGCCGTTTTTTCTTTGGAGTATTTACATATACAGTAATGCCAACAACATAAACTAGTTTTTAACTGCTATGTCATCACTCCTTTAAATCAGTCATACACGTGGTATTGTTTGATACAGATGGAGGGGGAGCTGCTTTAGTGTAATTCACATTTTTCATATGGTATATGTGAACTACAACGTCAGCAGTGCTAACAACGACTAATAACAATAGCCTCAGCAAACACGTTGTTTTGCTAGGATTTTCCGACCAGTGAACTGGAATGCAAGTTGGTCAGGTGTGATGTCACCCCCCAGTTCCCACTTTCAAGTTCCAAGGTAAATGGAATACAGCATATTTTTACACAGAGCAGTTGAGCTAGCAACTCCTGAGCTAAAGCTAATGGCACACAATTCTTTGGTGTAGATGTTGGCATGGTAATCAGATGTAAATATTTGTGTTTTAGGTCTGTCAGAATGGATTAAGAAATTATCTATATGCCACAAAAACTTAAAATTAATCCTATTATTCTGCACCCATTTAGACGTTATTTTTAATGTATGATTTGACACAATGTCTGTAGCAAAGATCACCAACTACTCTTAGACAGTTACCTCTTTGGCCAATGTTCTGCCAGTTTTAGATGTTTTCCTGCTGCAACAGACTTTACTCCAATCAATGGGCCAGCTGTTGGAGAAACATTAATTTTAACCAGGTATGTGGCAGCAGGGAAGGATCTAAAACCTGCAGGTAAGTGGCCCAATAGGTCAGAGCTGGAGATGCTTGGATTGTAGGGTGCAGGAGCAGCTGCACAATTTATCAGTTTTCTGATAAATTCAGTTTTCTCACCATAAGGTTTACTCAATAGCTTCTGTAATGCAGCATAAACCATATAAGCTCGTGGAAATGTTTAAATTCCCATTTTCATTTGAACAATTTGAATTATTTTTCATCCTGTTGCTTTGATATTTTTCATGGTGATGTACTCTTCAGCTCAGAGTTCAAATAGACAGTCATTTTTATGTGTTCTTGAATATTTCAGTCAAGCCGTTTACTTTGAAGCCATGTTGGTTAAGTCATTGTGGAGAATGTGGCTTCCCTGCAGTGGTTGTCAGTATTTCCCAGATTCAGCTATGATCTGCGGTGATGTAACCTGCTTTGGGCTCCAACAGTGATCACAGATCAATTTTCTTTTATTAACATGTTTACTGACTGAAGCGACTCACATGGAGCCTCAGGATCTGACGGGGAGCCCCTACAGGGGGTACAGAGCACACCGTGGATTCATTTCAAAAGCTATGGCTGTTGGGAGGTTTCACTTTCAGCACTGATGTGTTGGGCTGAACATGGTGTTCTAATCAAAAATACAGGCTGATCACAAAAATGTTCCAAGAAAGTTGAGCAGGAGACATCTTTTGACTTCTTACTGATCTCTCTGACCTCATAATGTTGGAATCGGGACTCTGCTAAGAGTCAAGTCTAAAACTGACTAACCCCAGATGAACATGTAAAATATAGAAACTAAAAATTAGATTTTTGGTGCCAGATGTTTTCTGTTGGTTATAACATGGGGTTGTTCAGCCCAATATTGTTTAAACAAGCTCTGGTTGCATATGAGTCACGGCCCAAAATCATTTCTCTTTTTCACCCCTACCACTTGGCCCTTGCCACTTAAAATGGAGCAACAAAGGGTAGGGCTGAAAGTCAACCCCTACATTTTAGAAAGTAAATGACCATTAAAAATTTAAACCACATTACAATGCAATGGTTGTCATACATTTTAAAACTTTAACTATGGAGAAAATCTTTATATTTCTGGATTTCTTTGGACTCGATAGCAGCCATTTACTTAATTTGTCATACCCCTTTGCTTTAAAGGCATTACAGACAATGTTTCTTTCAACATTTTTTGCAATATTCTATAAAATTGGATTCACAACCTCATACGCTATTATCAATTGAAACCGTTAAATTTATTATTATACATCAGCTGTGCTGCGACAGACTGGCAGCCTGTCCAGGGTGTACCCTGCCTTTCTCGCCTGAAACCCATAAAACCAGGTTTTACAGGGTTTTTGTGACTTAGAAATGGGACACCCCTTAAATACAGATACGTCTTTAAACTGTGGGGGGCAGCATTACGCCAAAGCAGCTTGAGTCTACCAATTCAGAAGAAGAGGAAGAAGAAAGCATTTACTTTACTTACATTTATCTGCACTGTTAACCATGTCTGTTTAATCATAAAGCACAAATGCAGCGATCATTGACGGGTCCATCAGGTCCATGTTTTTGAATTGTTGTGGACTATCTGTCAATTATTCCTTCTGTCAGAGTGATCATACAATAGCCTGTATAAATAACACCACCATGGACATATTCAGCTGTCACTGCATACCACGGCTTATTGAAAGGTAAACACCAGCTATGACGAAAGTTACGTAGGTAACTGTGGTTCTGTGAATTCCTGGATGACTGCCAGTCAGCTGGCCGACACGTCACCTGATTGACTGTTGTCATTAGGACTCAACCTGCGAGGAGCACGAGGAGACATATCTGCATTGTTTACTGCCACTGGCAGTCATGAAGGAATGAAAAGAACTCTGTGGCTATGGGAGATGACATTAGCCTGGTCGTCTCATACCATTATTGACACATAGACGTTATACAGGATGTTATCTTGATAAAACAACTACATTTGCACCGAGAAAAATGACCATTTTGGAACGTTAACTAACTTAAACGATAGCAACATAAACTTGACTTAGACTTGATCACACCGGTTGCTATTGACAAAAGGTTGTAAAATAAAAAAAATATTATGCAACAATGAGATAATTTATCCATAACGTTTTCCTAAACTAACATAGTACAATGGTTTTCGTAATATTTATATTTCTCTTAACGAAGAAAATACTTAAGATTTGTAGCTCGCCTTGCTTGCATTCTGGGTAGCCCTTACTCACAGGGGTGGTGTCTGAGAATCTCAGTATTGAGGGCGATTCAGCCTCACCAACTTAACGTTCTGAGAATCGGGACATCACTTGCACTTCGTGGGAGTGCGTATTTATGAGATTGAGGGGTTAAGACAGGAATTGGAATTCACCCTTAGAATAGTATTTATATCTTCATAATTATATTAATATCTATAACAAAAAATGTGCGTACGAATACATGTTTTAGAGTTAGTGGTTCCTCCTAATCCCAAAGTATCTTGCAGAAATCTAGTTACAACCAAACTAAGGCTTTGGAGGTTAAATAGACAAACATCTTTTGTCTCTGCTCACCAGCATAAAGAAACAGTGACCATTTCATCCTTAAATCATGCAATAATACTAAATTAAAGGGTTAAAACTTATTGCTCCTCCTCTTGCCAGACAAATCTTCATGCTTTTAGCTGTTGGTAGAGCAAAATAAACCAGGGCAAGTCTCCAGACTGTTTTGGTCATGATGGATCAATGATAACTCTTGGCATCTTATAAGCTGAATATTGTTTTAAATACAGTTGCTATCTGTTTTATGTTTTGACACAACTTTCCATCATGTTTTAAATAATGTAAGCAAGAATAATGCCCTGAAGTTAGTGAGTTAGCAGCATTCTTTACAGTCCTTGATTCCTTTTTCTCTGATTTTTATGGCTTAAATTACATTTTGGCGAATCGTGTCATGAAGTCATGCTGCATTAGTTACTGATAACACTTGTAGGCACAGATGTACAGACAACAGTCAAGCTTCTTGAAGACTTACGTTGATATAAATGTGTGGATTACATGTGAAATAATGTTTTTAACAATGTTCAAAATAGATTGGTGGGACTTTTAGACTCTAGATTTTGAAACAAAATGTGTCAGAAAGGTATTAGTTGAATACCCTGATGTTCCAGTATATGATTTTTTCTCTTTGATTTTTGGAGAGACATGTGATCCATTAGAAAATCTATCCCTCCACTCATCTTGCCACTCATGCCGGCTCTCTTCCTCTGTCTTGTTGTACTGACCCCCACCTGGGCGTGGCCGGCCTCTGCCTTCATCCCCTCCTCATTGGTTGGGATAGGGTGAGCGTCTCAGGGGACAGGCAGTGAGAAGATGGAGGGGAGCTAAGCAGTGATGGATTGCCATTCCTCAGGCCCTCTTTTTTCCATTCCTCGCCTGCTCACTGGTCATTGCCTTCCCAGGGCTCGGCTTTGCTTTTAATGGCTTCAAACATCATATGAGTCAAACCCATTTTTAGCTGAGAGAGGGAGAGAGAGAGACAGAGAGAAGGAGTCCCTCAGCCAGCTAGAGCTAAGCTTCAATCTGGCAGGCTAAAGCAGAGGGGCTTCTAAAGTGAACAACACACTGATTTACAGTGTGGGATCCCAGGAGAGGCAAGGCGACACAGTGCGGCAAGAATCAGCATGATCACAGATTTGAAAGGAGTAATGATAAAGCAAATGTAAAATCTGTGAAGTCACTGTCTTTCCCTGCTTTGCATATTTATTTTAGGTTTTTATATTGAATTATATAACATTATGTAACAGTGTGTGCAACATAATCCAACAATTACCACTTAATCCTGCTCCTTACTTCAACAAAGCAATCTGAACATCCATGATAACGCAGGGAAAATCAGACATCTGTGAATGTGCAAAGAGGTAGACTGTGTGTTAAACCTTGTTTTTGACTCAGCAGAGCAGTGGCTGCCTTAATTAGGTGTTGTAGATCAAAAAAGAGCGTAATTCTATATAGCATGGCCTTTTTTTGAATAGAAAGTCATGCTTTCAGTGAATATGAGGTGAATCATGTCCAATTTAAAAAAAATCTGAGGAAAGAATTACTAACAACACTCAAGCAGGCACATCCATCAAATGTAACAAGGATTCATGTTCATGACTTGGTAAAGGAGGCAACTGTCAATCTCTGCAAAGCAGGATTGTAAAACTGAGTCTCTTAAGTAGATAACAAATACAATAATCCAAACAACACTTCTGGCAGGACTTTTTAATTAACCTATTTTGTCTGAGGTGTGTTAGGAGCCATACACGGACCATAAAGAGGGTTGGAAAAGAAAAACATATTTTTGTAAAACAATCAAGGTGAAGCATCTAGCATGGCAACCCAGAAGTGAAGTAACAAACAGTCCAAAGGTACAATGAGCACAATTAACAGGACAAAGCAAAAACACAAAACATCATAATGACTAAATTCCAAATAATTGAACAGAATAAGCACAAAAAAAAAAGAAAAATAAATAGAGAAAAAAGAGATTAACCCCCTGAGCACTGAGCCTGGCTTTAGCCACTCTGCTCTAAAATTTCATACCCATGATGTCATGAGTATATCTCTGCAACCACAAGGTCTATTTGAGTACCTTTTGTACACTGTTTAAAACGTGGAGATATTCAAATTTCAGGTTAAAATGACAGAAAATGATGAAGTTCATGCTTCACTGATTTTATACCATGAATGTAGGGTATTCAAATATCTTTTAAATGTTAATACTTTATTTCATGTACTTCATTTCATCAACTTCACTTCATCAGAACTAAACCGTTTGCTCTGATAAAGGTCTTCTGGAACCAAAAGCTTAACAGTAAAGTGACATTTTGCACAGATTATGGGCCAGATCTATCAAAGGTTCAAGTGTACAAAAACGTGAGCTATCTCACCGCACATGCTAAAAAATGTACAAACTGATCTATCAACAGCGTGCTGAAAGGGTTTGGGAGTTAAAACGTGCTAAATAGCGCCTCTTATCCATTTAGTACTTTTTCTGCAATGAATATGCAATATGGGGCGTTTACACCAAAGCAGCGTTCAGTCTACCGATTCAGAAGAAAAGAAGAGGAAGAAGAAAGCATTTACTTTATTTACATTTATCTGGACTGTTAACCGTGTCTGTTTAATCATAAAGCACAAAAGCAGCTATCATTGATGAGTCCATCAGGTCCATGTTTTTGAAATTGTTGTGGACTGACCGTCAATTATTCCTTCTGTTAGGGTTATCTTATAATAATAGGCAGTATAAATAACACCACCATGGACATATTCAGTTGTCACCGCATACCACGGCTTATTGAAAGGTAAACACCAGCTATGACGAAAGTTACATAGGTAACTGTGGTTCTGTGAATTACTGGATGACTGCCAGTCAGCTGGTCTGCACGTCACCTGACTGACTTTGTTGTCATTAGGACTCAACCTGCGAGGAGCACGAGGAGACATATCTGCATTGTTTACTGCCACTGGCAGTCATGAAGGAATGAAAAGAACTCTGTGGCTATGGGAGATGACATTAGCCTGGTTGTCTTATACCATTATTGACACATGGATTTTATACAGGATGTTATTTTGATAAAAACAACTACATTAGCACAGACAAAAATGACCATTTTGGAACGTTAACTAACTGAAACGATAGCAACATAAACTTGACTTAAACTGGACCACACCGGTTGCTATTGACAAAAGATCGTAAAATAATAATAAATATTATGCAACAATGAGATAATTTATCCATAACATTTTCCTAAACTAACATAATACAATGGTTTTCGTAATATTTATATTTCTCTTAACAAAGAAATTACTTAAGATTTGTAGCTCGCCTTTTTTGCTGCTTGCATTCTTGGTAGTCCTACTCACAAGGGTGGTGTCTGAGAATCTCAGTATTGAGGGCAATTCAGCCTCAAACTTGCCCCTCAACTTATCGTTCTGAGAATTGGAACAGCACAGTTTGCGGGAGTGCGCATTTTTTAGATTGAGTGTTAGGATTGAGGGTTAAGACAGGAATTGGAATTCACCCACAAAAGAACGTACATATGAATACATGTTTTAGAGTTAGTGGTTTCTCCTAATCCCAAAGTGGCTAGCAGAAATCTAGATACAACCAAACTAAGGCTTTGGAGGTTAAATAGACAAACATGTTTTGTCTTTGCTCACCAGCATAAAGAAACAGTGACCATTTCATCCTAAATCATTTAATAATACTAAGTCAACGGGTCTCTCTTAATTCACCACGCTGCAAACCTCAAAACATGCAAAATCTCATTTATATAGTACACGTTTGCACTTGCTGTCATTTGTGCCTCCATTACTGGTAAATTACTTGCAAACCGTGGTTCAGCCCCTCGCGCAAAATTCCAGATTGCGTGGGCAAATTAGTACATGCAAATTTGGATCTTGATAAATCCAGCCCTACTGTATGAGTGCGGAAATTTCGTCTTTGCATCTAGTAACCTTCATTTTCAGCACCTCTACTAAGGCTGCAGCAGGCTGAGCGGTAGTCCACTCACAGTACGTCATTTCAAACAATTTATGAAAGAAAAGCTTTAAACAATGGTGGGTATACCACATCATAAAATGTCAACATTTCAATAACTTGTCACGTTTTCGCCACATCTCTGGGGACTGTAATATCAAAATGTGAAGAGTATAACAAAGAGGACTGATTCATGGTTCAGACACAATTTTTGGATAAATGAACATGTGCAATATGTTCTTCAACACTGAACAAGTTGTTCATGTGCGCTCAGAATCTTATTCAAACTCAAAAGGGCATTTTTTGCATCTCCAAAATGGCCATTTTGGAGAATTTAGCCATCCGCTTCCAACATCCAAAGTTGGGCACCTCAGATTTAGAAGTTTCAAAATAAGATAAGTTAAACTAGAGAGCAGGAAGGCATGACAAAACAACTCATTCTGTCACTTTGTAAAAAGCTCCTTGCTTCAATTTTCAGTGCGAGAGATGCGTTTTAGCATTGATGCTTTGTGGCATATAGCCAGTTACTTCTTCTCCAGCTGTAAGTGATGTCCCATCTGCATCAATATAAACATCAACAGGAAAACATTCTGCATTGATTGCTACAACATTAGATGGGTTTCATAAGAAAATTGAAGTGGGATGTTCACGACACCCCACGCATTCAGACACGGTTCTGCTACCAACTCAGGAAACCAGGCCGATTCAGTGGCGGCTTCGAGGTGCCTTGTATATTCAAAACAGATGCTGCAGGCTGCTGACCAACATTATCAAACAAGGGATTGATACGGCGGGAACTACTGTAGGCAGTGGATACATGGAGAGATGAACAAATCTAAGAGAGGAGTGGTGATCAGCAAAATAAAACCTGGTTTAAACTGGATAAATAGGAATGTAATAGTACCCTTTTCCCCCTCTTTTCCTTTACTGTGCTCCTTGTTTCCTCATTGCCATTTGTCCTCATGCTCTGGCAGGTTAAGAGGGCTAGAAAAGCAGTTTGCTGCAGGCTGTGACCAATGTCAAGAGCAAAGGAATAAATAAATGAGTGAAAGGTTTGTTAAGAGGGGCAAGAGGAGCAGACAGATGAGTGGAGCTGAAGGGGGCTCAGAGGGAGAGTGCTTGTTTGAGCAACAGAAAACGGACAAAGAAGTAAATTGGCGACTGAACAACCTCAACAAATGCAGCAAAGTCTCTAACATAGACGGTTGGGCTGTGCATGGTTGTGCACAAACTGCTAACTTAGCTAGTTTTTGGAAGATGATGCAAACAGTTGTTTTTAGGAAGTCTTGACCAACAGATCAACAACACGTTGGGTGAATTCCACTTCCCTCGTAGCCCTAGCCCTTGGCCCTAACCCTTTGTTTTGTGTATTCTATGAAGGGGTAATGGTGTCCCGATTCTCGTTCAGACTGAGGTGGAGGGGGCTATCTGGCCCTCGAAACAGAGATTTTCCAGGGGCACACTAGAAAACGAGTGGTATGATAATACCCACAATTTCATGCAAAATACGAGCAAAATGGCGAGGAAATTGTCAGCCAAAGAAACTCACAAATGTGGGTATCTTTTTTTTTTTTGTAAATAAAATATGAAAATCACACAGTTGTATTACAAATGGGAAAAAAATTGCTAGATTCATAATGATACATGCATCTGCTCATGTCTGTAATTTAACGTTAACGTTTTGCTTGATTCGAAGGTGTCTTCTTTTCCTTTTATTTTTGCCTGTTTTGGCCCAACACCAAAAAAAAGTATTCCAATCGCCCAGGAAAGGGAGGTTATTGCCGTTGCAGACTGCATTGCAAACTCTTCCAGAAACAGCCATGATGCCAGTTGACTGCGCCACGGACAAATATTGGCGCTTTCGGATGGATGTCCCATTGCTTCGAGCAGTGTTTATCAATCCTGGTCCTCAAGGACCCCTGCCCTGCTGGTTTTCAAGATGTTCACACTTTAACACACCTGACTCAGATGAATGCCTCGTTAGATACTGTTATGGGTTCTGCATTTTACCCATCTCTGAATCAGAGTGCAATGGGCTGCACCTAAAGCGCCCAGGGAACAGTTGGTGGGGGTTAAGGACCTGGCTCAGGGGCCCACAGTGGTTCACCTGAGTGCCGTGTCAGGGACTAAAACCTGGGTGTGCTGCGCCAAAGCCCTTGACATTAATACTAGGCTACCCACTGAAGTTCTAAACTTGGTTTCAAGTGCTATAGGGCCAAGGGGAAGCGGTAAGGATGAAAATAGGAATTGGGATTGGGCCATTAATATGAAAACAATAAGAGCAAAATGGATTTTCTGTTTATGCATAAACATTAAAAGCCAACAGATGGAAGCAGAGAGAGAGAGCAAAAAATACATGAGCACTGCTGTGGTCTCATTGGTTGCCATTTAAGATGAAATGGAGGGCTTCATATGAAAGTTCAGACAACTCCAAGTCATTTTGTAGTGTATTCCAAGTGGATGGGGGGCGCAAAACCGAATGCTCCTTTCCTGAGCTCAGTATGGACACAAGAGAGATTTAAACTGAAAAAAATCACAAAAGTGCAGGTCATAACGGCTTACAGAAAACAGATTGCCAAATATGGAGGAACCAGTCCAAGAAAAGCTTTGTAGCTGTTTTCAGCAGTCATTCAACCACTCTAGTTGCCTCTTATTCTGGATTTCTTGCTTTTTTTTTCCTGGTCAGTCAGCAGCTAAAAGCACACAGGCTTTTGTAAAGATGTGAGAAATATACTGTGTCTCACGCCATGTGAACACTGCCTGACAGAAATCAATAGGTGCACTGCTATCTTTTGGACAAGTGGAAAACATGTTACATTTATTTTTTCATCTTATTTTAAACAATTTTAATTTCATTCAGTTAAAGGAAAGCAGGCATTATACACAATGAACTCGGTACAGCTTAAATGAAAAGGAACAGAGGGAAGAGCAATCTTCAACACAAGCATAATTTTACATCTGTTCATTTCTTGGTGTTTATACAACATTTACAATTGCCATCAGATTTACTCTAGTTAGGCATTGTTTATGCCACATATTTTCCCCAATTTTTGCAATTGTTAACATGAATTTTAAAGCATTTACAAATCCTTCATTTTTTCAAGATCGTTCGCATTTACTGAAAACTTCCATTTTCATGCTTCTTTAATAGTTTTTTGTGCCTCTCTTCAATTCAGTGATTGTTCTTGATTCCTTTATTTCTTTGTGAAATGTATTCCATAAGTTAACTCCTTTCGCTGTCACAGTTTGTTACATTATTTGGTAAACCTGTTTTTTTTTTTTTTTTTTTTTAAATGAAAATTTTTTGGAATAAAAAAAAAAAAAAAATATATTTTTAGTCCTCTTTGGGGTGTGTTCCCCCTCTCCTATGGATCATTACTCATTTATAAATAAAAAAAATATTAACAGTCACAACATCCCACAAATTTTGTGATGGTGGATACGTTTTATTTGTTTGATTTTATATTGTTGTTTTATGTTTTTTGTTTTTAATGTCTGTGAAGTGCCTTGAGTGTTTTGATAGGCCTTTTAAATAAAATGTATTATTAATTAAAGAATGAAAAAAAAGATGTTGGTTTAACAAGTTGAAATTGACAAAAGTAATTTTGCCTAAATAAAAATTTATGAAATAGACATTGATTTTAAATTGTGTTTCGAAAGAAATATCAAAAACAAACACAAAAAAATAAAAAAGAAATAAGCATGATGGGGCTCCAAAGCTAAATTTTGTTGGGCAACGTTTTGGGGCAATCACTGCAGTTATCTGTTTTCTCCAAGAGAAAACGCATAATTGGGCACATAAGTATAACTTGGCCTTATAAAACTAGACTGATCTGATCATTAACAAATAAAAGAAGACTTGTTCTTGATGGTCAGATATGAAAAAGTAACCCTGTTTGCCTGCAGTCTTAACGCAGGCTGACTGATGGAGTGTGTGTCATTTTATGTGTTTAATGTCAGTGTTTGATGTGCTCACACACAAATATGCCATTTTCACTGTATCACAGCGGGAATACCTCTGGCATGAGGCAAAGACGCACTGCTACTGTACGCAGATTTCTTTTTAATACATATATTTTTTATTTTCATTTGCTTTATTTCAAACAGAGAAAAACATACAATGTGAATAATTAGTGGCTGGGTGATCTGGGTTACTGTATATTTCATGCATTTCTTTATGCCCTGGAGTTCATACTGTAATATTCCTCCCATCTTACAGATCATCCATGCTGCTCCCATGCTGATCCCCAAAGTAGTTCCCAAGGCCTTGCACTCATCATTTGAATTATGCATAACTTATATAACTAGGTATATTATCACATCCCATCTACATGCACATGCTGTTAACTGCAGCTCCTGAATCTCCCCCCGTGCGACTAATCCTTATTAGCAAGCCATCAATGGCTGATGTTGGATCATATACTGATCTGGCCCATCTAACTTGATCAGCAGCATCTGTTTGCAGCTTATTGTGCTGATGGTGGAGAATGCTCACTCATGCCTTGTAATGTTCTGTACTGTACTGCTGCTAATACCTGCAGACACCATTAGCATGTTAATGTAAGGTGTGTGCATCCCTTTGCATCAACATGTGCACATGCATTTTCAGCCTTTCCTTAGCCTTTCTTCATTTAAATTTTTCTAAATGATGATGGTTTTGGTTGCCTACATACATGTAGAGCCAAAGCAGATGTAGGTTCATACATCTGTTCAGCATCTGGGACAGCAGCTCTTGTTCAGCATCATTTGAATCGGCACTAAGAGGCTTAACATGAGCGGCCACTTCCCTCAGCCGAGCCGGGTCCGATCAGGCTGAATGGAAGTCCCCAGCAGAGCACATCTGTTCCTTTCCCTCCTCTCTCTCCCCCCAACATCTGCACTGCACTCCTCCAGGGGGCATGCACAAACATGCGCACGCATACACACACATACACCTAAATGTCCCCTTGGCAAAACAAACACAGCGGAGTGAAAAGGTTGCAGTAAAATAAGTCTTATGGGACCAGATGTGACTGTGCTGAAAAGTGTTGGTCATATATGGGGGGGGGGGGGGGGGATCTCTGCCCTCCTCCACAACCTGTCCCCAAGTAGGTCAAGTCAAACCCAGCAACATCTGGAGAAAAATAAACTTCATAAATTCAGTGTAATCTTGCATGAATTCACAGTGGAGGATAGAGAAGTCCCGCCTGTATAAAATGATCATGATCATTTTACAACACCGTAAATGTGTAAAGTGACATGAACAATCCTTATAGCTCTTTAAGTTGGATTTGTTTCTATCAGCAAACATAACAAAATGATATACTCAAGTGTATTTATAGTCAATTCATCATATGTCAGTTAATACAGAGAATCGTGGCGGCTCTCTCAGGCCTCAATGCTGCTGAGTAAAACACATTATGTAAATGGTTAAAAAAAAAAGAGAATTTCAGATAGAAATAAGCAACTCATTAAGATTAAGTTTGTAATAAAAGTGAGCATGGTAAATAAAAAGAGCAAGTACAAACACAAATGCCGATGATTGACATAAAGTGATAGGTATGATGCAAATGAAACAGACAATGTTGTAAAGTCGCTATAACAGAGTGACAAGTGCAGCCTGAGTCCAAAAATACTGAAGAAGTAACCAAGTCTATGTTTACAATTTAAGGGGATTTCTCTCAAAGAACCGATGGTAAGGGCAGCAGAACTTCCATTGGGACTTGGGAGGCTTCTTTTTGTAAATGACATAGATTGAGATTTTTTTTTTTGGCTTTCAACTTCTCTTTAGCTGCTGTTTGAAACATGAATACTACAATAAAAATAAAAAAGACTGTATATCAGAAACCAAAAGGAGTTTCGTTTGCAGTCTGACGACTAAAAGGCATCCACCTCATGCCATGAAACTAAGAGTAAAAAAGCACTTTTTCTGTTTTCAAGACAAATAATAAAACTTTCAGTAGCGCTGCTGAACATGTCACTTTGTGCTGTAAACCACCTTTAATAATACAAAATAACAAATAATACAATAATGTTTCACTTCAGTGTTACGCAACATAACATTTTACATTTTACCAAACTTCGGAGCATTTTCCTCCTTTGTCATAAAAAGCTGGTTATCCTGCAGGTGGTGAGACATATTTGATGTACAGTAGTCGTTCCTTTCACTGCAACTTTTTGTGACATGGTTTACAGTACGGGTGTCAAACATTCGGCCTGAGGTCCAAACCTGGCCTGCCAGTCTGTCCAAAATGGCCCGTGAGATGATTCTGATTATAGTAAAAATGACATTAAAGACTGGAGCTGCAATTTGCAATTACAGTAGTCACAATGAAGGTTGCTTTTTGTGTTTAAAAGATGTGGAAATAAACAAATATGTACATTTAAAAAAAGTTTAAGCTTTTGACTTGTTACTTTATTATAGTGTATAAAAATGGACTTTTTTCAGTAATTAATACCTGTGATGAGTTTTTTTTTCTGTGTTGTGTGTGTGTGTGCGTGTGATTTTTTGTAGATCCATTGAAATTTACAAATTGTAATGCCCATACAAATGATGAACAGAGGCAAGATGTTTGTTGAAACCACACTTATTTTCTCATGAAATTTGAGATTTTTGATCTCGACAAAACCAAGCTGAAGAAGACTGAGACCCAAGAGAAAAACACACTGCCGACCAAAGAAACCATCGAGCAGGAGAAGGCAGAGTCATGAAGACCAATCGCCTCATGCTCTGTAAATGCCACAAGCTTTACCTTTTTCCCGATACATAGCTTACCATCACCAAGTATAATTGAGGAGTGAAAGAATAATGGACCTACTGTGAGCGCTTTGAGTTCCTGGATGGGAAAAAAGTGCATATAAATCTAATCCATTATTATTATTCACTGTCTGTGGACAGACATGTTTTTTATGGAAAAAGACAATATCAAGGGATTTAAAACCGTGATGAATTTCCCCCCAGGGATCAATAGAGTATCTTTGATCTGATCTGATTCGTAATTAAATCTGAAATCCGTAGTGGGAAATATAGTTTGTTTTTTAGAAAACATGCAGTTTTCCATTCGTTCCTACAATCTGTAATGGGGAACGTGTTGCAAACTTTACAAAAGCTCAGGCAGGGTGGATGATGTTTTCCAGGAGCATTATTTACTATATTGCTTAAAATCTCCTCCACACCCCAATTGCAGACAATTAATTAAATGCTCTGACACAAAAAATTAAAAAATTAGTCACCTGTGGAACGGACAGGACTGAAAAAACCCAATCCAACTGTTTTGAACGGGCCGTGCTTATTGATTGAATGATATGTCTATCAAACTCAAAGGCCATTAGGCTATCTGTGTAGCTGTTTGCACTTAAAATGCAACGAAAAGAAGAAAAAAATAGATGTGGCTCAAGTCATGGAGGTGTTGGCATTTGCAGTGTGGATGTTTTAGACTGCAGAAGGAGTTGGAGGTGAGATAATAAACACTTAACATACAACGTGGTTCCTCAGGCTAACGAGCTATCCTCTCAGCTGTTATCAGTTATCTTCACTTGTAAGCCATCGGCGCACACACTCCTGCGCTCTGGAGGCGAGGTTTTGGGGGTGTATCTTTTAAAATGTAGCTTGCTCAAACCGTTTTTTCTAGAATCCCCTACCTTGCCTTTAGTCTTGACATATTTAAGACTAGGTTAAGGTCAAAGTCAAATTTAGCACACTTAAAACATAAACTGCTTAAGCATAAAGGTGCTGTACAAGTTTCCCCCCCCAAAATATATATAATTACATATAAAAACTAGTAAAGGGAATAATACAAGACTATGTAAAAGATTTAAACAATCAGAAAACAAAATTAAAAATCACACACTTGTGTTAAAAGCCAGCGCTAATAGGTGCGTCTTTAAACCATTCAAGCACTTCAAAACAAACAATAAGTTCCTGAACTGGATCCTGTAAGGGGCAGGAAGCTAGTGGAGGGAAGCCAGAACAGCGATAATATGGTCCCATTTCCTGGTTCCAGACAGAAGACATACATCTATAACTGTCCAATATTGGCGGTCACAGATGATTAGGACAACATGATGGTTTAATAACCATTTCTCAGCTCAGTAACTTCAAACATTCCTTTCTAATTCAAACAGTTTATTAATCTTTCTTTTTTTGTCTGGTTTGGTTTCTGCTTTGTTCTGAAAATGAGGTGAAAAATCTCAGCAGGGCATCAGAAAGGCAAATTTTGGGTTCTGCTGTGGAACGGCTCCTTTTGTGCATTCATTCAGGCGAGGACTTAAAAGGGACGCATCCAGACACCATCAAGGCTTCACAGCGAGGTGAAAGTTAAACAGAGATAGAAAAATGGTTGTCTAACAATCCCAGTTCATGTCAAGATAAGAAGAGAGAAAAGGGAGACTGCGGTTTGAGTCCTGGAAGAGCTGCATCTATAATACAAGGTTAATATCCATAATACTACTGTCATTTGAAAGGAGCGAAAGTGAACAAAGTCATCCTGGATTTTCCTGCACATGTAAACTCTTAAGAAAAAAACAGATGCACTACAGAACTTTGTCATATTTTGTACAGATTTTATCCGTTAATGATGGCTAGTATAGCTCTGTTTGTTTATTCCTTTCCCATCAAGCATCGTCTCATGCAGAACAATGCTCTTGATGCCAAATTGTGCAGAACATTTCTGCTCAACCAACTGGTGCGTGTTGTATACATGCCTGACCTTGATTCTTCAAATCTTTTTTAAAAGAAAAATTATTATTCTGTTTTTGTTTTTAATTATTTTGCTTTGTCATAAATGAATATATTAATGCCAAACCTGACAGCGGCAACAACAGGAAAACAGGATGAAGAGACAAAAGAACAGAAATGAGAAGATGAAAGGGAAATTGTTGCCACGAGAGTGATACAATGATACAATATAAACAATAAGTGCTACAAAAAAGGTAATTAAATATAAAAATAAGAAAATGCATGAAAAACTAGAAAAGCACTCGGAGAGTGCAGACCTCCGCCAAGCAGCTCGTCTCCCTTATTTTTGTGTGTTCTGGATGATGGTATCCGGATCAACTTTCGAAATATTATAGACCTGACTGAAATCCTCTTTTGTAATTTTTTACCACTCAGGCCATTTGTATGGAGTTATATGGAAAAATTCCTAAAAATTTTGCCTTTTAGGGTGATGTTCATGTAAGACTGTTTAGGCGTTGGGAGGTTTGATGTTCACTCTGGGGTGTTGTACAGAACACACAGGACTCGCATGCTGATTTTTATTCAAATTTTCTCGTTGCTTGTATTGTTTTTTGTATTTTATATTTGCTGTATTTTTTTTTTTTTCTTGTATTTTAATTGTTCCCGCTGTGCAGCACCTTGTGACGTCCCTTTGTCTGTGAAAGGCGCTATAGAAATAAAACTTACTTACTTACTTACTTACTTACAGTTAACTGTCTTTACTGGTCACTCTTAATAACAACAGCACAGTGATGCAACACATGACAGGCTTACAGGTGAGGAATTCCAGGCTAGTTAAGGTGAATGCTTGGATGGAAGTGAGTGTGGTCTATAAACACAGAAATACAAAGCCATGAGGAACATTTGTTTGGCAAATAAACACATTCAAGGTATCAATTATTGCTAACAAATCCCTTACAGTTAGAACTAAAAAGGCATATGTGTTCAAGGCTAACAGTTACAGTAACCGGCATGTAACAGGTCAGCCTGCTTAATAGCATAAAAAGGCACATGGTGAATAGAGGAACACTTCTGAATAAGAAAATCAGCTAAAGAACAATAAATGCTAAATAAACATCCTGTTCAGGCAGAAATACAACTAGTTACATACAGTTAGTCACAGAAGCACACAGTTAACTTTCTTCAACTGGCTAGAAGTCTGTCCAACAGTCTTCTCTCCTCGTCCTTACTGCTGCTCATAAGTTTCATTTCTACATCCTGACATCATGTGCTCAGTAGTGCAGCTGCACACTTCTGCCACAAGAGGGCACTCAGACCTCATCAACAGCCTTTCCAACGTGGCCGATCTCCCAATGATAAAGAATCCTTCAAAAAATTCCTGGATCCAGAAGGTGATCCGGATCACCACCAAAATGTAATGGGTTCATCCTTGGGTGAGACACACGGCTGGTGAAAATTTCAGGTCAATCCATCCAGAACCTTTTCTATAAAGTTGCTGACAGACAGACAGACAAACCAATGCTACTAAAAACATTACCTCCTTGGCGGAGGAAATAAGAGCAGGCACGACTTGACATCCAGCTGCTACGTCTAAACTTACTGTAAGCAAGCAGAAATCATTGTACCATCTCCATGAGATAAGGCAACAATCATTAAGAGCAACAAGCGTAAAGCAGAAAGAAGCATAAGCTGTAAGTGTAACCACCCAGCAGAGGGGAACCATGTGGCTGCGAGGGGGCCACGGCCATGCCCAAACCCAAACATGAAAAAAGGGGCCGAGAACCAAGGATCCAGCAGGCCATAGAGCCCAAGAGCATCCATCTTTTAACCTTCCAGTACCCTGAACTCTCTTCAGTCAGTAAAAGTCAGACTGATATTGACTCTTCCTCTCCTCTTCTCCTCCGATGATGTTCTCTTGCATTTCTTTAGATCAGCAACAGTACCCGTTCACAGCTGCCAGTGTGTTTATATCCAGTTGCTGATGTGTGACACAGGGAAAAAGCAAAACTCAACGGTGACGGCACGGAGCATTCCAGATGTGTGTCAGCCTCAGGACGGGCTGGATGGCGACAGCTGTAGAAATATACGAGTGTCACTGTGCCATCAAACGATCCAGAAATGCAAAGTTTTAGGCCAAGATGCACAGTGCATCTTGAAAAAGCTTTTTTTTCCACCCTAAGTTCCAATTTCCTGTCAGAATCACCTTTTAGCAGCTGCAACTATCCCATATTAACATCAGAGCCTGGTTCTCTGCACGTGTTTACTTCTTTACAGCTGGAAACATTAATCTTTAAGCAATAAAAGACACCCAGAACAAAGCCACAGCTAAGGAGTGATTACAGGGGCTGGAGGGCAGCAGTTTGGTGGATGAACTGTATACAGCTATCAGAAAAACACACCTCATGATCCACCTTAATGGACACGTGCAGCTCACCTACACCTCACCTCCCCTCCCCTGAGAAGGATACAGAGCTAAGCTTTAACTGCGGCAGCGTTTGTTCTGTAGTTGCTCGTTTTAAATGTCCTCTTAGCCTCTGGGACAGCTGTTATCATTATGGTGTGATTGGATAAATGCTTGATCTCCAAGATGGTCACAGTATTTCCAACACATCAGCCCAGTATCATGAAATTGCCTATAAATAACACACCGAGCCATGTCACTTGTTCTCACTCTGCGTTTTCGCGAGTCATTTCATCCCATTAAGAGCCAACACCATGCAATGAACTTTTCCCCTACCCCTAACATTTCATGTGTCATTTCACATCATGAAGTGATTCGCAAAAAGCTTAAAGTGTTTCAGTGTGACACATAAAGTATGCCCGTGTAGTGATAGTTTGAAGTATTATAAGCAGGCTCACTTATTAGAGGCCATAAGCCACCGCCTATTTGTACATCTGACTGAGCTATCAGATCTTAAGTCTTTTAATTTTTATTTGAATCATGAAGCACTTCATAGAAATAAAAATAATGAATAAGTAAACTGGTTTTATTTCACAACTGTAAGTTGAGATTGCAGAGAAACCGATGGAGTCCAACATGGAAGTCATTAAGGAATTCATACATTTATTTCACTTTGTATAAGTAAAACAAAAAACAATTCTTCTTCTTATTTCATGAAAAAAAAAATACCTAATTTTATATTTAGGAAACAGTATACAAATAAAAATATGTTTTTCAATCTAAAGTTTAATAAAATAAAAAAAGACTGAAATTGACTGAAATCAGATTGAAGTTGACCTTCAAGCAGCATAAATTAAAAAATTCAGTGTTTCTGACTTAGTTTGATGGCACACTGACAATTTTATATTGTACATTCCTGATGCTGCAATGTAATGAGGCTGATTGACCACACTAAACAATTTATTTTCCAGTCTGAAGCATCGTGTGACATCTGCATCATGCTTTATAGCACCATGTCACACAGCAGCACCTATTTAAACTCAGGAGCCATTTTAATGCCCACAAAAAACTTGGAAAGGGCATTATCAATGGAAGCTGGAAAAGAGAAAAAAAGAAAGTGACACTTCAAGAGATGAGACGAGAGTCGACATCAGACTGACTTTTACTGGCTGGGAAGAGCTCAGAGAAGAGACAGGATGCATGCATGCAGAATCAGCTTTTGTTTGAGGATCCCCAAATCAAAAGTCTGCCAAAGTTTAAATAGTTTCAAATAATAAAATTTAAAAAGTAAATGATATTAAAATGACTATCTGAAAGGTTTTACCCAAACTCACTATGTTTTACAGGAGTTTTATCTGATTATTAAGCTTTAATATCAAATTCTTCTCAAATTAAATAACGATTTGTACCAGTAGTTACTTTTAAAGAACTAAAGGGTAAAAAGTAAAGACAACAACAGCAAAGTTCAATTTGAAGAGGAGAAAAAAGAAGACGTGTAGAACTTGATGCAGGTGTAAGACAGAAAAACCTTTGAAGTGTCAGCCTCTCAGAAGTTTCCAGCTTCATAAAAAGTTGCATCAGTAGGATACACAGTCATGCTTATCAGCAAACCTTCTGTAATCCTGAAAACTCCAGCATTCTGTAGCTAGCAAGGGCTCTGCTGCCTGCATTTCTCCCCTGATGTTTGAGTTTGTGGCTTCCTGTAGAGCGAGAAGTCTTTACCCTTCATTTGGGCAAACGGGGCAGACCTACAGGGTCTCAATTAGTAAGCAGAGACAGTATTCACAGCTTTACTTTGTGTTTCTGGTTTAAAAGCAAGCTTATTTTTAGCATATTTTAACAGCTCTGTGCTACATGTTCATTAGTCGGTGCTTACTGTTTATTTATTTATATATGTGAGCTTCCAGCAGGGGAAATGTGGTATACGTTTTATTTGAATTGAATAATAATGACATCTTAAGGGTTTTTAGACCTCCTTAGGACACCCAGCGTCCTCAGAGCCTTGTGTGTTTGTGTGAAAAGTAGCCGAAATGAGGCATGGAGGGAAAGCAGCAGAGCTCATGCAGGGCTGGAATATAGATACTGGAATAAAGAATAGGACGAAAGGCTGCAAATGACTGCTGCTGGTGTTCTAAATGACTCATTCCTTTCACATTTAGATGATTGGTTGTTTCCCTCACATTCATTGCTACAAAAAATCCTGTCACTTTAAAACACAGGAGAGAAGGTTTAACAAGAACTTTGACCCAAGTAAAACCATACAGGAGATGGAATTTGTATGATTTCATGATGCACAATATAATTAGTCCTCTATTGTTATCAGCCTATAACGGCCTTAAACCTTACTATCGGACATTGGCCTCCGCACCGATATTTAACCAATATATACGGCGTTTCTAACGTCTAAAAAAACAAAAACAAAAAAAACAATAACAACTTCTTCTTCTTCAAAAATTAATTTTTTTACAGACTTTAAAGCTTCTAAAGCCTAGGGGAGGGAAAATGTTTTGATACACTGAAATATCACAATATTTTTATATGCTGATATGATATTAACATTTGAAAATGCGGTATCAACCTATTTTACTAATGAAATCTAGCAATATGTCATCGTTCTGTTACAAAATCTCATGAGAATTCACAGAAATTTCACAATATTTTCACATGCTGATATCATATTGACATAACACAGTATCCATCTATTTTAGTGACAAAATCTCACAATATTTCATTGTTCTGTTACAAAATCTCGCGGGAATCCACAAAATATCATGAGATTTTGTAACAGAACGATGAAATATTGTGAGATTTTGTCAGTACAATAGATTGATGCCACATTTTTAAATATCGATTTGATATCGGTATATGAAAATATCGTTATATGTCAGTGGATCAATATTATTTTCCGCCCTGATTTTTTAAAGTGTCTAAACAAAAGGGTAACAGCTCCCAGAAAACATCATCCACCCTGCTTTTAAGCCAAATTTTGACCCCACCATCTCAACATTGAAACTGAAATGAAAACGGAAAATATTTTATTTATTCTAAAGGGAAATTCGAAACTGTATCTGTCTCCCCAACAACAACAATGAAAATAATAATAATAATAAATCAAGACTCGCCAGACCAGGTAACTAGGTTTAGAATTGGAGAGGATAAGCCTGTGTGTCTGTTCTGACTTCTGACATCAACAAGGCATTTCTATCCATACACAGTAAATAGACTGTACTTATGTAATACTTTTCTAGTTATTTTAAACACACAAAGTGTTTTTACACTGCAAGCTGTACTCACACACTCATACAGCACCTCCTTGGAATTACATTCACACACTGATGCACACGTTGGAGGCAATGTTGGGTTCAGTATGGTGTCCGAAAGGATTCTTCCACCATGTCCGGATGAGAGACGTCCTCTTTTTCCCTGAGCCCCATCTGGCCAAAATGTTTCTCTTTTTGGGCCATTCTCTGAAAACCCTAGAGATGGTTGTGTGTGAAAGTCCCCGTAGATTTCTGAATTACTCAGACAACAACCATGCCACGTTCACAGTCATTTTAATCCCCTTTCTTCTTCATTCTGATGTTCAGTTTGAACTTCAGCAAGTCTCCATGTCTAATGTAAAAATGCATTGAGTTGCTGTAATGTGATTGGCTGATGAGCCATAGTGTTAACCAGCATTTGAACAGGTGTACCTAACAAAGTGGCCATTCAGTGAGAAGCTTGATATGCTCGTGTTAACAGATGGAATTTCTATGTCATTGCCTCAATTATGTGAGGCAATGACATCTGTATGTGACCACTCACTCCTCATCCTCTGCTTCCAAAGCTTTCTTTTACACACACAAACATAAAACTCCTATCTGTTCAGGTACAACTCATTACTTCTGAGAAGATTAAAATTTGTTTTGGATTTTGTAATTTAGGTTCACTGACCCTTGAATATGCGTTTAAAGAGTGATGCTAGAGTGGAGGAGCTGACAGTGATGAGCTTAACGATTGTCTGCGATTGAGATTGATAGTAACACGGACCACAGAGCAGCAGTGAAGCATGTCAGGTGTAGGTTCATCAATCAAATCAATGCGTCCTTAAGACATGTCTCATGAGCCAAATGACTGCTTTCACTGATGATGCCAAAAGCTTCTCTAAAAGTTTTATCAGGGTATGTCAGTCAATATTATCAGGGACTTTTACATTTACCTCCACAGGCTGAGACCTTTATCTTTACCTGTGGCATCAAAGATGTTCATGTTGACATGATTTTGTGTCCTTTGATTTATTTGAACTGTTTGTTTTGTTGTGGAAAAACTTGATAAAACTGTCTGGTGTCCACGATGAGGAAAATTTTCCTGGAGGATTTAGTCATGGACTATCTTAAATGTCGAAGATTTATGAGGTGTAAAACATCTCCCAGACTCCACAGTACACATTGTTTCTGTCAGATTTGGGCTACAGCATTACAGCAGTTGTCTACTTTTGTTCTTTTTTTGTTTGTCAGAACTGGAGATATTTAAATTCATCAACTCTGTTTGGAATTAGATTCCTTGAATTTGCTCAGATGGAAGAGCAGGTTTTCCTCTAATAACAGGGTTGGCAGTCCTTCTGCATGTCCTTAGTTTTAATGTGCTACATAATGAAGTTAAAAAGGTGCTATATTAGTGAAGATCATTCATCATTTGAAGTAATATCCCACTGCTAGAAGAATGAATTGTACTGATATGGTACAAGTATGCTCACAGTTACTGATCTGGACTCTATTTGAGGTCAAAGTTGAGCACAATCCCAGTTTATTGAGGGTTTTTTTCCCCAGATAATTGAGACAACAAAAGCAGGACATTCCTTATTAAAGGGAAAACAATGCTTGAAAAATTACAAACAATATCTGTAATTAAAGTTTGCAAAAGCGGCACATTTTAAAGCAAAGCAGAAACCTCTGGCCAGAAAAATTAAGCTACTTCCTGGTTGCTAAAAATTGCTCTTCTCCCCTCCCTGTGAGCAGATGTTTTTATTTTATAACTCATCTGACTAGATGCTATTTAAGCTTGAAATTAAACATGATTAGGGGCATGTCCTTTTGATTGACAGGCAGCAGACCGGCTGCCTTGTAGCTAGCTCCCTGGTAGCTCCCGGGAAGGCCTCTGTCAGTATAGTAAAAAAGAACGTTTTTTAGCGGGTTAACAGTGAGTCCGAGCTTACCTTACCTTCAGCCCGCCTATCTTCGTTATCTCTTGGTAAGCTCAGTTAGTATTTAGCTCAGACTGAATGTTTTTGAGCATCTCATTTAATCTGTTTCATAACATAAGTTTCCAGCAGCCTCCATAACCAAATTCTGTGTGGTTATGAGCTGATCATTACAGAAGCAGCTGAAGCAGAGCAGACAGGCACAAACAGCTTTAATCAGTAAGCAAAAACATCTTTATGAATCTACAACGCCTGCATGTGGGAGCTTTAAAACTTCTCTCATGCATCTATCTATGAAAAGTGGGTCGCTGGAAGCCTCACCTTCTTAGAAAACTCAGAGAGAGAATATTGGCAGAGGTGATTTGTGGACAGCAGGGGAAAAACAGATGCTTCTGGCTTGTGACGGAAGAATGAACACTGTTATTTCTTTGGTTTAGATGAGGCAATTATTCCAGTAGGAATTGTTCTTGCAAAAACCCAGAAGAAGAGTGAAGGTCCGGTTGAGTGGTCTTTATGAGGAAACTTCTTGAATGAGTTGATCTGGATTTTTCTTATTCTTTAAACTGCAGCCATGAGAACTGACTGAATTTTAAGAAAAGAGCTTCAGTGCTTGAATCTCCTTCACCACAGGATGAAACATAATTTAGGAAAGGAATATTCTGCTATTTTCTGTGCAATCAATATTATAAGCAATGCGATGTCATATTTACCAAATATTAACCAGAATTAATGTTAATACAATGACAGGAAGGTGAGTTTTGGCTGTATAGGTGAGCAACCTGTGACATGTTTCACTGCTGTTTGCTTTAATGTTATGCATTGCTGGCCTTACTGGAGTGACCTAAAGGCTTGAAAATGTACATTTAAAGGAAAAAAAGGGGGAAAGAAAAATATTCCTAGTGCTTAAAGCTTTACCCTCATAGCTCCCTAAGAAAAAGTTACGTTAAGCTTCTTAAGGGCATAAACTGGCCAATGTCAGTTAATGACCTGTAAATGTAATCTAAAAATGAAAAGTTGACATTTTCTTTCATGGCTGTCATCACAGACTTCTGGCCTAACCATCAATAGCAAAAAGCCAATGAGTTTTGAAATTTTAACCCTTTAAATTCCACTTTGCATGCATAGTGCTCCAACTTCCAAAAATTGAAAGTGGAGTTAAAATAAATGTGATAAAAATGAATAAATGAATCAAAATGATTTTTTTGTGCAGGATTATCAGAGCCCTGGAGTATTTAAAAAAAGGTATAAAATGTTTTTTGATGCATTTTTACTTTTTGTGTTACAGTGTTTTTTTGTTTCTTGAAGTTACGTTAAGCTTCTTGAGGGCACGGACTGCCAATGGCCTGTATCTAAAAATTATAAGTTGCATTTTTTTTCATGGCTGTCATCATTGACTTCTGGCCTACCCATCAATACTAAAAAAATCAACGATTTTCAAAATTTTAACCCTTTAAGTTTCAGTTTGTACACACAATGTTCCCATTGCCTAAAACTGAAAAGTGGTTTAAAATAAGTAAAAACAATAGCCTGTAGGTGGCAGGCTATTATTAGGTATGCAGAGCATACCTAAGCATAGACGATATTCAACCACAATTAAAAAAGCTCAATGAGAAGTTGTTTGAAGATGAAATGCAAAAAATGTGGGAAAAATTCCAGTTTGAACTGGAATGGCAATGCATTACAGAGAGGGAACTAAATTCCCTTGCAAAAGACTGACCTAAATAATTAGCATGTGATCCGATCAAAATACCTGAAAAAAAACAAACACCAAAATTACTAATTTGAGACTCTTTCACGCTCAAATAACCTCATATGAAAGAAGAAAAAAAGATTGTTTACGTCATTGGATCTGTGAAGCATTTTTGAGTTTTTGAAGGACACTGATTTGCTGAAATACAGTAACATTGAAATCTATGGGTTTTTTTCATCAATAAGATAAAAAGCGGGGCCCCTTTTGAGTAAATGGTCTTATGTCATGGAAAACAGTTCAAACTACATCACTGAAGTGTAGAGCAAGTGTGTGGGGCAAAACTATGTGATCCTAAAAATTTATTCTTAAATGGCATTTGAATATAGAAAGGTCCTTTTCAATGCAAGTCAATGTGGCACGGATTGGCACTAAGGAGTAAATGAGGAGTATTTTTATTCGAGACCTTAGAAAAAGAGTTAGACAACCCATTCTAGAATATCATGAGTCAAGTCAAAATACACACCTGGATCAAGTTTTATGCTATTTGCATTTGTAGAAAAAAAAGGAACAACATAAAATGTCACTCGTTACCATTTCAGACAGCTTAGGGAGCTAGGAGGGTTAAAGGGGAAGTACAGGATTTTTGACATAGGGCCTCATTTACAAGAGAGCCAGGATACTACTTATCCCTGGAGACAGTTTCAACATATTTCATCCCATTATTCTAGTTCCAGGAGGTCACTGATGCTAGTGCTAGTGTGAGTCAATGGGAATCTGCTAGCCTGTCAATAAAACCAATCTTATCCACTCCACAGAACATCTTTTTTGTTACATAAAACAGCGGGGTGAAGGGAAAAAGATAGCATTAAAAAGTAAAGAATAGAGTAATGAAAAGCATGATTTAAAATTAAGAACAAAGAGCGAACATTAAAAGAGACTTAGAAGAGGCTGTGCAGATATGATCTCCTGAATAAAATCTCTGTTTAAGAACTAAAGAACTAAAACATGCAGGGCAGGCAGAGTAGGGCAGGGCAGGGGTCCCTGAGGACCAGGATTAAAAATCTCTGGGTTAACGGCACATGCCAAGAAGAAAGACAACAAACTGCTGGATGTCCACCATTCTCCTGTATTACTGTTCTGCATTCCCCTTTATTATAATTAAAGGAAGGCATAGCACGGCTATGACATGATGATATTATGTACCTGATGCATCTCCCGCTGTCTGGCTTGTGCCCTGTCTAACAGATAAAGGGACGGTTGGCTGTGGAAATGAAGCAGAGATCTTGGTTTACCAAGCCGGACCCCCTGATGGCAACGGGGCTCCTACAGTATGTCTCAGCACAGCAAGATATCAAAGACAATTTCATGATACAAACTTTTTTGGGATCAATTTGTGTGTTAAGGCAGATATGCCATTTCTTTTGGCATTATAGAGGATTTAACCTGCACACATACCAATGTGACAGTTGTGTTCTCTTTTACTGTCTGGACAGCCCTGGACAAGGTGCAGTGTGGACCAGGACTGATGAGGAAAATATTCTAATACACACTTGTGAAACCTCAGCAATGCAGTAAAACTGCTGGTGACTGCATACAGATGAAAGGTCATCATGAAACTTGCACTGCAAAAATCATCCACACACATTCTGAACTACCATCTAAGCCAGAAACAGGATTCCTGAGCAGCATCTGCAGATAACTGTCTGTTGCATCCCTAAGTGTAATTTTGTTTGAGTCAATTTCCTGTTTATGATTTTATATCCGCCTCCCTTCAGTGACTATCTTACAAAAGCTGTAGACATATTTAGACATGTGCAGCATGCCCTGGGGGAGTACACACATGCTATTCCACACTTTCACAATGTCAATAACACCTTGTTATAATTATTTGTTCTCTCGCAGAAGAGAACAACACTGGTTAAAAAAGCCAAATGACAAGCATCTCTCTGTTTGAGGGTACACTACATTCAGGATTTTTCTTTCTCTTCATTTCTAAATTACAGTTTCACCCCATGACTTTACCAACTTTGGAAACTGTCTCATATTGACTTTGAATGCTGTTTTTCTCGGGTTTTGGCAAGATGTTGTTTAAACTCTTTTCTGAAAGCTAAATGGAAATTATGTGGTTGTTCTCTTGTTCTCTCTCTAATATAACATCATACAGTTCCTGCTACATGCACTTGGCACTTTATTAGGCCCATTGCTGGTTAGAAAGAATGTAAGAATTTCCCACTCCCACACATCCTAAATGTGCTGTGATGGATTAAGATCTGGTGATTGTGGAGGCATTTGGAGTATATGCTATGGCAAATTCTAAGCATCTGAATGTGGAGCTGAAATGGAGACTTGTCAGACCAACAACGTTTCTACATCTTCTATTGTCCAGTGTTGGAGAGCCTGTGTTAATTATAGCCTCAGTTCCCTGTTCTTACTCTCTAAAAACTCCTGGGTCAAACTGCTGGGTTAAAAAAGGACCACCTCATTTCTGGGTTATTTAAATCCACACATTTGGGTTGTTGCCCCAACTTCTGGGTTAAAATAACCCAACATTGTAGTCAATATAACCCAACTTCTGGGTTCAACATTTAACGCGAAAGTTGGGTAAAAAAATAACCCATTATGGGTTATTTTTGACCCACAGAAGTTTTTAGTGTGCAGGAGTGGCATCCGGTGTGGTCTTCTGCTGCTTTAGCCCATCTGCTTCAAGGTTAGAGTTGTTGTGCTTTCAGAGATGTTGTTCTGATTCTAAGAAGTCATTATTTGACTTCCTGTTGACTTTCTTCTCTCCAACCACTTAGTCCATTCTCATCTGACCTCTGACATCAACAAGACATTTCAGTAAAAACTGCTGTTTACTGGATATTTGTCTTTTTCCATTCTCTCTAAACACCTAAACACTCATGATGGTTGTGTGTGTTTGTGAAATACTCCAAGATACTCCAAAAACCATGCCATGATCGAAGTCACTTAAAGATGCAGTTTGTAAAAAAAAAAAAAAAAAGGTTGATGATACAAAAATCTTATATATAATTAAAAATGCTTCCATTGGTATCAAATAATTTTACTAAAATAAATTTTTCTGTTTTCATGTTTTTAAAATCAATTTGTCATATGTCTACATCCATGGCAGCTGCAATATTTTTGCCACCATTTTTACTGCAGTGTCTCTGAAAGGACAAACAACAATATATATAGTAAAAGATTACTAAGCTTAAAAACCACAGTACCAGCTTTGTATGCTAGAGCTCTGTTTTGAAAAAGTAATGCTTTAAAAACCACGTAGAAGAAGGCATACAACTTCAAACGTTTATTTATTTATATTTCCATGCATAAAAAGCACTTGAGTGCTTCACATAAACTTTAGTATACACATACACACCATTTGGACATACAGTTGTCCTCAAAAAAACTCTCCAATTAACGAAACGACTAAATTCACAATAGCAATTCAAATAACAAGAAACTAAAAATAAATAAAAATTTACAGAATTATACTTTAGTGAAATTAATTTTTGCTTTTAAATTGTAGTTGAAAATAAGAATAAAAAAAATAAACAAATGAAAACTGTCCCAGATACATTAGCACCTTGAACAGTGGACCAAAATACCTGTTAACATGGGTAGAAGTCCTTTTGAACATTACAGAAACACCTGATTGCAGTGATTGTCTCAACAAAATTTTAGCTTTGGGGCCCCATCATGTTTGTTTTTAATATTTCTGTTAAATTACAATTCAAACACAATGCCATGATTTATATAGAATTTTTTATTTATTATTACTTTTGTCAATTTTTGCTTATTTCACAGACAGTTGATTTTTTTCCCATCTTCAGTCGTAAGGTATGAATCATTTTAAGGATGACTGTATATGTTGTTAGCTGTAGTGCAGTCACCACTGCACCTGAAGCCACTGGATGTATTTGCAGATAAAAACATGTTTAAAACTAGATTATTTTTGGTCACTGACAGCCACCGTCCATTCACAAATGTACTTGGCATTGTACAAGTAATTTCTATACCCAGCTGTACCACCAGGTGTCAGTACGTTTGAGTGTCTAAACATGTAAATATGCTGACTTACCGCCGTGTGGCTGATGGGCCAGTTGTGTTAAAGGAGTGATGACATAGCAGTAAAAACTAGTTTATGTTGTTGGCATTGCTGCATACGTCAAATCTCCAAAGAAAAAAACAGCATTTTTTACAGCGGAGTATTGTTTTGAAACGCCAGACCTCACTTCCTCAGTAATACAGTTGCGTCCGGTTATGATATGAAGCTTTACCCGGAGACCAAGTTGACCTCATTTTGATTGGCTACACCTTATTTGGCTATAACCTTATTTAGAGAAAGTAGGTCAAGCTGCCCTAGCGGTCGGACTTTGCTAAAGGCTAACTGCTAGAAACATGGGCACTTCAGACAGTGAGCTACGTTTATCAGACAAGACAGCATTTAGAAAATAAATAAACTTACAGGTAATAACAAGGTTGTTGTCGCCTCCCTCAGTGTTGCTGCAGAAGCTGACAGACCATAAACAGGAACTTTGATACTCACTCTGGACATTCACATGGCCTCATCAGTGCACAACAGTCATATTATATGACATATGAAATTTGATGTCATGGCACCTTTAAGCAGGTGTACTTAGTAAAGTGGCTACTGAGAGCACGTTTTCATGAAGGACTGTTGCGGCTTGGTAGTTTGGAGTGCAATGTTAAAGCTAGGTGAAAATATTTCCTCACACTTTACAAAAAGGAAAAAAAAAAACTAGAAGTTTAAAATCTTTATGTAACCGCTTTCAGTTCAGTCTGTGAATTGTACAGCGATGTGACAGTGCATGCCACAAAGCCACCTCGCTCCCCCGCTCCATCGCTCCGACAGAGGTTGTCAAAACGAAATTAGCCAAAGCAGGCGTGACCACAGAGCACGGCAGCGTTAACATCAAAAAGTAATCCTTGGTGCCGCAGGACAAGTCGGCGCTCATCACTGCTCGTTCTAACAGGCAAAAATCTGGATCATCTGACTACCTGTGTGTCATCTTGCCCCTTTATGTGCCTGAATATGTTAATAACAAATCTGTATATTCAGTCTACAGGAAAATCTTTTAACTGCTGAGTCTCTGTGCTCTTTATTTTCTGTCTTGTTTACTTCAGATTTCTTTTTCATGACTTCCCTTCAGTGAACATGTGTTTCTGCCACCACAATCAGATGCCGATTGTCAACATTCAACCATGAACCACTGACTATAGCTTCAGCCATCCATGATTTGCAGCCATTTAATTTCAATAATATGAAAGTTAGAATTTACTGTAAGAGCAAATTCTCACATTTAGCCAATAGAAACTGTCATGCCTTTCAAACTAAGCAAATAAAATAAAAAGGAAAAGAAATAAACTGAGAAGCATACACGTCCCTGAATTCCATACAACACAGCGAGAATCGTTGCCCCTTTCCTTCCACTCAATAGTTTTGCTTTGTTCTTTGTTGCTCACTGGTATTGATTCAACAGTGTGAGTGCAACATGTGTGTGACTAATACATCCTCATCCTCGGCAAGTCCTCGCCAAGAGCGCAGCAACCCACTGAGATGAGAGAAAGACGTAAAAAGAACTCTCTTTGCTCCCAACGGTATTGGAGCTCCTCCTTATAGTGAGAGGCAGCAGAGACAGGTAAAAAGTACCACTGATAGTCTGCAAAGGCTAAACTAAAGCTTCAATTTACTCAGCATGAATAAGAATGGTGCAAAAGTAAATACAGAAACAATATCTTTATATTATTTATTTATGTAATGTGGAAAAGATTGTATAAATAATTGTACATTTATAAGATTCACTTCTTCACTTCCAAATTTCGTTCATTTCTGGATGTAGTACGGCTAGAAAAAAAAGAGTACCATTGCAATATCTATACAATTTAGTTTATATTTTACCAGCAGTATTATACTGCAGTACTGTTGTCTTGTAATGTATTGGAGTAAATCCCACATTATCCTGGTTTCTATTGCACATTTCATAACTGTATCAGAAATCTTCAAATCCACGAATAGAAAAGTTTTCTGGAAATAATTTGCATAAATTTGGACGTAACCTTCAAATATGTTCAAATATGTTATGTTAAAGGGCGTTGTATAAAAGGACTGAGGACTCAGCAAAGTGAGCTTTCACTGCCACACACCAATAATGGAATACGGTAATATCTGACTGAATTTCATTCCTTAATATTAATATTTCTTTTTTTATATACAGTTTTTCCAAGGATGGCTGCTACTGATCCCTCTTTCAGGCAAGCACTTTTTAAGTTGTGATTGTTGAATCACTGCGCCACAGATACAACGGCTGCATTTACTCACCAGCTGACACATTTGAATCCTGTCATACAAACCCTGGACTTCACCATGTCTTCATGCTTCTGTGTTTGCCTCATGTTTTTAAGATCAGCTCTATGAGCTATTGCTAATACGGGCAAGGTTTTGCTAATGTTTACGGGTATGTTTTTGTAATGGTACTGGAGATTCTACTGTTGTGTTATTGATGCTGCATTTAAGAGGGAATAGAAACTTAATCCCTTCCCCCCAATAAAGTTCAAACTTCCCTCTGCCAAGGTGCAGCATAAGTATTTGAAGTTGTAGGTGGAGATAAAGATGATCTGGTTGGAAAATTCCATTTTGAACTGGAAGTGTGACAAAATGGAACCACAGCCCACTGAATTAGTTCATTTTAGATGTAGGTGGAATATATTTGACTCAAATATAGGACTTTACGGTATTTTTTTTCATAAGAATTTGGGTCAGATTTCTTACAATTGTAACATTAATTGCATGTGTTAATATTTATTTTAATTGTTTTGTGCACCTCTACATAATCATGTTGCTCAGTATGACTATGAGTAAGCTGTGTGGTCCAATATGTTAATGTCTAAACATCTATTTGATGATAGTTGGACTGACTGAGTTGGATTTTCCCCAAATGCCAAAGCTTGTTCTGATTTCTTACCCTCGGCAGGCTGAAGCAAACCTTCAAAGAAGCTAGAAGATTTTACTGACTTGCTGGCCTGGAGGTGGAGCAAAGCTTAGGAGAAGTGAACACTTCAGACATATTTAAACATGCCAGCAAAATACTTCTCCTCTCAAAGTGAGACATGTAAGGTTAGAGTTTGGCTGAATGTAAAATTAGGAGATGATTTATGTGTGTCATACGTTGTCTTATTCCATGATGTAGGGAAGGTAGCTGAAGACTTTATTTTCTTACATGCAACTACAGTTGCAAATTACAGAGGAGGCTGATGGAATTTGTAGAACATTTTTGTGATGCATGTTTTTGGCATGTGCATTGATGGAGAAATAAAAGCAGCCAGTGGCTCTCATGAGTACACTTCTATCACAATTAGTGAAATAATTAACTGCTCAATGCCAACGGTGCTGTCTCAGCTGCATTAGCCTGGCATGCAAAACTGCAGTCCAGCATCTCTCACACCCAATGCCTTTCCCCTCAAATTAGTGGGTTTACACCTTCAAAAAAAGGACCAAAATAATCTGCTAAACCATAACAAAACTATTTTACACACATCTCAGGTTATTTGATTAACTAAAAGTCACATTTACAAACAAAAACAGCAGAATGTAAGGAACTGAGTTACCCTATAAGCCAGTGCAGAGGCGATTCTAAAGATAAATTTCACTGTTTTGTACAGTTTAAATTCAATTTCATTCCGACATTTGTGAAAGAAAAGCAAAACACTATTTGTGAAAGTCTGTGTCTAATTATCAAGAAAGAAGCTGTAGTAGATGCTGGTTTCTACGGTTGATTGTTTTTTGTAATTTAAAGGGACTTGAGGCAAGATTAGGAAACGAAACTCGCGACTGCCACGACTGGCGCTTCAGGTAACTGCAGCCACGAGCCAAGTCGTCACTGGAGCGTGCACAAACTGCAGCTATAATGTTGTTTACTACGCTTTTTCTTCGTAGTTACACTTTTTAGTGTCTTTCAGTTGATCTGGATCGTTTGCTGACGGCAGAAGAATCCATAACTATCGCTTACAGTGTTTGAATTTACCGCGACCGTCTTCTTCTGTATCAAAACTGCGGAGCGTCATCTGATGTCACGTCCGCAGGCCAGCACGTGAAATTCAGACACCAAATTGCAGCGCAGTTTGCAGCACACAGCCTGTTCAAGGCAATGGAGAAAAACGTGGGTAGAAACGTTATTTTTGGTATTTAGCGCTTCATCACTTATTAGTATTAAAAAAATGGACATGCATGTTTGTTTTTTTTTAAATTCCTGCCTCTAGTCCCTTTAAAGCTACATGCCAAGAAGAAATGATACAAACTGCTGGATGTCAGCCATTCTCACCCTTCATTTCTCTGTCATGTTCTTCTTTGTGATCATGCTTAGACATTATCCACCTAACCGTCCCATTCTGACCTGGACCTGCTGGCAGAAACACAGTTCAGGGAAAAACTCCTCAGAAGAAATGAACAAAAGCACAAACAGAGCCCAGAGGTGATTCTAGGATCAGAGGTTTAGGGGTGTTGAGCGCCCAGAGAGATTCCTGGACAGACAAGATAAATCTCATTGTTTAACATAGTTTTATTCCCACGTTTGTGAAATATCAGCAGAACACTATTTGGGAACGTCTGTGCACCAAAAACCCACTTTTCCCTCCTTATTTACAAAGTTTCTGATCAATATCAAGCCTTACATTTACGTTTTTTCTCTTCTTTTTTTTTTCAAACCCAGTGTCTAGAAACAAAGTTATTCTGCTGCTATTTAAAAATCCAAATTCATGCTTTATCTGGACGTTGTGTCTAAGCGGTGAACCAGATCCGTCACAACCCTATTTACCCTGCTCATGTATGGAGATCCTGGCAATTTTCCAAACTTACATTTTGGACATTTATCATAAAAAAAAACAAGTTATGCTATTACTGCTGCTATTTGAAATATACCGGGTGGGTGGGATCAAACCATTTTCAAGGGGTGGGGGTTGCTGTATGTTTGTTGGGAAAATATTACAAAGTACAGTATATTTTTTTATATACTTTTCAAGATGGTAAAAAACAGCACAGTTAAAATGTATATCTAAAAAAAAATCTGTCCAATTTTAGGGGTGCTGGGATTTTATTTAGGGGTGCTTCAGCACCCTTAAAAATGGGCAAAAGTTGCTTATGCACCAGTGATCCCCAGCCCTGGTCCTCAAGGTCCACTATCCTGCAGGTATTACATGTTTTCTTACTGCAACACCATATTCAAATTAAATAGGTCTCTGACAAGCTCTGCACTAGTCTGCTACTGCAACTTGAGTCAGTTGTGTTGCAGCAGGGGAACTAATACCTGCGATAGGATTGAAGACCAGAGGTAGGGATTCCTGCTGTAGACTGTTTGAAAAAGTCAACAAAAGAAGACGTACGCAATGCAAAGAACCTAAAAGTGGCCACACTTGGAAAAATTTTACATCTTTATTTTGAGATAAATAAAACCTCATGATGTCCAAATTATTGTTTTATAAAGATAGCAGAATAACTCATCATTACCTCAGTATTAAATTAATTTTCTCACGTTCAGACACTTTTTTCTTTCTTTTCAGGAAGTGAACAGCACACATGTATACATTAACTTCCTGCAAGATTCTGACCAAATGTGAGAGACACGTTGGATTAGCTGCCACCCACGAACCAAGCTCGATGCTATCTTATCATAACTAAACTCTTTATCTCGTGAAAACCAGTTACAGGAGATGGTTATCTGGAGGAAACAAGTCTGACTGGAGGTAATGAGAAAACTTGTCACGTGAAAACTTGCTTGCAAATCTTTATTACTATAAGCAAACATCAGGGAAAAAAGGTCTTGTTTGTTTTAACAGTATGACATTTATGACTCAAAATGACATTTTTAAACTCTGGGTCAGTCTAAGCCTCTTACTCCAAATCCATCATCCAGCGGCTAAACTATCTCTTTTTTTTAGATTTCTTTATCTGCTAACATACTTTCTTTTCCATATTTTTCACTCTCTGTAAACTGTGTCCAGTCTGAAGGAGTTTTTCTTATATGTGTGCGTTCATCAGGTACTTTGATTATCCAGCCTCTCATACTGATAAACAGAAACCAGTAATTTCATCAGTTTCAGTAGTTCCACGCTAGCATAACATGTTGGTTAATCATTTCAAAAGTAAAATCAGAATCCATTTGGAAACCAAACACATCTTTTGTTACCTTATTTAAATTGACCATGAACAAAGCTCTATGCTAACCTTCTCCCTGGAAACTGTATCTATGGAAAGGCTTAAGAAAAAACAGAGAATATTATATATAAAGAAAAAGAATAGTAACTGGTTACCTCAGTTATTATCAAGTCCAAATAAGAACCTCCTTTATTCAAAAACCAAGCTTTAAATTCATAAAAAAAGGAATTAGTGCAGACTTCTATTAATAAACTGAAGCAACCTTCAGTAAGAAGAAATCTTTTCATAAACAAACTAGACAACCTTAGAATTATTAACATTATTAACATTGAGTTTTTAAAGTTATAATGCAGGGATTTCATACATAAAATATGAATAGAAAAATCGCCATATAGTTCTAAATCAGAAAACTAGTTTGTCTTTTTTGGAGAAAAAAGATTATGTTGAAAAAAGTGCATCTAAAATGTTCAAAAATAATGCAGAATGCAACAAATTAAATATACCAGGATGCAAAATAAGGGAACGTGGCCTGTTGGAGAAAGGAAAATGATTTTACAATCTTAATAAAAAAAACAGTAAAACCCTTTTTCCACCTGCAGGTCAGGTCAGAATGGATTGGTCTAATTTTTTTTGCAAAAACTGGGATGGGGCATATCCAACCCAACATTTCCTACTTTTTGGGACTCTTCCGTTACTAATCTTACCAATCTGACCCAAAAAGGCGGAGCTTGTCATGCTATAATACGTGATTGGCTAGAGAGTCATCACAACTTGCAACTTGGAACAAAGTGGCAACAGAGCCATCATTAAATATGCGGTAAATATTTCATTTTGTAATTTAAAGCCATGCTTTAAATGAGAAAAAAAAAAATACAATAATAATAATGAAAATAATAATAATAATATAAACTGCCGGATGTCAGCCGTTCTCATCCTTCGTTTCTGTGTCACGTTCTTCTTTGTTATAATTCATAGCCAGCACACTTTCAAGATGCCATAACCTGAAAAAAAGGAAAATTGAATAATCTCAGTTTGACCTCTTTTCATCCCCCACTTTTTCTTGTGAGTTCAAGAACGAGAAATAGACTTGTCTGTCATGAGGCTAGCCTCACAAACAAAAACAAAAACTAGTTTGTAGAACTCAGGATGGACCGAGTCAAGGAAAATGATGTCCCAACAGAGAAAACCATGATAAAAACCTAACGGTACAGTTGATAGAGAGAATACGTGGAGTGAAAGGGCTGGACTTTAATGATAATAAGGAGCGGACATCTGATATGAACAAGAAAAACTGTGTAGCTTGTTTAGCTATGTTAGCAGCTTGTCACCATTCGTCTACCATTGTTTCCTGGTCTCTAACACAAAAGATAAGCTACACAAGCAGCAACACTTACCGACTGGACATTTTCACTGAATAAGTATAATCCACTGGTCCCTAGTAGATTAGTCCACTGCTGAAGCACTGAGTGGCTGAAAACACTGTTGTAGCTCTGCCAAAGCAGACACCCGTCACTGATCACCGCTCTACGGCAGGTGATCAGCTGATTTCAGGTGGTGCTAAAGAGAGCTAATGTTAGCAACTAGCTGCCACCAGCTATGACGTCAATGCCGGCAGAGAAGCCAAATCGCGCACTGTGGAGAGCGCACTCTTGTGGCCGATTCTGGTGTGACGAGAGAGCCTACACTCAAAATCAAAGCCACTTTTACTCTCTGGAGTCTCTGGCACCTTTTAACTGAGGTCCTATTCCAACACACGTATTAACATGAAAAAGTGGGATTTCTGGGTGATGGCACCTTTTACATCACGCTAATATGTAGCAGATGAGCTGCCTACTGGGTAAAGGTACAATTGGCTGTGGAAATGCTACAGACATCAGGTTTTAAAATCCTCCACCTAACCATCCCTGACCTGCACCTACTGGTGAAAACAGGGCTAAAGTTTAGGGAAAAACTCCTTAGAAGAAATTAACAAAAGCAAAAACAGAGCTCACACGAAGCAGGATGTATCATCTAGCTAACCAGCTAGCATGAAGGCACATTTTTACACTCATGCATACACAATCACTGATCCTGGGGAATAAAGTTGATTACTTTTGATTTGATTTGACGTTCCCTCTCTTTCTGTGGGTGTGTGGGAGTGTAAAGCCGGGTCTGCCTTTGATACCCACTTGTGAGCCACCCAGGTCACTTCACACTTCCTTTTGTAACTTGTGCAGAAGCTTTCCAAGCCTGTGGAAATAGATGTCTGGGGTGTATTATAGAGACGTGAAACATGCTGTTCTCTGCATCTGGCTGTGAAGAATGTTCGACCATGAATGGAGATCATTCCAGGTCAGTTCCGGTTACAAATGTGTGAACATTTGCATCACAAAGGCCTCACACATTGTGAATTGGCCTTAATGGCTTTTGCCTTTCCAGTTTGAACACCTGCTAAGATAAATTTGTCTTGCTTTGCAAGAGAGAGTAATAGAATGGTAAAATGACAAAATTGGAGAGGAAACTTTAAAGCAAAAGTTTTAGAACAATTTCATAGGTGTTCTAATGGATCTTCGAAGTGGCCAAAATATACTGAAAATTAACATAGAAGACAGTTTTTAAGATTAGACCACAAGGTAAATGTTTTTAAAAAATCCAGTCCATTAACAAATCTGTTTTATATGTGCTTACAGGTGTTTGCACCACCACTCACACATGAAGATGAAGAGAGGATGCTTTCACCATTTTCTAACTGAAAGAAAAATGTTAATGGAGGCATTTAGAGAGACTGAGAGAGGAGTCAATTTACAAAGAATGAGTTTGGCGTTCGAGTGGCATGAAGTGGGAAATGTCATGTTGGCTGTGTGTGTGTGTGTGTGTGTGGGGGGGGGGGGGTGTTCTCTGGCCGTCACACGCTCAACTCTGAGGTGAAATCTCTCAGTTTCTTACCTTGTTAATGTGCTGGAATATTGCACCTTCTGACAGCCACGTGATGTCACAGCTGCTTCTAATTAAATACTTAAATACTGAAAGTCAAATTTTAAGAACTTAATGGAGTGTTTAAAATAATGCTCGCTGGCATCAAATAGGTGGGGGTGGAATGGGGGGTTGTTGTTGCAAGTGGCTTCAAGATTATTGTGACTCTTCATTTTACAGCGAGGCAGGAAGTGAAAGAAATCATCTAACAGCTGAGAGTGGCACATAGAGGCAGTTTGTGATGTTGGAAGGTCATGTTTGTTCTTAAACTGCGGTAATTATGAAATGTAAGAAGGCTCATTTCCTATTAATACATGTTATCTTCGTGGAATCTTCTTTGCTAATGTGCAATTTTGTTATTAGATATCACCTTGTATTGTAAATACACAAATCTGTCTAGATTTTTTTTTTATCGTTGCATAAGAATACACGTATTGTCAACTCAGCATGAAAAATCTTAATTTGGCATTATCTCAGCGAGAGAAGCTGATTTTAGGCATGTACAGTTGTCCTCAAAATTTTACCCTTAAATTCAAGAAGGAAAAAAAAATCAGCTGTCAATGAAATACAATGACATTGGCAAAAATAATAATACATAAAAATTCTATGAAAATCATGACATTGATTTTGATTTGTGGTTTGAAAGAAATATTAAAAACAAGCAACAAATATAAAACAAGTAAACAAGCATGATGGGGCTCCGAAGCTGAAATTTTGTTGAGCAACACTTTGAGGTAATCACTGTAATCAGGTGTTTTCTCTACTGTTCAAAAAGACTTCTGCACCTGGTGACAGGTACTTTGATCCACTGTTCATGGGAAAGGTGTCTGTTTTTTTTTTTAATGATTATTTTCAACCACAATTCAAAAGTAATGTTTTCTATCACTAAATTATAATCTTGTAAATTTTTATTTATCATTAGTTTCTTTAGTCTATTGTTATTTGAAATACAGTAAAATAATGAGTTTAGCCTTTTCTAAAATTGGAGGGTATGAATAATTCCAAGGACTAGGTACGTTGTCACAGCAGCAAACCGAATGCACCAGAAAACATTTATCTTTGTTATTAATGACATTTCTGATAGTTTCCAAGTGGTACATGTAGAATTTTTATCATTGAGTGTCCAGGAACAAAGTTATTACAGGTTTTATTCTAAAAATCCGAATTTGGACCAATTTTGGTGAGAAAAGCTAAGTTTTGGCATTTGGCTGCTTTTTCCATACCTGTTAACATAATCCACCAAAACCCACTTTATCCTGCTGGTTTATTAAGATTTGGACAGTTTCCAAGCCTCACTTAGAGGATGACCACAGGATGACCCGTTAGATCACACATGTAACCACTCAGCTGTTCGGGCGGTCATGAAAACCAAAGAATGTTATATTGGGGGTCGGATCAAAATGTTTGAAAACCACTGCTTTATGTAGTCACTGACCAAGGTGAAATTTACTTGTAAAGGCAACGTCTATTACCTGTCCAGCTCATGGGGAAAAATGTGATGCTGGAACTCATCCAGTCCGTCTCAGGCCGGATGAGATGACAAGGAAGATAGAAACTGTAAATGCTCAGCTGTGTGGATAAGCTGTCTTGGAGGTGCTTCACAAGCTGAGGGAGGCCTACAGCAGCGTTGTCAAGAGGAAGAGCACGCTTTCTTTCAATGGATGATTAAACAGCTTTTCAGCTCGTGCTCTGCTCTCCACCAGCCTCTTGCTTTACCCATCACTTCCTCAAGGTCAAATCAGTTCTCGACAAACCTCTCAACTACAGCTTAAATCCCATATGACTAACACACCCTCTTCCAGTTTGACTTACCTCACATATTCCTCAGACTCTAAAGCTTTTATTGTTCCTCAACTAAAGCAGGTCTCTTTTTATTTCGTGTGTTTTTCTCTGGCATGTCCTGTACAGTGGAGCTTTTTCTACATTTGATGCATGATCTTCCCTCACTTATCCGTTAAGCATAGTTTGTATATATTTTATTACTGTTTGTGTTGTTTGTTTATGGCCCCACGGGGGGTTAAATTGCTGGTTTTCAGTGTCGAGCAACCATAAGATCAAAATTTCCAATTACTGCCGTGAAAAAAAGCTAACCATGTTGAGAAGATTATCGATAATCCCCAGAGAATCAATACTTCATCTGTGATAATCCAAGACTTTTTCTTTTCTCTGACATCATCTCAAGGGAAAAATGTCACGTGAAACATCTTTTAATCCTGCAGGCTGATTCTCTGACGTTTCTCTTCAGCTCTGACGTTTGCTGAACATTTCCTGGTTCCCAGGAGGAGAACCCCTTGATTATAAGTATTCATGTCAGGGTTTTCTCTCTCCTTTTTCCCCCCAGTATCCTTATCCACAGCTGGCAAGGCTCTGCCATGGGAATAATGCAACCAAGCAGACGTTTAGTTATGAAAATTGCTGCTTTTGGCAACGTTTGCATGTCTCATGGCCACTCAGCATGTTTGTGCTGTTTTGAAGGCAGAATCAAGTCCTATTAGTGTGTTTTACTTGGTTGCATGAAAACAAAATATTGCTCTTCCAGTCCATTGTAATTAGCGATGGGCCAGCTGTGGGCTTTTCCAACATTTAGTGAGCTGTCCAGAGTGCTTAAGTTTCAGTGAAGCTGTCCACTTTGTGCAGTTCCACAGTGATGTTTCCAAACCGAGGCAGCGCATGTTCCTGCAGACGGATGCAAGGATGTGTCATGTCTGCCCACCTTGCTGATCATCTTAAATTGTTAGTGCCCCAGTTTAGAGCACTAAGGCAGCTCACACTGGACTCATGACACAAACATTTTTTGTTGTTGCAGTTTTTTTTTTTTTTTTTTTTTCATTTCAAACTGAAATGAAAAACAAACTCTCACATTTGCCGTAAAAAATAAAAAAAACTTAGATTTGAAATGAGTTTAGAAAAACGTATCAGGTCCAAAACCCCAGTCAGACACAGCTCAAATCCAACATTCACTGTAATTTAATAAAAATTGTTGACACAAAACACCATAGTTGATATATACTTGAAGAGCAAAACTCTCAAAAAGATATTGTCCACAACAAAAGTACATTGAATTAGCAATACTCAATAATCCTCAATAATAACTTAATAATAACGACTTACTTTTGTAAATCACAATACAACAAAGTTTTTGTTATAAATCATAATCCTAATTATCACAGTACATTCCTTAATAATACTCAATGAAAAAAAATGTAATTATAATAATCTCTTTATAATCACAATGTGCAATAAAATACTTAACAATGATAATACTCTAATAATGAACTACAATATACATAAAACATGGTCTTTAGTAGGTCTTATTAATTTCCTCATATTGTTTTGTCATATTGCATTTAATCATTTATTTACATTTTCCTATAGTTTCACATATTTTTTTTTTTTTATTTGGGCGGCCATTACTGTAATTTATCTCATTCTGTAGTTTTGTTTTAATACTTCTGTCAGAAAGTGTTTTATTACATTGCAGCTTTCTGGCTTATTTATGCCTGCATTAAAAAATAATAATAAAAAAAAAAAAAAAAGTTTCATTGGGATGTTTTCCACAACTTTCCAAGCTGAAAGAAAACTTATAAAGTGAGCTGATAGAATGATCTAACACCTGGAATATGGCTCAGCACATCTCAGATTTTATGAATACCTCTTTTTGAATAAATGAAGGCTTCAAATGCAAATGCAATGACAGCACAATCAGTTTACCTTTAAATAATTCAGCTCATTTTGTAGCAAGTTCATTGACCTTTACAAACAGGGCGCGACACTCTTAAAATATCATCAGCACTGTGACTGTAATTTAAAAAATGAGCATTAAAATGCATATTCAGGAGATGTTAAAAGTAACCTCATGCAGCGCCACTTTAGCTTGATTCATTTTGGGGTAAAGTAAAATAATTTATTAGTTTTTGCATCAGGGTTGTTGGGATTAGAAATCTTAATCTACTAGGACCCAAAATGTTAATTTGTGATTAATGAAAGACTTACCACTGGCTATATCCTATTTAGAAAATCTGTGTTAAATCAGCCATTATGTTAGGTTTAATGAATATTTTAGCTTCTTTCTTTTGGGGTCAGTGCTGCACTGTAGAATATTCAGCACAGGATTCTAACGGCTCAAAATACACACGTTACAGGGTGTAAAAACTTACACTGTAAAGAGTATCTGGGCTGTAGTTGATATGAAAGACTTATTAACATAGATTCAACTTAATTAATTTGGTTTGGTGATGAAATCTTATGTTTTTGAGTAAAATCAACTTAAAAACCACACTCTCTAATCTGAAATAAGTTTTCACTTTCTCTCAAAGTAAATTAAGTGGCTTCAGCTTCAGCTTGCATGAACAAAGGGGGCAGGAGTACTTTCAAAACTCAACATATCTGGAGCACAAAGACTCATGGGAAATGCAGGAATTTAACCTTTTCTAATTGTTATCTTATAAATTTGAGTTATGTGTTCACTGCCTTTGTTATGTTCACATTCAAAAAAAGTTGTTGAGAAATTCTGTTCAGTTTGGATGTTAAAATTTCACCATAGGGTGAAGGACAGTAGGAGATAAACGCACCACCATATCTGCTGTATGATGTGTGATCAACGGGCAAACTCTGGTGGAAAAGAGTAAAGCTCAGAAATTAAAGGTAAAGTTTGAAGTCCCCCCACCGTTTTCGTTTGCAAACAGCAGTATTCAAGCTGAGCGCCCCTCCCCTCTCAAGCTAATGGCCACCTTGTTCTTCAGCCTATTCAATTTCAAGTCTCTCGTTCAGAGCTCAGAATTGCCAAACCAACATTAACAATTATCCAACGTGCACTATCTATAGCTCTTACCTTTTCCTCGGTGCATCCGCCGTTTTTCTTTCACACAGTTTAGATGAAATAACACATAATTGTCCTTTTGATTAACATGAGGCAGACATGCTGCTGGCCTGCCGGCCGTGGCTAGCAATTAGCTCCTTTGCTCTTGGTAAGGTCTCAGTCTGCAGCAGAGTAGCAAAATGGTAGTTTTTAGCCGCTAACAACAATTCCAAACATGTTTTACCTTCAGCCTGCCACTTAGGGAGGCTAATCTAGGGAGGCTCATGTGAGTTTTGGGTTAGCCCAGTTAGCATTTAGCCCAGAGTACGTTCACTGTCAATCATTTGCTCCGAGGCTGCGCTTTGCCCATTTTAGTCATTTTCGTGAGTGACGACACACGTGGCACAGCAAGATGGTGATAGTGGGACACGCCCAACTGGCTTCACTTTCAGCTCTTCAGATGTGACCGGATACTACGTCCATTTTTTTCAAAGTCTTTGTATGTAACACAGAACCTCTATGATGTATTGATATATTTACTGTTTATATTGCCGTTCAGTCACAAACTTATACATTGGACACCACTTTGACTTGAAGCAAATTTTAATTAGTTACAGTAACATTAAAATTTTACATTGTACTGAATTTGAAATTAAACTTGAGAAAAATGGAAAAAAAAGCATGTAATAGAATTACAGTAATTCAATTAGTTTAATCCGAAATGAAAATGAAGTTGTAGCAAATGACAAAAATCAATTATGATCTTTGTTTGGAATTCTATTTTCATTTTGTATGAATACAATTTTTTTCAATGTCTTAAGGAAAATCAAAATATATGATTTGAACCACATCATAAATTTAATTTGAGAAAAGCTAATTAATTTAGATGTAACAAATTACAGTGATTCTTTTAAAGCAGAACTCAGTAACTTCAGCTCGGGGCTCCCCCTAGTGGCGTCTTTTCACTGTCGTGTTCAACCCCCCCTTACACCCCCACAGCACACAGACGGCTTCTCTACCTGTCTTTCTTCTATTTTGATCCCTGGATATATTTCTAAGCTTTTTCTAGCTTGTTGATGCTACTTTGCTGCGTTGGTAGCAGCACCTCGTCTCCCTCTGCTCAAAGCAAAGACCTGTCTCTTCTGAAACGGGACGTTTTACCCGCGATTTGCGGGTAAATATGCCGTGGATTATATCTTTCTCTGGTGTTGGCGGGTAGCAGGTAAGAATACAAACTTTTATTTACTTTTTGCGGACGTGACAAGTGATTATTGAGCCTGAAGCAGTGATGCTTCACCCGGCGCCCAGGCAGCGCAAGCTACGTGAATCACTCTGGTCCAGCAAAGAGTTGGTTATGAGAGCCAGGAGCCGTGTTTAGGTGGTGTGAAGCTAAAGAAATGTTTTCTTCCAATTAGCGCTGGTAGTCTGGTTCAAATCAGAGCTGGAAGCAGCTCGGTAGATAGGGGACCTGAGTACCGTACAGCGGTTTCTGTTGTCGCAAGTTCTGCTCGGGTCGGCGCAGGCAAAGTTGTGTTTAGCTGCTCGCAGGCCAGAGCCCCCGGCGGGAGGGGGGGGGAACATTGAATCGCTCCGTAAACACTTTGTTTAGCCCCACGGGGATTCCGAAAAGCATTTATTGAGGTAAAAAAGTTACTGAGTTTCCCCTTTAAGTTGATCCAAAGTATCTTTTTTCAGTGTAGAGAAGAACAACTTAATAATGACTTTCTATGTGAGTTCAACCTTATTTGATTAAGTGCATATATATGTACTTTTCATTTTCTTAAAAACTTGATTACCTCCTTCACTTCCACTCGTAATGAGTTCGGTCCATTCAATAGTTTGACTTGATGAAAGACCTCTTCCCTGTTCAATAATACCTGCCGCGTCCTCCTCAGTCTAGGTGTGACCAATTAGAGAGGATTGATTCTTTTATCCCCAATCCCTCTGAGACAAGCTGATGTAAATGTGACCAAGACTGGGGGGTGTTTATCTGTCCTCTGAGTGGAACAGACTGGGATGGGAGGGCAGTGCAGGAGGGCTTGTATTCTCAGCTAGCCAGAAAATTTGGATTTGCTGCTTGGTTGCTGTGCTGAGCCTGGCTTCAGCTTGGAGCGAACGGCTGTTTAATTTGTTCAGTGTTGCAGGTAATTTCTCCCTTTCACTCAGGGTAGCAGCCTGGGTCCCACACTGGCTGCAGGCAAATTGATAAGGCTTTCAGAGAAAATATGAGAGGCCCCAAATAAGTTATGCAGAGAATATATGGGGTGCATGAAGGGCAGTCTGTAGATTGGGGGGAGAGGGGGGTTGTTTGCAACATGTAGCCAGACAGTGGGTCGGGAAACAAGCAACATAGTTTGTTTTTAGTGCTAAATAAAGCTGAGAAAGCATTTGACTGTGTGTTTTTTTATGGTTTTTATTGTGTTTAAATTTGCACAGAAATCCTTGCATGTGAGACCGAGTCAGTCGAGCATCAGACTTCTGAGTCTGGCTGTTTATGCTCATGGTTAGATTTTACTCCGTAGAGAGCTAAGGAGAAAGAGAGGGAGGAATAAATGGGAGTTGTGGGAGAGAGGGAGATTGGTGCTGAGCCCTTGACATGCTGGTGAATTATTGATGAAGTTGCAAAGTGGTGTTTCACTAATAGCCATCCTTTAGCATTTGCTGACAGGCCATTATAGCACATTTTTCTCTCTCTCATTGGCTCTTTTCTCTTTCCTCTTTCTTCATGCACTTTCCTTCTGTCTCTTGTTTAAAAACTATAGAGCAGTAATTATCTAGAACAGCTGTTATTCTCATTTGATTCAGCAGTTTTGGTTAAGAAGTACAGCTGTGTGGAAGTTTCTTTCTCCTTTCAGATCTTGTGTCATTTGAAATATTTCAGACTCAATATTGATTTGGTTAATTCACTTCTAATCAGTCTACATGATGACAAATGAAGTGGACGTGGAGTGTGTTGTTGAGTATTTAGAGGTTTTTAATTACTTTTTGGTCCTTTAGCAGCAACATTGGCCTCAAGTCTTGTTGGGGATGAACTGACCATTTTGGGAAATCTTTGTCTTGGAGGTTTCACACATGCCTCAGTGTACAGTAGATATTTTGAGGTCACTCTGAGATCCTTTACAAAGGTCAGATCCAAAGCTTGCTTGATCCCTCCAGATGTTTATTTGGAGATTGACTTGTTTAAGAAAACCTCTCCTGCTGGTGGTCGCTTGAAATTTTGGGAAGGCTTTGTTTTGGAAGCTTCCCACACACCTTAGTGGATTTTCTTGACTTCATGATGATGTATGGCGCAAGAGTCTCAAAGCAGACACAGATTAGGTTGCAGCAAGTTTTTTTTTTTTTTTTTTTTTTTTTTTGTTAACACAAGAATCAGGCTGAGGTACAAAGGTCTGATGAGGTGCAGGGCGGGTTAAAAGGGCAGCAAAGTCTCAAGAAATCAACACAGGAACATTGTAGGTAAGAGGGAAGCTGACAAGGTGCAGGTGGAAAACAAAAGGGTGGGACAGGTATTCACATGAGCATAGTTGAGACCTGACGTAGAGGATGACCATGGTTCTCCAGAGATCATGTACAGGGTTCAGATCCAGACCTCAATCAGATGCTTTTGGAAATAACCTTTGTGTTGAAAATCTTTAGAAAACCTGAGTTCATCGTGACTATTTTACATTTTTCTGGATCCATTGTGTCCTCCATCCTGACTGGTGTACCACAGTATGATGCAGCCATGGCCGTGTTTGATAGCAGTGGGGTCATTTGCCAAATTTACATGGAGACTTTTTCCACTTTTGGATAAAAGTCATTCCGATTTAATATTTCAGGGCAGCTGTTTGGCATGAGAGCAAATCTATTCCAGTCTGATGTGTTTATGCGCTAACTTATATTCAGAATGGTCCTGTCTGCCGCGCGCAGAAAGATGTTTTCATGTGATTTAACGAACTGTCACAGTTGTGGTTTTTGCTGTACTTTCAAGCAACAGCTTGATACTCGTGCTCCTACTGCAAACAAAGAAGACGAAGAGGTGTAGAGTAAATTTGGATTAAAAACAAACTTTCTGTTGCTGTTCAGGGAATTTGTTTGTTTGCCGTCATCTTCCAAGGTGGGGAAACCACTCGTTGTGCATTTACTTCTAATCAGAGCATGCGCTGTAAAAATGCAACCTGACAACTTTCCGATTCAACGTTTACATGATGCCACGATTGGTTAGGAAAAAGGAATATTTTACGCCTGTGAAACCAAAAGAAAATCTTTTCAGTTTGTCATTTTTCATTGGGAATGAGGTGCTCACATGGATCGTTTTCATTCTGACTCCGAGCTTTCAAACTGATTGCAATCGGTATATATTTGGCCTCATGTAAACGTGGCTGATGAGGTTTTGGATTGTCTGCTTTCCTTAGTTTATCTGGTCTGAGAATCATTCAGGTGTTTGTCTTTTTCAAACTCCATGCAGGCTGAAACAAACCTTACAGTGAAGAATTGCTTCTTCTGCTTCTGGTCACTTCAAATTGATCTGTTCATTGATGCAGTCCTTTGATTTCTCTCACGCTCATGTTTACTTTTCACCATGTCTTGCACCATAGACTGTAAAACACTGCAGTATTTATTTTTTTCCTTCTTATCCATGTCTAACAGTCTGTTAGGCATTTGCCTGTACAGACTCATTCAAATTAGAGAAGCAGTCCATTTAATAACTGCTGGTAAGTCTTAAGTACCACATCTGAAACTTAAGGGTTATATTACAGTAGACTTTAATGTTTGTCAGTTGCAACATAAATGGTTTTTGCTTTGTCTTTGTGGAGTATGGTGTCTAAACTGTTAGAGGAAAAAAAATTCCTTTGAAGAGTCTGACACTTTCTGTCAGCACAGTGATTCACCATTAATACAATTCACAGAAATGCAGGAAAGCCTTTTGAAAGGTGTTGAAATGTAAACTTCAGCTCATGTTATTCCAAGCTGACACATCCACGTGATAACTTGATTTGCCTCACACAGCCTTTGAATTTAATGTATTTGCTGTCTGGATCATGTTTTACTGGCAACATCAGCTTCCTGTCCAAGAAATAGCAATTATTAGAAGTCACAAGGAGGATTTCAGGACATGAAACAAAAGTTTTCAGCCTCTAGTTTGACAAGTTTCAGTGCATTGTTCTCCAAGTTATGTGGATTTTTTAAACTAATAGAAAACATTTAATCCAACGCTAGCTATCACAGTAATTGCAGTAAGAAATATTTTGAAAAACTCAGTTAATTTGTGATGTTTTTTTATGACCACATTGCTAGACAAGCATCTGCATCCAAGTCAAAAAGGAGTTGCTGTGAAAGGTGGAAGCCACCCACAGCAACTGGCTACTTTACATAAATGCATTTTTGAGAAAGGCTAGTAGAGTTTGACCAAAATTACCAATTCAATTAATAGAATTTTATTGAAGCTAGCCAACGTTTGAGCTCCAAATATAGAGATAGCTTAAAGATCATGTGGGCACAGTACATGTCATGCAGATATCTCAAGAAGTATGGTTTCTCAGCACTAAAAAACACATGCACAGAAAATCAATACATGAAAAATTATATTTAAAAGCATTCAAATTGCTGTAGGGTAAAAATACCAGTTCCTGGATGGGGGAGGGGCGGGTTTGTGCCTTGCCCACTGAGTCCAGCCCATAGCGTGATGTCTGGTCTTAGGAAACTGAGCAGATGCAGCCAGCTTGAACAGCATCTTCCTTTCACCAAAATCCAGCCTGTTTCCAGCCAGTTTGCCACAGACCTTACAGAGAATGGGCTGGAAGGAGGACAACTGATGGATGAAGCGGTCGGTCATTCGAAGAGGCTGCATCTTTATGTGAACCGTGTGTCACTGTATGTGTAACCAGCATCATCAACCCCAGTTTAAATGGAAACAAGCCCTCTATAGGAGACAAATGCTGCTATCTGAGACCTTCTGAGCAAATACAAATCAGCAAATACTTGTAATTACCATGGCAGCTCGGCTGAGGGGCTGTCTGTGGTAGAAGCAATGACCTAAATTCAAACAGATACCAATGGCAGCCACACATACAAGCCCAAACCAGTGAAAACATTTTGTTTAGCAGCACAAAAAAGATTTCTCTATGCGTCCATCTTTGACGAGCAAACATAAATAACATGTAACAAAAGCAGCACGTGCAATTATTTTCAATCTAGAGGACATCTAGTCATGATCATTTTTATTTTAGATTTTCTGATTCAACTTTATCGTCACTGAACACAGCATAAGTACTTGAACAATGAAATACAATGTATGCATGTGACCTGTCTGAAGTTATTACCTTACTTGTGATCCTGCTTGTCTAAGAGTATCAGTCCTGTTGTCTGGTTGCACACATACTGTAATAGATGCCTCATGCAATTTATGCGTATGTTTTAGATGCTCAGGTGCTCATTTATCCATTTATTGGGGGAAAATACTATATCTGGCAATATCACTGGGCACACATGCCATGCTATGAAACTCCATTAAAACCAACCAAACATCCAAGATCAAGTGGACACTTAAATAACCATCATTTTTAACATGAACACACAAAATCTATGTAAGAATTGTAATTTTTTTTTTATTAAAGTACAAGCTACTTTACATGTTTTTGTACTTTAGAAAAAAATCAACCAAATTATAATATTCTATCATATCTTCCCAAAAATACAACTCTCTTTGGCTTAAGCCTGCAAATATCCAAGTATTTAAGTGAGTATTCTATAAAATTTTAAAGAACTCATCCCACTGGACTGGAAGATAAAGCTCCTTCTGCTCCCTGTGACAGTCGCCTACAGATGAGAAGTTATATTTGATTTTGTTAAATTCCTGGTCATTGCAAAAATCAGATCTGCTCCTGTGTGGCTTATCAGATTAAAGGTGCCTGCTATGTATGCTCAACATTTACCACTGGAAAACATGTAAGAGTACTATTTAGGTCAGAATGTTGCTCACAATCCCAGTGACAGGCTATGGATTACATAGGCTGTAATCTAACAGACGTCATGTTTCATCCTCCAGAGGTTGAAATGACAATACAGCAGCGGTGGAAAATATCAGCTGTTTGAGCTGCCATCCACACACTGATCGCTCTTATGTCCACAGCTTTGACGTTTCTGTGGATATTTCACCCTTAAAATGAAGCCTGCATGATCAATACAGGCGGTAAATTAGACAAGAAATGCAACCTGCTGTTAAAACTGTTAAATACTCAATTATTGTTTTCTAAAACCATTTTTTTCTCATTGCAAGCCTTTCAAGACAAAAATACTGAGTGTGTGCTGTTTCCCTGGAACCTATCCCAGCAGCTACTCGGCAAGAGGCAGGATACACCTTAAACAATTCACCAGTCTATCACAGAGCCAACGCACAGTCACAAATAACCGCTCATGCTCACACTCACTCCCAGGGAGAGTTTAGAGACACCAATTAACCTAACATGCATTCTTTTCTGCTGTGAGAGGAAGCTGGAGTACCCAAAGAGAACCCAGGCATTCACAAGGAGAATGTGCAAACACCACATAAAAAGGCCCGGTTTGAAACCCCGACCAACCCCTTGAGAAAACTACCATTGTTTAATTTATCTTTGCCCCACTTCTGTCAAATATTTCCAGTCTAAACATAAGTTAAAGTACAGCCAGCCATCAGTTAATGACACTCTGCCTCACCTTGAGTTTAACTTTAAAAAGTCTTATAACATGTTGACACCTGGACGTTATCATTCTAAGTATTTCAGAGGTATCATAGTCACTGTAGAATGTCAAATTAACTGTGGAAACTTTATATTTAAGAGATCTTTAAATGCTTTTTATTGCATAAATTGGTTATAATAAGGTTCTTTTTATACCAGCTATCTGACTTAGTACATAACATGGAGCTATACTGATGCAGTCACACTGATCAAGTCTTAGCCAAAATAGTTCAGTATCATTTTGATGTTCGTTTTAAATACAATAACTGCATTCAGGGTTTTGATAATTTCATGTTTCCCCAATTTTGGAACATTGAAGATTGAATATGGAATACGGACAGAACAGCGACATCACGTGTCTAGGTTGTAGTTGCAACAGCAGAAATACAACTCCAACCGCTTGGTTGCCAGGTTCACTGCTGATACGACAAGTTACTTGTTGGACAGCCTGCAGCATGTCCAACAAGTAACGCAGAGGAGTTTATAACTAGCAGCAAACGTTAGCCGCGCTAGCAAACAAGTTAGCTTACCAGTCCAGGAGGAATATCAGCATTTCCGCGTTTTGATGCCATAGAAAATGAATATGTGGGTCCATCTGTTGTGGTCTTCAGCTAAATTTAATCCAGTTTTTGCTCTTCTCAGGTCACTCCTCTTCTGAGACAGATAACAATATCACCGGGGCTCTGAAGCAGCTGCTGGACTTGCCGACTCCATTGTTTTCCCCTGTACCAGCCTAACTGTGCTCAACATAGATACTATTGCCACACAGAGATCGTATATGGCAACGTGCAATGGCGGCGTGTATTAGCTTGTAGATGTTAACATAATGCCATTGTCAAACCTGTTAAAATTTATTTTATATTTATTTTCAGGCCATATATAGGCCTAAATATATATTTAGGAAATACTATACCTTCATTCTGCACCCCTCAAAAGGACTCGTGGAGTGGGATGTTTTTGTTTGTTTGTGTGTTTTTTTTAATAGCTTAAAATGTAATAGAATAAAAATGTTCCATATTCAACATTTGATAAATAAAATAAGTTATACAATATAAAATGGCTGTTATGAGTAAGCTCATAAGCCAGTAAGGTAAAGATTAAGAAAAGGTGAAGTTGGTGTAAAAGTTTAGATTTAAAGGTGGACTGTACATGATTTGGTGGCAAAAAAAAAAATTGCTACTAGTAGAAAACCAAAGACTGTTCCTCTAAAATTGACCTGATGGGATGTGTGTTCATGAAGGTACTGTAAATTGTGGGCTACAAGCAGCTACTTTTTTTTTATACCCTTTGAACACTGAGGCTTGAACAGCGATACAGCTAAATATAGGTTGTCATGGGCAAATGAGCTTCATGAAGAAAATCAGGGGAATAAAAACACCCGGCCCTTCTCATCTATGATGTCTCTCAAAGGGCTGAAGCTCTACACATCAAATCTTCATCTTCATGCTTCTGTATGAGGGATCTGGCTATGACGCTTGTTTGGGGAGAAAATGCTAAAAAATAGAAAACACTTGCTTCACTGGGTTGACCTGGAGCTGCGAATACTGTCTTCTTATGTTGGGCATAAGCTAAACCTTACAGTTGGAGTTTCAAAGATCGGACATGCAGAAGGAAAGTTAGGACCCTTTTTCTCTTTCGAGTCTGCAGCGCTCGTTTTAGGAAACAGAGCTGCTACAGTAAGCTTGGCATCAATGAATCATTACAATTGAGACAGCAGCATAAAGATTTTTTGGTGTTAGAAGAAAAAAACAAACAAACAAACAAAAAAACCCAATACTGTATGTGCCTATATTATATGTTTCCGGTATTTAATTAAAGTGAGAAAAAAAATTCCATGTAAATATCCCATGTTACAACATGGACACCTGCAGCTTACAGACTAGTGCAGCCTCCATATGTACAAATCTAATTTTAAAGTATGGCTTGTATTCAGGTGTAATCAATAGTTTGTAAAGTACAGTTATTGCAACCTGCAGCATTTTAAAGGAATATTCAACCTGTAGCGGGCATTAGAGCGAATCTGTGTCCTGTAAAGTGTTCAGTAAAGTAATGATGGCCTAGAGTAAAGAATATATTTTAGTCCTTATGATTCTTTTTACCTAAACCAAGTACAGTAGTGTACAGTAAAGTGTTTCAGTCAATGTTATTGACTGAATGTAGCCCACAAATGTAGAAACAGGTGCCTTTCCACAAAATTTAAGTAAACACTGGCATGAATCACTCATTTTTAAATGATCTAAAAATCTCCCTTCTGTTTACAGCCTTAATTACCCTCCATCCCTCTTCTTTCTCTTTAACCAACTCACAGTTTTCCTGCGTACAGTAGCATACGCAGGCAGTTGGTGTGCATGGCACTGTCATGTGCATCCAAACTGACGTTATGTTCTATTCTGAGACACCACGCGGCGTTCACCTCGACACACTCTGAGGAGGCGGAGGGAGTCGAGAGGGAGGCAGAGGAAAAAAGTAAAGCAGTGGTGACAAAGAAGAAGGAAAAGAGAAGCAACTTGACAAAAAAAACCCAAAAAACAAAAAATGTTTGTGGAGGACGAGGGAGGATGTTGCACATGCTGTATTTATCTAGGTCATCTATGCCTTCATCTTCTGTGGCTCCACTGGCTTGCTTCTCACTTAATCCTCCATGTTCCCCTCTTACTCATCCACATACTGTAGCATGCAGTCTTCTCCTGTGTACCTCAGCTGGCTACGATGCTAATGGCTGGCCATGAAACTTTAAATACCCTGAATGGCTCAGTAATTTAATAATTATCTATAGCAGATGGGCAGCTAGAGTTTTCTCTCCGCTGTCTCTTTGGTTCCACTTATCAAGGGGAAACTGATCACTAAGTTGGAAAGATGAGAGCGAGTATATTAAAAATCAATTTGAGCGTATGTGAAATGTTTGCATACTGTGTGCATATGAGACTGTTTACAGTGCTTCATCCGTGCACCATCTGCATAAAGAGATCCAGGCTCTATTCTCCTTTGGGAAGATGAATGTTGGAATGTATAGTAATCTTTTTCCTCCTTTATGGGCTTTTCACTCATATCTCAACATTTTTCTGTTTACAATGCAATGGGCTTTTAAATGACCTCCATGCTTGCTGTAAGGGGAATGTACATGTTCATGGGGATTCTGTTGCTTCCATAGCTGCTTTACATTTATTACATCCAGGTTGCTAGTGCAGAGTTGAAAGCCTTTTTGCCTTCAGAAATGCTTTAATTCTTCGCAGCAGGGATTCATTAAGAAGTTGGAAACACACTTAAGAGATTTTGCTGCGTATTGACACGACAGCATCACACAGTTGCTGCACATCCATGATGAGAATCTCCCGTTCCACCACATCCCAAAGCTGCTCTGATGGACTGAGATCTGGTGACTATGGAGGCCGTTGGAGTGCAGTGAACTCATCGCCGTGTTCAAGAAAGCAGTTTGAGATGATCTGAGTTTTATAACTTGGTGCATTTTCCTGCTGGACTTGGCTACAGTGGCGGCTTTATTGATCAGAGCACAAAAAGGAAATGGATTTTTACCATTTTCAGATGTTTCCCAGCAGTGCAGTAGTGATGGGAAGTTCAGCTCTTTTCAGAGAGCTCTCCAAATTTAGGATCTTTTGCAGCCCTATATTTCATCTTAACTTTTCAGAAAATGAATGGTTTCGGTTGAAAACCTTTTGTTTTCAGTGTTTTTTTGAGAAACCTTAAAATTTTGTGCATTTATTCTACTGTATCGTCCAATAGCAGTGAGATGCTGCTTTCCTTTCACGTGTCACTTATACTACAAAATGTGATGCACTCACACTGTCCTCACCACTGTCTGCTGTCTTCACTTTCAGTGGAACATCTGGCCTCCTCTCTATTTTCACAAATTGGTATGCTCACATATGACTGGCCACACTGCCTCCATACTGGTCAATAAAAAGAATGTTTTTCAATCTCCTAAAAAAACTTGGAGCCAGCTCTTCTGATTTACTACAAAGCATCGGCTCTCAGAGTCGGCTCCTCTGAACATGACATCACTACAGTGCAGTGGACAACAAATCACAGAGAGCAGTGGACATTTGCTGTCTTTTCCAGGTGATGTGGTCCGGGCTGACCATGGCAGTGACATAAAGGCTAGCTGCTTATCTAGCTGCAGTATCCGGTGGCAACCCTGTTTACGGAAGTTGAGGATGCTGTGCATGTGTGTTGTCCTTGCTACTATCCGCGGTGCTTCGCCTGTGATTATCCTGTACTTCTGCGGCATATAGTTCCCCTATTGAATGCCGCCTAGTCAGGCCTTTGATGTGAGATCGGCTTCCCATTTGTACTCGATCAAAATGTGCGGGTCTAGATATGTAATTGGAAAAAATCTTGTGTTAATTTGTTCACTTTCACCAAGTGGTGCTAGTTGGATACGCCAGAATACAACAACTATGCTAAGCCGCTTGACCCCACCCCATTTAGTCTGTGAATTACCGTCCATTTACAGTTACTGAGGTGAACTGCTCAATATGTTGTGATATTGATTTTAGCACATATTGTCCAGCTCTATGCAGAAGTAAAATGGCTGCATTTACATGTACAGGTGAGGTGGTACACCTAGGAGTATATGCACAGTAGAAAGGGTTGTTGGCTGCATACTAAAGAGAACAAGAACAGGATGTTTAATGACACAATACCAATCTGGAATACTCCTGCAAGTACAGATAATAATAATAGATTAGATTCGTATCGCACTTTTTTTCCTATCTAGGAACTCAAAGCGCTCACAGTAGGTCCATTATTCATTCACTCCTCATTCATACTTGGTGATGGTAAACTATGTGGCTAAGCGTGGCAGCCATTTCGCGCCTACGGCCCCTCCGACCACCACCGGAACATTCACACACATTCATACAAGGCAAGGGGGGTTAAGTATCTTGCCCAAGGACACGACATATGGCTGGGGGATCGGGATTCAAACCGCTGATCCTCTGATCATTGGCTGACCTGCTCTACCACCTGAGCCACTACTAGACTGTTTTCTGTTAAACATGTGTCCCACTGTTGGGTCAGAAATTCAGTCAGAATATTTAGGACTGTTTATTCTTTTTAGAAGTTTCAGACTGGACCTGCAACGAGATTCAGCAGTTTTATGCTACATTTTATTGTTCTTGTAATAAATAAATAAATATACAGCTGCATATTTTTGCTTGCTTTCAAGTTTATACTGCTCTTCTTGCTTAAACAAGATTTATCAAATGAATTATTTGATCTTTTATGTTTAGACATATCTTTTCATCCATCTTACAGTATATAAAGCCCAGAATAATTCATTTATCAGAAATGAATCCACACAGATGTACAGATATTATATTTGATTTCAGGATGACATTGAAACAGAAATATTTATGTAACGTATACATTTTCAGCACAGTAGTGTAGTTGCAGCCGACATTTTTAGGGCTTGTTGTAAAATGGCTGCATGCACATTTAATGGTCAGTGCTTATTAAATTCATGGCAGTTGCGAGAACTTACACCAAATACAAGGTAAGCACTGGTGTCTGAGACTGAAACAAGTGGTGACACATAGCAGCTTGTACAAATCCACGTTATAAATACTGTTTTTTTTACTTCTCCTGTGAGCTTATCACTGCAAGGACATTTCTCTCTGACATGTTTGTAGATGTGTTGATGTAAACAATGAGGCCCAACATGTCCCAAAAATTTCCTCCACACCATTACACCAGCAGCAGCCTGAAGCCTTGATCCAAGGCAGGAAAGATCCATGCTTTCGTGATGTTTCCACCAAATTCTGAGCCTAGCATCTGAATGTGGAGCTGAAATCATTGCAGCAACATTTCCTCATCTTTATTGTCCAGTTTTGGTGAGTGTGTGTGAATTGTAGCCTCTGTTTCCTGTTTTTAGCTGACAGGAGTGGCACCCAGTGTGGTCTTCTGCTGCTGTAGCCCATCTACTATAAGGTTGGACGTGTGGATGAAGATGCTATTCTGCATATCTTGTTTGAAACCAGTGCTTATCTGAGTTCCTGTTGCCTTTCTATCATCTCCAACCAGTCTACCCATTCCCCTCTCTGATATAAACAAAGCATTTTGATCCAGACAACTGCTCACTGGATTTGTGTGCGAAAATCCCAGTAGATCATCACTTATTAAAATACTCAGACCAACAATCATGGCACGTTCAAAGTCACTTGAATCCTCTTTCTGTCTCAGTCTGAACCTTACCCAGTCATAGACTAGAAGTGTTGAAATGCTGCCATGAGATTTGCTGATTAGATATCTCTGCTAACCAGCAACTGAATGAGTGTTATTAATAAATTGATGCGTAAGCTTTAGAATAATCTCATGTTGATTTTCTGCCATGTACATCAGGAGCTTAATGTTTGACATTTTCTCCACCTTCACCCTTCTCCACAATTCATCACAAATCCTCATGCTTGCATTTCCCTTGCAGACCTGGGTAACAAAAGCAAGCAGAGTCAGGCCATCAGGGGGAAGAAAAGCCACGCAAGGTTTCTGAAACATCTGCTCCATAAACAGGTTGTTCAGCGAGAAGAGAAAACTGATCTAAGAATACAATGAAACGCTGCAGTAGCTTGCGGTGTTGACACACTGCTGTGTCATTCTCTCAGACAGCCAAGAAAATTACAGTATATGCCACAACTAATGGTATTAAAAGTGGTTGAAAAGTCCATTTGTTCCACTAGCATTCAATGGAAATTGGTGGTAATGGAGCAGTGACAGTTGAGTGTATGATAAGATAGGTGCTCCAACACAGCCCAAACTGAAATGGATGTGTCACCCAGTAATGCTGAGTCTGATTTTATGAGGCTGTGCATTTAAGAGATAACTAAAGGACAAGGAGACGTGTGAGTCATGCTTTCCAAATATTTGAGCAGACCTGGCATTGCACTCTTTTTTTCCCCTCTACATATTTTCCTCGGCGGGGTGTGAAGGCCTGAGGGCTTCAGCCTTTAATTACTAGTGAGAAATGCAGACACCTGGCTTTACCTCTCAGCATGATTCACTCAGGGATCATTTCTCACTTGATGCTAGTGCATGACTAGCATTCAGTCCACACAAAAAGTTGAATGTGCAATGTCATGGTGTGTGTGTTGACATGTTTGCAAGTGGTGATGCTTTTCGTGGGTCTTTGGATGCGAGTCTACTGCTGTGCCTTCTACAGCAACAAAATACCTGCAGCCTGGCTGGAGGGCCAAATCAGACGCACAACAACAACAGCATGGCACATGGTGGAACAAACCTCCATCAACCATGTGTCTGTAAAGCCTAATTTATAGTCGTCTGTAAAGTGCTCTACGTAGGTTACGGAGAGCCTCTCCGCTGTCTCTGGCTGCACAAAATATTTTTTAAGTGTCCATCCCTCCGTCAAGGGACAACGGAGATAGCAAGGGCTGTGATTGGTCTATCACAAAGTTAACACTAGCAGCGCCATTTTGAAACCGGCTAGCCTCCGTAGATGCAAATATGAGTCCAACCGAAGAACGTTTGGCCGAAGAAGTGAGGAAATACCTAAATTTCCTCGTTGTCTTTATTTTTGCATCAAAAGTATCTGTTTCAATGTCATTCAGCTGCAGCAACAACAAGTCTTTTTCTCTCCGACGCCATTGCTCACTGTAACCAGAAGCAAAAAAACCACTGAGGTTACCGACCATTGGCATCATAAGAGTGGGCCAGTGTTGCAGTAGCCTCCTCTACTGATCAGGTGGTAAATTGCACTGTGTATCCGGCACCATGAGGAGAACTGTGAAGGCTGGAGGGGTCTCCATCGTTATGCAGTTGGATAACACATTTCTCAGTCAGAGAAGTATACTGTAGTCTTAAGCTGGATGCTGCTCAGCCTAAAACAGATAATCCAGTGACATTATCCCATAAATATAGATTGGAAAAAGGATATTTGATTTCTTCTCTTGGTATTTGTTCTATAATATGAGCATGTTGCAGAAGTATAATTGTGATTGTTGACAGTTAGATTTTAGTCTTGTAACAACCGGTAATCAAACACACTTCTTGTTTTGTTTGAGTAGAATTTAAAGGGTGACCAAATACAGGCATTATTTACCTTTTAAAAGACAACATTATTTCGACTTTGATACACATTTAGGCATTGAGCACAGGGGAGAAGAAATATCTAGATGGGTAACTGCAAATAACTTTCCATTATGGCCTCACACAGAGAACAAAGGATTTCAGCTGGTTCTTAAGGTACGCACTTCCTTCATAAGCAAGTTGGGAGCAACTTGTTTATTCTTCAGTTCTAATGGGATTACTTTACCACCTTCATGATGCCGATCCATCTTATTTATTTCAATAAGAAAATTATGTTGAGTAATTGTAATAAGTTAGAGAGCTATCTGCTGAGCTACTGTAAAAGTAATTTTAAACAGTTTGCTGAGCAGATAGTCGGCATGTGCGCCTCATTTCTGGCAATTTTTCTGCCTCACGAGGCCTTAAGGTGAAAATCAAACATGTTTGATGTTCTTTACCTTGCAAGGCAAAAAACTCACAGTGTGCACTGAGCTTGAGCTACCTGCTTAGGATGGAAGTTCTGGCGACCAATCAAAACACTTAGACCGATTTAATGATTTCAAGATGGCAGCCCGCGGCAACGTCGTCAATTACATTTTAGAGGATAAATATGCTGGAAATGTGGCCAAACTATAACTGCTTAAATGATACTTCGTCGGACAAAAAAAAAAAAAAAAAAGTCCAAATATCTGTCTCTGTCTCAGTTTCAATCATTTTTTCTTAAGTGACTTCTTCTTCTTCGTCTTTTGAGTTTAATGGCAATTGGTGAACACAAAGGAGCATTATTGCCACCAACTGGTATGATTGTACTATGGTATGCAATAGCATGTTGCATACAATTGACTTAATAAGAAGAAAAAAATAATTGATAAAAGATGAAACATGATAACACAATTCAATTCCTAACAAAAAGATCCTCAAAGATTTTCTGCATGCACTCTTTGGATGTTTTTGCAAAATATTAATGAAGTCTTCTAATGTGATGACAGCCAACTCGATATCATGTGATCTGCAGACGTATTTTAGGTATGAAGGCATTAAGCATTTCTACTGACATTTATCTCATATTCTGCAGGAAAAAGATGTATTGGCAATTATGTACGGTAATGGAATCATTAAAGGGATACTGTGTAACTTTTGACCCAAGTACTAGTCAAATATTATAATATAATATTATAATATTATTATTAATTCAAGTAATAATAGATGATATCTGGGGTCAGCATACAGGATTTGACACACGTCAGTGCTCCAAGGGTCTTCCATCCCCAAAAACCAGACATTGTAACTTTGGAGGAGATCTGTCTCTCATTGGATCATGTGACCTGGAGCACTTTGTTTAATGGCTTGATGATTTCAAATCAGCAGGTCAAAGTGGTCGTCAAACATGATTCCCAACACAAATAGAGATGTTTAATTTTGTGACAGTTGTGTGGACTGTAAGAAGTTACAGGATTAGTTCCCCTAGTGGCCAAAAATTACACATGTCCCTTTAAAGGAGCCATATCATGAAAAATGGACTTTTAAGAGCTTCTCAGCAAGTTACTGTGTTATTTTCTCATAAAAAAAACTTCATTTAAGTCGTTTTTTCTTTATTTGTGCATATTTGAGTAATATACATAAATATTCAGGCCAAGTTCTAGCTTCCTTAACATAAGTGACTGACACCAAAGTGGCACCAGTTATGAAGCAACAAATACGCAGGCACATCATCGTAGCAACAGAAACTTAGAGAATCCTAACCTGTCCTCCCCCTGAGGAAGAAACAAATAGCCTGTGGGAAGATTTCCTTACAGACAAGCAGCCATCAGCTAACAGACGTTTGTTCCAGGGTTCAGAAGAAAAGCTTTTTTTATTTTTTTAGCTCTAGAGGATGGCGAGTTGGGAAAAATGTGGTTGTGTTTGGCGTGGGAGTTTATTTGCTGTACTGGATGAATTGGCTTGCCAGAAGTGGTTGGATTATATCTTCAGGAGCAGAAAAAAACCCTCAACTTTGTGGGTGAACTTCACTCCTGACAACTTCATGAATCTCAGGCAGTAAATGTTTTTTCTTGGGGATTACTTCTGAAACCTGACACAGTTCCTACTATAAAAACGCCTCACAGACAGACAACAACACTGGTGAGTGAAAACGTCTCCCAGCTCAATGCTAACTATTAGCCTATGATTTGTTTGCTAATTTATTTACTTGTCAGGGTCTCTGTGGTCCTGCGTGTACTTCAAACTCCATATTAGACTCTGGGTCAAGCGCATACTGCTCCATAACAGGCTGCTCCATTTTATTCCATCGATCGGAGTCTGATTATCCATCAATGTTTACAAATAACATCCATGTGAGTGACAAAGTCGGTGCTAAAAACAATTCTGTGACCCTTCAGAATCTGTGTCTCTTCTGGGGCGACGCCTAATGGTAATGTCGCGGGCTTTGGCGCGGAGAACCCAGGTTCGAGTCCCCGACACAACATTCAGGTGAACCACTGTGGACCCCCGAGATCCTTAAGATCCTTAACCCCCACCAACTGCTCCCCAGGTGCTTTAACTAGCAGCCCACTGTACAGAGATGGGTAAAATGCAGAGCCCTAATTTCCCCTTGGGGATCTAAACAGTATATAAAAAAATGAATAAATAAAAAAAATGGGCGTAAAACATGTTGTAATTGGTCGAGAGCTTCAGTGGTTCAGTAGAGTCAGCCATCTTACTTATGTGTTGGAAATTAGATGCATAAAAACAATATTAACACCAGATTATTTTCTATAGTGGCGACTGGAATGTATTTAGCTTATAAATGCCTGTATTTGACTTTTGGAACGTATAAAACGTATGATACAGCTCCTTTATTGAGTTCATCTCTCGAAAAGCTTTAGCCCTACCTTGTTCTTTATTTTGTCTACAAATTGAGCTGCAACAACCAAAAAAGAGAGGTGTTTCCATTTTACTTTGGCTCAGTGGTTCTCCAACTTTTTTTTTTGCAGGGCTCCCTTTTCATTGGAAATTATAATGTCAAGCACCCCCCCACCCCCACCCCACCGCTACCACATGCACCCAAACATTTACCATGAGATACATGAAAAAGTGCACTGCATTTTTGTTAGATGTACACTCTCTGAAAAGTATTTACTTTTTATACATGTTCTACATTTAGTCATTCTACTTTTCATATTTATGTTCTTGGATACACTCTGTATTGTTTATATGTTGATTTCCCTTTATATCAGCAGCTGCTCTTTATTGGGGTGGGATGGGAGGGGAGAGGGGAGGGGAGGGGGTTAAAACAAACTTGGGGAAAAATAATGGAAGACTTGCCTGCCATGCTGCACCTGTGTGTTGCTACTGTATCTCTTAAATTGCTTCCAATAAAGAAAGTTATCAAAAAAAAAAAAAAAAAAAAAGAAGTACACTCTCTCTTGTGATTGATTAAAGTCATTTAAAGAATGGGTCACCATACATTGATCCAGGAAAAAAAAAAGCTTGACTAAACAATAAATACTGTAAGCTTTAAATAATCAGTCATTATACTGACATACATGCATTTCAGCTAATGCATGGATAAAGCCATTTTATGTCTGGTTAAAAATGTTGTACTGTACATTTGTGTAATGATATGAAAGTAAGGGGAAAAGGAGAAACTTACTTTAAAAATAAAACAAGGCTTTTAAAGGCCTCAAGTTATGGGGAAAATTCAAAGCTAAGCTATAAAATTGAGGCGATATTACTCGTCAGATCCCTGAAGTTTCAAGATGATGAAGGTTGAGTTAAAAAACAGAATGGGTTTTCATTTTTTTGTGACTAATGCTAAGCATGCACTTTCTTTGATACTCCTCTTTCCTCTCATCCCAAAATTCAGATTCTCCTGTAAATGTCTAAAAGTTCTCACACTCCTGTCCAATTACTGTTGTCTCTGACACCTCAGGTCTCTTTCTCTATGTTTAGCATATTTTTCTCTCACTCTATCTTCTCTTCATCTTCTCCACTTCAGTCTTTTACTGCATTAAAAAAAAAAAAAAAAACATCTTTTACCCTTTCAAGGTTCTCCTCCCTCCCTCATGCTGTCTCTGACCTGCCTTACCTTCTGATAACCTTTTTCTTACTTGCTGTCCTCCCCTTTAAGTCTGACTTTCATTCCCTCCATTGTTATTTATCGACAATCAGCCCGGATGGCGAAGCGGCATGCCATCTGTTGAATAGTGATCAGAAGGTGCTTTCCTCTCAGCTGTGGATGTGAATGCTGAATGAGGAGTTATGGAGGCAGAGAAGACTCAGAGGGGGGTGTCAGGTTGGAGAGGATATTGCTGCTGGCCCTGGGAGATGGATGGAGGTTATCAACGCTTTGACTGACAAGGCAAATGGTAACAAACGACTTCAATGCCAGCTTGTGAATGAACACAGAAAGCGAATCACAGCAAATAAACACTGACATGACACAGTTTGTGTGATCTTCTAATATAGCCACATCCTCTCTTTCCCCCCCACACAGAGCGCTGTAATGTTCGAACATTCCCTTGAAGGCATGTGCTGGACCTCTAAAGAGGTCATCCTTAAGCGTATATTCGCTAATGTAAATATGTGTGTGCATGTACCTGTGCATTGGTGAGAGCAGTGTGGCTGTGATGGATGGAGTAATGTGCTGCTCCTTTGGGGCCATTAGTCATCCAGAGAGCAGAAGCTGGCCACCTGTGTGTGTGATGCACCACGCTAAGGGTTGAAGGCCAGGGCAAACTCTGTCATTTTACTTGTCTATGTCCATTTGTGGTACAATATGTGTTCTACACGCTTGACTGTCTCAGTATATGCAACCTTGTGTTGATTCGAAGGGTCAGCTTTTTAGATTTCCTAGTGTGTGTGCTTTAACATTACGCTCTGGGCTGACTTTCATCCTCCTGCTGGAGGCACAAATGTTCACCAGCCAGGCTTTAGTTCAAAGAATAGGCACATCATATGCAAAATATTAGTTGGATAACCGGTCCAGCCTCCTCTGGCAGAAAGGCTCCTTCATCACCGACTTTATATCACTGATATGAGGGATTTTGATGTGACAAATCCTTTCAATAAAGCCAGCATTTGTGTATTTAGGCTTTGTTTCATATACATTTTTCATTTCCTCAATGTGGACTACTTTGTGTTGACAATCTCGCAATGTGCAAAACATAAGCACCCAGTCCAACAACATGTTTTCTTGAAGTTTAAACCAAATAAAACATGGATCAATCCATTTTCCAAAACAGCTTTATCCAGTTTGGGACAGTAGAGGAGCTGAAGCCTATCCAAGCTGCAATCAGCTGGGTATATGGCGAACAGGTCATTACAGAAACAGCACAAAAGTTAACAAGATGGTCATTCATGCCGGTGCTATTCGGTCCGTGGTCCGCTTCCATGGATAGTGCGATTTGGCTAGAGGAGAGTGAATCCTCATTTGGCTCTGAGATGCAAACTGTTGTTCAGATAAAACCAGGAGTCCTGTTTTATGTGCAAGCAAACCTGTGCAGTTTGCTTACAGTGTGAAGGTAGATGGACAATCCAATGAACCAAAGAGAGGAAGTGACGTGGAGCAAATAGGGCAACGTGCTGGAAAGCTCACTGGTTCTGATGCTGCTCATACTGGACAGCTTCAACTATATTAGGTTTTGACACATAGTAAAAACTGAATAAGCCATTTTCAGGCCTAGCCAATCATTGATTCTGGTTTTCTTCATCTTCTTGCATTTTCCCATCTTGGCCAGTGAGTGCTTCAGGAATATTGTCCTAACAAGCAGTTTTTGTAACTAAGGATGGCTCTATACCACTTTTCACATCTGATATTGATACTGACACAGTAGCCTTGAGGATTGGCTGATACCAATCCAATTCTTTTTGTCACTTTAAAAGTTGTTAATACATGGATGTAATTTGCTTGATACTGACATCTAAAAACAATGTCCAACAGCTATTCTGATCCCCGAAAGAAAGAATGAAAATACGTTACCAGACCTGAAGTTATGCATAACTGTGGCACTAAGCTGTTTTACTTTTCTACTCCGTTAGCATAAAGTAATTCCACATTGCAGACATCATGTGACAAAAACACAAACAAATGGCAACTATGGGGACAGTTCCTCTGTGTTGCAGCATGACGTGCAAAATATAGTAGATGATATGATAAAGTTTGAGCTTAACAATTCTGGAATGGATCGGACAGGTTCTAATAAAAAAAAATATGATACCTGATCCAGCATTTTGGCCTGGATCTGAGCTGATACTGATCCAGTGGGTCGGATTGGACCATCCCTATTTGTAACTGCATGATGGTGTCCAAGCAGGTCTGCTTGGCTAAAATGCAGTTTGATGCCAAACCAGAAAAAGGTGCAACTTTTCTTGGCCTTCTCCGTCCAAATCGAGCTCTCCAAAACTATTATGGTTTGAAAACATACTAAGAAGCTATTCATGCCCACTTAAAAATAATCTGACTGTGACGTAATGGTCCTAATCAACCAGAACGTCCGTGTGGGGGTTAAATTTTGGCTGCATATCAGGGACCCAAGTGGGTTTGTCCACAGTTTCCATTCTGGCCCCACCTGTGTTTGCCCATATTGCCTGTAAGTGTTTGAATGGGCTTGAACTGTGCAAATTTGCAGATGTCATAGTTTAAGTTACACGGGCCCCATATGTGAAAACCCACGTGGGCAAACGCAGGTGGGGCCACCATGGAAACTGTGGACAAACCCACTTGCGTCCCTCATATGCAGCCAAAATTGAACCCTTATGGGTCCCACATGGACGTGTTGGCTGGGATAATCACCCCTTGACATGTAGCCAAAAAAAATTTGCAAAACACTGCAGAAATGTGTTTTTCCTATTCTTTTTCATTTGTTCATGTTTTTTTCGAAAACATGAAAAATATTGTAAAGATACTGCAAATACAAGAGTCAGGACCAGCCGTTTACCATGTGCATATCACAGTGTTGCTAGGCGCTGGGAGTTTTTAACGTGAAGATGAAAACCATGAATGGGGACTAATATGCTGAAATCCATTAAGCATGGCTGCATATCCATATTCCAGGTGAGACTTGGGGTTGTGAAATGCAGGTTCATTTTCCCATTAATCATGCACATTTACAAAGAAGTAAAATGTGTATCTAAAACTCCTCTAGTTTCCTCACAACTCACCTTTTTTATCCAGGTTAATCCTTCATTGTGTTACCTTATGTGGCTGCATGCTTGTCTTAGCGTCTTAAATACATGCTGACCTCTGGCGTGTTAGCCAACCAGCCAGCAGCCTCTCCTTCAGCAGCCATGTAGCTCCCCAGACTGTGCTGAGACCAGTCTGACCCTGTCAGCATCATACCCTGGGATTTTCCACATGGATCAGCTGACAGTCCCCCATATGTAGGTGCATTTCAAACCACAGGGCTTCATATGTGGATGGGAAAATAAACATGATCTCTCACAGCAGTCACCCAGACAAACACGGATATTGTGGAGGAATAACACGCATTGTCAGTTTGGTTTCCTGCTCAAGTGTTTGCCTCTGGTTGATGGAGGACATTGCACTAACAAGCTTGTCGACTGGGGTAGGGGGTGGGGGGATTCATGCAGTGCTGCTCCAACACTGAACTATCTTTACTCTTTCAAAACACCAGACACGCTGCAACCCATTGTGTCGTAACGCTGCAGAACAGAACCTCTGGATAACAGCTGCTCCCCACTTGTCATGCTTAAAAGATTAGCTTGTCATTACATGATTACAATAGATAAACAAACAACACAATTAACATTTATTGCTCTTCTTTCTTATGCCTCTGGACATCATGACACAGCAAAACACGTTTTTGTAAACTGTATTTGTATAATCACATAGTTCCCTTTTAAATAAGACCCATTTTACTGTACAATCACTCCAACCCACCAGTTACAGCATTATTCTATATTGTATGCAAGATGCTAATGTTTATTTTTTCCTCTGAACACAGTCACATAGGGGCCAAGTGATAATGATGTGTTTTATATGGTAATGACTGTTCTTTTAAGTCTCTACACATTTGTTCTTTTGCTTCTTCTCTGTTACACTTTTTAGATTCTAAATTTATGTCTGCTTCATTATGAAATGCAGCCATATAATCTATGTTTTCCCACTGCCTTTAAGCTGTTTTCATGTACTGCTTTATCATTTACTTAATATCAACATAAAGCTTTCTAGAACATTTATTCATCAAACAAGGAGCTTTGAAAAGGAGGAACTTGAAATAGTAGACAACTTTAAGTATCTTGGCGTGACACTGGACCCAACATTAAACTTTAAGAAACACATCAAAAGGGTGTCAACAGAGTTAGATTTCATTGATGTCATTGTAAGCAATTCTGGCTGTTGATAACATCTGGTGCCACTAGAGCCTTCCTGCTCTCTATGACCCTCTCACACATAGAATACTGCTTCACCAGCTGGTCCCTAACAGGTGCAAATACATTTACGATTGTGGAATCACTGAACAAAAAAAATCTTTGATAAACTACTGTCATTGCATCACTGTGACATCTTAGTTAAATATAATCTACTGAACTTTAAGAATTTCAAAGATGCATGTCTGATTTACAGTATTAGCTGTTCCTTGGGCTGGTTTTGGTAAATTGTTGTTTGTCACGATGTGACTGGTAGACTGGCCTTTTCATTGTTTCAAAGTGCTTCATACTCCTAGCGATGAGCTCCAGTATCAAGCGTTTTGGCTGCCTTGTGCTCCTGACCTGCTGCAGCAAGTATGCACACGGATGTGTCAAATGTTGGCACACACGCTTGCATATACAGCAAATATATTCCAGCCTTAAAAGTTGCAGCATACTGTAGCTCTTGAGGACTGGACTCGGGCACCCCTGGTCAACTAAATAACTACAAGGCATTTAGGTCCTGTCAAAACGAGCCCAAGTAATCAGCCCTCTGTCCATATGTTTGAGGTTTTTGTTTTATGTTTCATGACCAAACATTTCCACAATGGTTTTATCTATACATAGGGCATTGTTTCAGAAGTTCCAGAAGTTTTGTGGTTTGTTCAGATGAAACTGTGTGAATTTAAGCCAGCTGACATGGTCTTTTAGAAGAGAAGAGATTTCCTTCCAAACAGACCACACATGTGCAGTCTTTTTGTCATTTTTCTGTCATTGATTTTAACTTTTAACATGCTAATTGAGGCCTGAAGAGATGTGGGTCTGATGATTACACACTCTGAACTTGCTGGGGTCTTCACCTCTTGGAAGATTAGCAGCTGAGTGGCAGCAACAATTTTTTCTGCGGCAGACCAGCTACAGTACCAGCCCAAGTCCCTGCTTTTATACAGGAGCTCACACCTGGTGTGGCTCCTGTAGTGGCTTTCCTTGTCAGGGTGGTCAGGGGTAGCGTTGCCCCCTTATGGTTGTGGCGTGGACCCTGTCTGCCCGGACCTGGATGGCTCCTGTGGTGGCGTCGGCTCCACGTGTGGATGGACCCCTACCATATTCTTCACCTGGTACCATGGCATGTTTCCTTCAACTGTTGCTTTGGTTGAGGCTGAAGGGTGGGGGTGGTTATGGAGGTTCAGTGCTCTATGTTGCTTTGATGCTAGTGTTGTTTTATAATGTGAAGCAATTTGGATTGTCTTTATGCATAAAAAGTGTTACATTATATAAATAAAGTTGAAGTTGATGGCAAATCAATTAGATAAGTGCATTTGATCATATGTTGCTTTTCATCTTACTCAGTTCCTGAGGAAGCACTCATATGAGTTTTTAACACACTGGCTTAGCTTTTATTAAATAACACACATGTTTAAGTTTGTAGTAACTTTAAGACTTTCGTTTAATTCCAATTATTCTACTTTTTACTAACGCAACTGTCTATGTTTATCTAGAATCATTGTGGCATCAAAGACTGGGCTCAAAATGCTGAGTGGTTATTTTTGATATTATATTTATCGTGTTTCAAAATATTGAAATACTACTCACCTATAGTTGCATCAGTGCCTCTAGTGAATTCGGCATCCTTACTTGGCAACAAATCAAATTACTCCAAGTCCCAAATCTTGCAAGTTTAAATATGTATAACCTGCCATGATGAGACAGAATAGCTTGGAGCAGTTTTCCAAAACCAATATCTTTTCTGTTAAATGTCCTGACAAATAGAAAACATAGATTACTGAATCCCATTCTCTCTACACTCACGCACACACAGCTTTTAGCATGGACAGACTGACATATTCTCCAAAGAAATTCACAAAGAGCCTGCAATTCCCTAGGATGTAGGATCTTTCTCAGCTCTCTAAGGAGTGTGGAGGCGAGAAATGGTCATGGAACAATGAGCCAGTGAAAGACACCGACACAGAGAGCAAGTGGAGAAGGAAAAAACAGACAGACGCATTGCAAAGCTGCTTTAGGACAATGTAGAAAGGGAGGCTCAGCTGAAGCCCAAATCACTGCTGTTGCCCCATATCACGACTCTACATAAACACACCTCCCTCACACACATGTGCACACGTGTGCATGTGAAAACACACACGATTCGCCTACATATGCGTTCCTATCGCTGCTACACATGAGTAACCCAGATGTGCTTCCCACGTACAGTATATCTGCTCTCTGCACCCCTCCCACAGCGAGAATGAAGAGGATGGAGAAGCAGAACAGAGCACGCTGCAGGAAACGGGGAGATAATAAGAGGAGAAGTGTTCTTCACTGAAAGGACTAGAGGAAAGACTTGCAACACAATCATGGAAGAGAAAGGATGCCAAAAAGAAACAGCAGTGGTCTGTCCTGATATTGCAAAAGAGGCATAACAGAGCGAGAGAGGAATGAGTCACACCAACGGATGAAGAGGACACTCAGGGAGGAGGTCAATAATGCATGTCTGGGAATCTCCTTAATGCTTTGCTCTGTGTTGGGTACTCAGTAAACCCTCACTGTGAGAACTACATTACATTCATAGAATGAATATTGCAAATGTAAAAATGCAGAAAGGATTGTATCGGACCACAGGTCAGCAAGCAGCTTATCAAGCATACAAGCACAACGACTGAGAATGTTGTAATGCGTCGTCTTTTACAGTCATCTGTTCTCCGTAAGCAAGACTTGAAACTTACAGTGGTTCCTATCCAGCTGCTATCCGGGGGGGGGGGGTTGTGGCAAAGAATAAGACAGAAACTCAACCCCAGTATGGATTGAGGGGAGAGATGTATCAAATTGGATAGGGTAGCTTGCAGCATGGATATCTTTAATCTTTGGACCCATCGAAGGTCAATACTGTTGAGCTTGGCTGCAGGAGTTTTCAGTCAGTGAAGGGTTAGTGTATAGGGTTGGGCATCGGGCATCGAACACTGAGTATTAATTGGAATTGTTCAAATTCTTACATTTTGATTCCTATTTTCGATGCCCAGTCCGCCGAACCAGAAGAAGAAGCCAGCAATCACCAGAAAGTCTGCTGGTAGCAAAACGTTTGTTAGTGCCGATTTTCTGGTACACCCAATTACAATGATGCACGCGGCACAACTCGGTGTCTTTGTCGCTATATTTAGCGATTTTTCAGATCCTCTGAAAACTTTCATTTAATAAAGCCACTAGTGACAAGTCTAGTGACATTTTCTGGTCTTATTGGAGACTTTTAGTGACCGATGTGAAAGAATGTTTCATTTAGGGTGTGCTGCCACGGCCCGTCCCCGTCACATTAGAGGCTGCAGGAAGCGCAGCTTTAGACACAGCAGGATATATTCACCTCTGCTCCATGAAGCAGAAAATAAAACTCAACACTACCACTGATTGTCAGATATTAATGCCTCTTAATGAAGAATACGGACAGAAACGTTTATTTTAAAGTAGGGCTGTCAGAGGATTATTCCTAAATTAATCCCATTGTCAAACAAGAGATTAATTTATTCTTTAGTGCTGCTATATGCAGAAACATTAACATTAACTTTTGTTTTACAAGTTAAAAGCTAAAACCAAGCCAGAAATCTGGGAGTAGTCCAGGACTCAGAGCTGAATTTTAGCTTCACATTAAGACAGTTGTGAAGTCAGCGTGTGAGGACGTATCAGCAGCATCCTGGACTAAACTGCTGCCGTCTGAAGGACTTTAGGGAGACATGTAAGGACAGGATTTCAGTGGTCTAGTCTACTAAAGATAAATGCAGAATTCCTGGTGAAACACTTTTAATCTTAAATATGTTTTAGAAGTGATAAAAGTAATGTAATTATTTAGGATTAATCTTTTGACGGCCCTATTTTAAAGTAGTGTAACGTAGTAGACTTTTGATTAGAAAACAGCCAGTTTAACAGTTACTTCTGTAAAATGGTGAACTTCAACTTTAGGTGTACTCAGTTTTTGCAAGAGATATTTTTTCTTTCTTTTTTTTTTTTTTTAGCTGAAATCCAATTAAATGCCTTTGGTCAGAACATACTGTAAATAGAGCTGGAGTTTACTAAATTAATATCTGTTTCTGATTTAATTGTCCACAAAAAAGAAAATGTAAACTTTTTTTTTTTACCCTGCCCTTTAAAGGTACTGTCATGACCTGTCTGGCAGGCTGTGACAAAAAAAAAGAGGACTTGGAACTGGAATCAATAAAATTCTAACAATGCCCGACCCTACTAGTGTACAGGATTTAATTTATGCTCCAACAAAAACAGCGTTATCCACATGTTTGTTAACTTTTTTATAAGAAAAATTCATGTCACAATCCATGATTCTGAGTGGTGAGATGGAAACTTGTGAAGCAGGAACCTGCTGTAGAAATGTGTATACCTCAACCAAGTCTGTTTCTCTTATGAAACAGGTTTTCACAATATAGACTAAATATATTGTACATAAATACAAATAATGAGCATGCTTTTTAATACTTGACAGTCATTCTTGAGTGGAATACCTAGTAAAGTAAAGAATCACGAATAAGAAGGAAATAAGAACAAGGGTTGTTAAACCAGTTCAGGACGAGTCCTGAAGCAGCAGTCGCATGGATCAAGATGGTCAGAGAGTCACCAAGTCTGAGTTCCCTCCTGTCACTTTATCCTTCTTTTGTACGAAAGTTTTGGCTAAGTAGACATTATCATGTCAGAACATGTTTGAAGATGCACAGTATGATCATGCTGACAAAATAAACCTTTAGCTGTAAATCTGTGCAGAGAACAGAGCGAGCAAATTGCAGATTGCTCATTTTGAACTTGCATTTCACTGACGACAACAATCCTGCGGCGGACTGCACCTGTGTATGTGCAGAGCACGAGCCTTGAAAGTGAGAAACCATGACGGTTTCATTTGTGGAACGCTTGAGTATGTTCATGGGATGTAGCAGGCATCCACTCTGCTTAAGTGCAAAACCCTTCCAGGTTTGATGTCAAGCTAATACTCAGAGATGGTGTTCTGAGTCAATTAGAAAACAATGAAAAATGAAACCTGACAGTCAAATGACAGAGTGCACTTTGACCGAGAGCAAGGGTGACAAGCCCATCTTTAAGATCTGCATTCCCCAATTAAACAGGCAGCACAATAACTTTATCATTCCACAAGTTTCCGAGTCTAGAATCATTCTGCACACACTGGTGTGAGAACACACATACTGTCCTTACAGTGCGGCTTACAAAGTCATGATATTATTCAAATTCTTTAATTAAGTCAGAAGAATATTGGCACATCATAAAGTAAGATTCAAGCTGAGACTTTATTAGATGTCACATCAAATTTGCTGCGTCTGTGGAAAAAGCGAACAAATGACAAATTGGCCATGGGCTGTGTATGCATGGCTGAGTACTGCCCAGCAGGTGTTGGGTATCTGCGTCTTTCATTCTGCTCTGAGTTGTGTAGTTCTGCGGTGGGGAAACTCGAGCACTGGGAAGGCACCGATGGAGAGCTGGGGGCAGCCAGCCAGATGTTGCCCCCGCAGGTGATTCTTCAGCACAATTTTCCTCTCCAATTAAGGAGATAATTCTGAACTGCAAATGACTGGGGAGCAGGGAGGAACTGGAGGAGAGGATGTTCAAGCGCAATGCCTGGGGCGTGACGTAGCCCCGTGAACAAGCACATTTAAGGCCACTTAATCGTTGGCTTAATCAGGTGTGTCACTCATGTAGAAACAGTAAAATAAAAATAAAGTCAGCAATTATATTGGAAGATGATGCCAAACATGCAATACTTGTATTTATTACTACGTGTGAATTTTCTTATGGTTATTGTCTTGAAACAGTTAAATATTTCTTCATCTGATTCAATATTGATGTTGGTTTTGACTCATTTGCTCTGTTGATACAAGGTGTTAGATACATTTTTTTTATTTAGTAAGTTTGACATTTGGTTGTGCGTTCTAGTCATGACTTTATATAAGCTTTGGTTTAACTGAAAACATCCTTGAAGAGTTGATAACAGTCATTACATGAGAGTGAAGAGTAAAATTTAGCCGAAAATTGTCCAATTTATTAAGATTAAAAGCAAAGAAGCACATTGAATTTTAGATAAGTTCATTTAAGCAAAGTGAGCGAAAATTACTTAGTTCTAAATATCTCTTTTTTACAGAATGAAACCTGGGAACAAATGGCTAAACTGGGATGAAATCACTGTTTTGTAGACTTTATTTAAACTGTCTGTATGAAAATTTAATTTTGTACTGCTTCACTTTATCAGAGTTGGTCTTAACAGGGATGATGTCCATATATGGAGGTTTATTTCAACAGCTGCTTTATTCTTCAGGATATTCATCCTGAGGGTGTGTTTTTCTTATGCAAGCTTGAAACTTTCTCATCGTGTGCATTTTCATTAAAAAGATCCACTGATAATTACATATCGTTAAAAAATATCCCTTTACTTTGACTCTAAAATAACAAATGCTTACATCCCCTCCCATACAGGAAAAGTCTAACTTCACCAAGAATTTGGAAAAAAGTAATAATAAACAAAGCAAACAAACAAAAAAAAAAAGTAAATTATAATTTAGAAAAATGAAATATTGATTTGTAGTTTTAAAAGAATAATTTTAAAAAAAACAACAAAACTGTCCCGGACAAATTAGAGCATGTTTCTCATGAACAGTGGGCCCAGTCTGATTGGACGTTACAGAAAACATGATTTCAGTGACAACCTCAAAGTGTTGCTTAACAAAAGTTTAGTTCAGGCGCCCCATCATGCTTGTTTTATTTTTTGTTTGTTGTAATATTTATGTTGAAACAATTCAAATTCAGGGCTGGAAGTCCTGAAAAGTGGTTTGCATGGAAACAAAAAATGTACATTTGATTTCTCAAGTTAAATCTATAACATTGAACAGTTTTTAATGAACTGATATGGGCTTCATCAGCTTCTGATATAGAATTGTCAAGAAGTTCACTGAAGCTATAAATTGTGAAAGTAATGGGAAAAAAGAACTAAATCTAGAGCACATTTATAACTTCACCTTAAGCTGACGAAAGTGCTGCACAAGCCTCAAGAATCACTATTTAGAAATTAGATACGAGGCATTACACCTGTTTCTTTGTCATGTGTTTACTATCGATGTTCTGTTTTACATGACATTTGTATTGTTTATTTTATGGCGTCTTTTACACTCAGAATAAATGGCTTTGAACTTTGCCAGTGTGCAGTTGTACATAAAAATTTGTTCTTAATCGGTCTTGTCTGGTCAAGTAAAAATTAACTTAAAAATAAGGAAATATCTGTAAAATAAACAGAAGAGGAATAAATCATAGGAAAAAAAAAACAGGTGAAAACAGAAAAACCTTAACAACCTTAGTTAGCATGGTCTCAGAAGAGTTAAATATCACAAATCAAAATATGAATCAAATATTTTCACATGAAAACTGAGATTAGAAATGAATTCCACATTATACTGTATGGGAATGGGGATTTTATCAGCTGTGCTGGCTGATGAAATCAGTAAATGAGGTAAATGAGGAGCTTTGGCTTTGCAGACATGTACTGTATGTAATAACTGGTTAAAAAAAATGGTCATAAATACTAATAGGACTTTCACCCACCAGTTAGGAGGTTTTGTCCTGTAATGAGCTGGTAGTTCTTTCTTCCCTTGCAGCTGTGTTTTTAATGCTATTATGACACTATCAGGCAATAAAATGGCTTTTACGATTTGATTAAGGGAATGAATTTTATTTTATTTCATTTTTCCTGAAATAATGCAGCAGAAGCTCTGAAGTCGATACATAATATTGACACACTTCGTGCCACTTCCTGGGGCTTTAAAAGGTTGCAATGATTTCACACAGCGAGTCCAGGCTGCACTTATCTGTATTGACAGGGATTACAACATCTATAAAAATCTATGACAGCTTTTTTTTTTTCTTTAAAAGCTATCAGTTTTAAAGCTGATGAGTTTTACATCTGTGTATCTGCTTGTTGTTTGTCCAACACATCTGCATGCAGTTGGCTGTGTGTCAGCACAACCGCCAGCAAGAGGGCAGCTAATATGGCTTTCATTACCAGGACAAACAGCTTGTGTGCAGCATGCGTCTGTTATCAGTGATATATAATCATGTGTACACTGACCCACAGGATCCAGTATTAATATTGCAAACATATCCTTCCTTTAAAAAACTTCTGGTGTGCAAAGAAAATTCACTTTTAATTCATTCAGTTTGGGGCCCACACCATGTGTAATGCAGAAATTGTCATTTGATATGCAGTCTGCGCTTGGGCGGGTTTAATTACTTAGTTGTCAAACAGAGAAATGCAGCATATGCACTTTCAGAAATATTGGTTTGGGGCTTTAATGAGAAGCTCATCAATGTTGAAGAGGGTGTGCATGTGAGTACATATAAAGACAGTAGTTAATGATAATTCTGTATTTGACTGAGATGTGTGTAATATTAGCTGCTGCATGCTTTGGTAATGATAAAAGTTGTTAATGAGTCATATTCTGGGTTTCAGAGGTCTAACGAGCCAAAGGTCAGTTATTTTGCTTGCTTTTGTTGTATCCGACACTGATATCCAGTTTTAGAAAATTTACTGCAACTTACACACAGCTGTACACACATGCACAAAAACTGCATTGATAGGAAATGTGTGTAACTGCAGGCTATTACTCTCATAAATGTAAAAGGCAGCTTGTCTGGAAGCTAAAGGATAGAACCATTACAGCCACGGAGAGCCAATAGTTCACTGCAAGATAAGAAATCAATTAATGTTATTTTCTTCTTCCTTTACACTTGCTCCCCAGCTCTCAGCTTGGGTTCTTATTAAAAAAACAGCACAAAGTCAAACCACTGAGCTCAAGTAGGTCAGAAATCCCATCTTTATCCCATCTGCTTTAAAAACACAGCCCCCTTCCTGCTTTGAAATTCAATAAATCAGAAGAAATGGTAATATCATTGGAAATGATTTACTGAACTAGGTTAACAAATTCAACTGTACATTTGTACTTTAGTGACTCAAGAGACTTTTTCTTTTTTTTTTTTTCCTCGAGTAGAACGTCAATTTAAAGAACCAGATGGTGAATCTCAAAACAGAGTGGACCAATGACAGGAGAGAAATTAAGTGTAAAAAAACAAAAGCACAAAAGAGAAACACAATTAGTGTTTTTTTGTTTTTTTTCTCTCCACTTTGTTCTGACTTTGATGCTTCCAAGGATTAAGTGAAAAAGGGAGCCAAAATGTAAAACAAGGTTTATCCACTAATAGGCTTTAAACAAAAATCTGTTGGTTTGTGTCCTGAGGGATGACTTTCTGTTATATTCTGTTTATGAGCACACAATATTCTCTATAACTTAGAAAAAGCAGCCATGGCATTTAAACTTTCACAGAAAGTGTGACTAATTTTAAAAAAATTAACAGGTTAATCTTCAGAATCTTCAGGACTGGATAATGGAGTTACTAAAGTGACGGTTATGAAGTAGATTAGATCAGAGTCTGTTCACTATTTTATTCATTAAAACGCCACTTCTGCTTCTCAACTGTGAATCTGTTTTTATTTGGTGATATTTAGGTCTACCCTTGAAAGAAGAGGTGTTTAATAAAATAAAAAATTCTGGAGGCTTGCTACATTGTAAAAAAGAAATCTGTATATATATATATATATATATATATATATATATATATGTGTGTGTGTGTGTGCATATATATACATACATATAAATATATATATATACTATATATATATATATATATATATATATATATATATATATAGAGGCCAAAAAGTCTTGGCCACTCTTAAAATAAGTAAAGAAAGTATTTTTCCCTTTAAATAAGCAAAAAAAATTCTGACAATAGAACATGCAAAATTTTCTTGATAAGATTTCTTAAAATTAGATGCATTTGACTTAACACAAGTTCCTATATCTCACTAAAATGTTTCCCTTCAAGGGATTTTGTCTTATTCTGAGTGTGATGAGATATTTTGACTAGAAACTAGAAAAATATACTTGGTAAGATTTGTGTCAAGATTCAAAGTTGCTGAAGTTTGAACTTTTAAGTTTAGAAAATTCATAATCTACTTAGAACAACTAAAAATTGAAGGCTGGGCAAACTCAAAATAAAACTTAAAATGTTGAGTTTAAGTGCCTAACTAAAAATCTTGCTGAAGTTTGGTACTTGAAATTTTAAGTCCTCCGAACTTTTCTTTTTTTTCACAGTGCAGACTGCGACTGCATCAGAGCCAAAGCAGAAACAAAGAGGACAAAGAACCACTGTGTCCTTATGGTTACACTGTAAAATCTTTAACTTAAAAGTTTGAGTTAAAGGGCTGCCTTAAATAATTTCTGTGTTTATGATGTGTTTGATTAATTATTTTAGTTTATGACAACAACATAGGCTACAAGAGGGTTGTTAATTTAGCATGAATAATACATAAGGACAACAAAGATGCCTAAATGCGATTTACAGTGTGGACGTTAAAAGCACAGGGTTGGGGTCTCATAGATCCTCTTATGGCCAAATTATCTGAACAATATCTTTACATATAAGACAAAACATATTTTCCAGGTCTGGCTTTTTTTTAACAAGCTGTACTGTGTACACATGCAAGTTTCTATATATATATATATATATATATATATATATATATATATATATAATATAAACAAAAATCTGTTTATCATATATATATAGATATAGATATAAGATAAATGTGGGCAAACATTTTTTCTTCTATCTCTGTAGCTGAGATAAGAGTTTTGAGATTTTATGTTAGTATAAAGCTGCCTATCTTGTTTCAGGAGCTTTTACTTAGACTGTCAACATCAGGACGTTTCCAAGCACAAACACACCTGTCACAGACGAGCAATAAAAACAGGATCTTATTTAAGTATGAATGTTTGTGAAATGACAAATCCATCCATGTTTTCTGCCTTAAATGTCTTATTTAACAATCTCCACGGACATCCTAAATGTGGTGTTGGCTCGTGTTTCAGAGCGCTGAACTGGAAAACCTTGGCATCCGTGTTGCTTCCTTTTCCCTCTCTCTCATCTTTTTTTTTTCCTTTTCCTGCTTTTATTTGTTACTAAACTCCCTGAACATCCTTATCCCCACAACATCTTCTTTTCTGCTTCTTGGTATTATAAAGAATTATCCCAGTCATGTTATATATCTGTAACGAATCCTGACATTCATCTTCCAACTGGAAAGCTGAGCATCTGTTAGAATAAATTACAGTGCTGGTTTCACTCCAAATTTATTCATTTAAAAAACAAAACAAAGATGAGCACAGCTGATTTATGCTCCCTTTTGATGAAAGAAATCAGTGTAAGAGAAGTTTATTCTGGTGACAACATCTTTTTGCTTGATTATGTACAGGCTTTTAAAGCCTTTTCCCACATATCTGGTTGTATTTTTGGTTCCCATTGAATCCAGACTCGTGCCAACAGCCAAAAGCCATTTTTATGAGCGCTAAATGGCATCCAGAGCACTCACCCCTGAGAATAAAAGCAGCAGCGTTCTTGTCTCCATGCAACACACCATTACTCCTCCATTGTTTGCCAAAGTACTTTGTGGAGAAATAATTTACACCGAGTCTCTCTGCTTCCAGCATTTCCATCACAAGGTCACGTCCAGCAGAAATGACCTGCTGCCGTATGTAACCAGCAAAAATGAATGATCATCAGAGTGTTTGTGGGTGCAATGTGGAATTGATTAATCTGGTTTGTTTAAGCGGGAGACTCTGGACTTCTCTTTTTTTTTTTCTTTGCCACTGCACCAAGAAATTAGAGGAAGCCTAATTAGCTTTCTGTTCTTACCACAGAATACTGCTCATGCTGTAAACTGTGTTTTCAAGTAAAAGTAGCTGAATAGCATACTTTAAGTATAACATATATAATTCAGGAACAAAATGTATATTAGTGTTATACAATAATAACTCTTTAGTTGAGGCACCGTAAAACCTCTAAATTCATGCATGCCCTGCAGGCAACACCAATGAAGCAACATTAGACCCACAGATAGCTAGATAGATAGATAGATAGATAGATAGATAGATAGATAGATAGATAGATAGATAGATAGATAGATAGATAGATAGATAGATAGATAGATAGATAGATAGATAGATAGATAGATAGATAGATAGATAGATAGATAGATAAAAAGGATAGATAAAAATGTAAACGGAATAAAGATTTTGCACAAAGATGCTATCATCACTACAGATTTGAACCGGAAGCAAAGTCAGGTACATCTTACACTTTCAATTTTCATCATTTGCTGCCCTCAACGTAAAATGAAAAATCTGAATTTTATCAAAATTCAGCAAGAGAACACCAATACAATAATATACTGATACTAATATAATTATGATATAATTATAATTTAAAAGCTTCTGTGTGAAAGCATGAACAGGTCAATAGGGAAGTGGCAGTAACATTCAGATTACCTGATTTGTAAAACAATGGCCATTGGGTGGGGAGGGGAGTGCTACAGGAAGATGTAAAAATCACTGAAATCAAGTGTTGCGCTCATGCATGCTCTGCAGGCAACTCCTCTTGACCCACTCCTCTAGAGATGAATAACACTGATCTAGTTTTAAAGGAGCTGTATCATGCTTTTCAAATGTTCCAAAAGTCAAATATAGGCATTTATAAGCTAGATATGTTCCCATCGTTACTATAGAAACTAATTTGGTGTTAAAAATTAGTTTTTCGATGCATCTAATTTCCAACACGGAAGTAAGATGGCTGACTGTCCTGAACCGCGGAGCTCTCGACCAATTGCAGCATGTTTTACGCCCATTTCATGACGTCGCCCCGGAAGAGACACTTATTCTGAAGGGTCACAGAATTGTCTGTAGCACCGGCACCGGCAGCTCTCATGTGGATGTTAGTAGTAAACATTGATGGATAATTACTCCGATCGACGGGATAAAACAGACCAGCCTGTTATGGAGCTGTATGCGCTCGACCCAGAGTCTGATATGGAGTTTGAAGTATACGCAGTACCACAGAAGTACCACAGAGACCCCTGACAAGCAAGTAATTTAGCGAACAAATCATAGGCTAACAGTTAGCGCTGAGCTAAGCAGCACTCACATGGATCTTGTAAACATTGATGGATAATCGGACTCCGATCGACGGGATCAAACGGAGCAGCCTGTTATGGAGCTGTATGCGCTCGACCCAGAGTCTGATATGGAGTTTGAAGTACACGCAGTACCACAGAAGTACCACAGAGACCCCTGACAAGTAAGTAAATTAGCGAACAAATCATAGCCTAACAGTTAGCATTGAGCTGAGAGATGTGTTGACTCACCAGTGTTGTTGTCTGTCCATGCGCGTTTTTATAGTAGGAACTGCGTCATGTTTCAGAAGTAATCCCAGAGAAAAAAACACTTTACTGCCCGAGATTCATGAAGTTGTCAGGAGTGAAGTTCACACACAAAGTTGAGTTTTTTTCCCCCTGCTCCTGAAGTTAAAATCCAACCACTTCTGGCAAGTCGATTCATCCAGTACAACAAATAAACTCCCACGCTGAACGTAACTGCATTTTCTCCAACTTGCTGTCCTCTAGAGCTTAAAAAAAAGAAGAAAAAAAAGGAAGAAAAATCTCCTGAACTCTTGAGCAAACGTCTGTTAGCTGATGGCTGCTTGTCTCTGAGGAAATCTTCCTGCAGGTGTTAGTTTCTTCCTCAGAGAGTGTGTATAGGATTCTCTGAGTTTCTGTTCAACAGAGGGCGTCTTGCTACGATACTGAGCGTGCGCATTTGGACTTTCGTGATTGGTGCCACGTTCATACGTAACGGGGTGGGTAGTCAGCCGTTTGCAGGGAGGTAGCGCTTGGTTTAAATATTCATGTAGATTACTCAAATATGCATGAATAAAGAAAAATAACTATTTAAATCATTTCTTGATGAGGAAATAACACACTGACATGCTGAAAAGCTCTTAAAAGTCCATTTTTCATGATAGGGCTCCTTTATTGCAGTGCTCTGCTCGAATGATTCCTGGGATGCATGTTCTTGTTACTTTAACAAATACCACCCACTTAAACATCATTGTAGACCAAGATCCAACCTACCACCGAGAACAATCGCACTCCTCCACAGCAGCATCCTTCTCCACCAAGATGGTAAGAAACTGCATGAACAAAAACTGCTTAACAAACTGGTTGCACCACTTCTAATCCCATCTGATTCACATGAGTATTCCAGACCCTGCTAGTGACTGTCATTAAACAGTTTTGATTATTTTCTGTTGGGAGACTGATGTGTTCTTCAATATGCATTTATGCATATTTTCATTAAGGAATAAAAAATGCCCATCTACATCAGAATTGATTTTATTAATTTTGCCAGCCTGCCAAACAGGTTTAGATAAACTGTATGGCAGCGGATAGTAAGGGGGTTTGGGAGTGTACTGTTTTAATTCTAATTCTGGCTTTAAAGGCATGTCTGAGACTGGCCCATAAGGATATCAGTGGGTGTCCAACTCAATATGAGCCTGTTAGTAGCCTGACATACTGCAGGCGTTCCCCTACTGAGCCTGAAATAAAGTGGTGACAAGAAATCAGCAAGCCACATCTTTGTTCTCACTTTTGAAAACCTAAAGCCCAGAACAAGTTAAACTCAATATTAAAGGTGTAGTATGCTACAAAACGCATGGTCAACAATTGCAAAGATTAGTATAAAAACTGCATTCTAATTGGAACCTAATCAGTTAAACAACTGTTAAGTTTTAACTCTTTGAATGAACCAAATACTTAAACATATACCTGTCATAGGTCCACACATGGCAGCTAACATATTTGTGCCATACTATGGTGGCTCTGGATGGACAAAAACCTCTGCATGGGAAGTGACAACCCCCTAAACTTAAAAACTTGCTCATGATAGGCACTAGAGCACCATTTAGTAGAAATCTCTACATTTTGTATAAGTAACACCCAAAAGGGCACATAGACGAACACAAGAGCTCATTTTTTTTATTTTCTTTTTAAAGTAGTCACCTGTAGTGCAGTCATTGCTGCACCTGAGGCCCCTGGATACATTTTTTATTTTATCATTTAACTCAAAATGTTTGGCTAGTTTTGCACATTTTCAGCATTTTATAAAGGTATAAAATGGGAATTTTCACATGTCTTGCATCTTCTTTAAGTAGTTGAATATATTGAACTTTACCCGAGTAGATGTCTGCTGGACATCGTAGCTGAGAGAACTCGGCCTTAGCCTGATCTGAAAGGGAGTTTCTCCAGGAACTGATAGCGAGGATGCTCCTTGCTGTTCCTGACTGACTTATCAGTGTCTCCGCAGACCAACCACTCATGACACGCTCAGCCAGATAACACCAGGGCGATTATTTCCAGTCAAGCTCCATGTTTGGTGATAAACACAGCAAGTGCTCTCAAACTTGTAGCTATTTTTATTTATGTTTTGCACGGTGAGATTGATTTTTGATCTTTTGGAATACTGCTATTTGGGGTAATATTATATTTTTGTTCAGCATGTCTTAGAAAAATATGAGAAATTAAATCAGTTTTGTACCTTCATGTGTCCCAAATTAGCTCCACCTTGGTTTCCATTTGTGTTGATCGCTGAGATACACAAACACACACACACACTTGTCTGCAGTACCTGCTGCACCAGCAAGGATAAAGGTTATATCTGATAGGTGTTTCCCTCCCATCAGACATGTGCCACATCCTTTACAGAGCCACTCAAACACACACACACACAGAAATTATTGGGGAAAAGAAAAAAAATGGAGTGAAATATGTGGCATATTTGCATTGCAAATTTCAGCTTGGGGATTTCTTGGGGATCATCACAGACAGCAGACACAACCACATGAACCTACAAGTCTATGCTAGAGCTTTCATTTTCTATGCTCTCCAGCTCCTTCTGCTCTCCGTTTCTCTCATAATAGGGATCCCATTTCAGAAGCTATGCATGCATCTCGTGTATATTGAATAAAGTGGTATGTGGAGTCATTGAGTTGGGAGGTAAACTTGCTAGACTAGACTGTTGGCTGCATGGGTTCTCCAATGTGCAGTAAAAAGTGGAAATGGCCAACTAAGACACTCATTATCAACATCATACTTAATGGGTCTTTGTTATTCTCCAGCCATCGCGTCAGGCTTTGGGAAACCATGTGGTTGACTTTGAGAGGTTGATCAGAGTTTTACAATAGTGCATGCATTATGCATTAGGGAGTACATAACACACATCCCAAATGGTGGAATAAATGACTGCTGTTTGGATTTTGTGGTTTTGTTAATTGCTGGACCATTAACAAAATACAGTATGGCTATCTAATATAATAAAATACGCCGTCTCATTAAAATGGTTTTCATTGATTATAAACTGCATTTTAATAATTAACCTTTATCATCTTGGAAGAATTTTAGGCAATGATTTTATTTAATTATGTATTTGAGAGAGAATCAGACTTTGGCTCAATCAAATATATCATGTACAATTTTATCTCAATAAACTGCATTTGAATTTTGTTTTTCCTCATCATTGTATGAAGACTGTTAATGAAGTTGTAGTCTGAAGATTCAAATAATAAATGTTTGCATTTCAACCCATTTACATCACATACACATACAGTATGATTTTTTTTTCTCTTTTCTTTCTTTTTTTTTTTTTAAAGGCAGGTTAAGGACAAAAAAGGATGAGGAGTGGCCATAAATGTCTATGTAACCTATTTGCTGACATCAAGAGAACAAATATTATCCCTGGCCATGTGTAACTAAGTTGTGGCCACAGATTAGTCGGTGGGAAGTAGATTAACTTGTGGCCATGCGTTTGGAATAGCCATGAATTCTCCTGCATAACATACACATTTGTGCTTGAAAGTTCACATATTCTCCCATTAAAAACAGAAAAAAAAACAGCTGCCAGTAAAAACGTTGAAATTGATAAAAAAAAAAAAAAGATAATAATAATAATAATAATAATAATGAATACAAATTGATGAAAATCGCGACATTGATTTTGAACTGTGGTTCAACAGAAATAAACCAAATAAACAAAAAATAAAGAAAACAAGCATGCCAGTGTTCCTGAGCTAAAATTTTGTCGAGCAATGCTGGGAGACAATCAGGTGTCTTCTGTAATGTTCAGTGAGTCTCCTCCACTGGTTTACAGGTATTTTGGCCCACTGCTCATGAGCAAGGGTCTCTTTTTGTCTGGGACAATTTTGTTTCTTAGTTTTTGCAATGATTTTTTTTTTTTTTTTACAAAAAAATCTAAATCAAACATTTTATTTCACTAAATTATAATGTAGTGAATTTTTGTTTGTTATTACCTTTTTCAGTTTCTTGTCATTTGATTTACTTTTTGAATTTAGCCATTTTTTTAATGGGGGTATATAAACTTTCAAGCACAACAACACAGATGAATTTACTCTGTTTCCTTTTATGTTAACGTTGGGATGATAACCAAGTTTGTTACCAAACAACAAACCAGGTACATAATTGAACATCAGCTCCAACGTGGACAGGCAGCAGTTTCGCTAACTGACTCAGGTGTGTTGCTGCAAGGAATCCATGAAAACATGCAGGACACCGGCCCTCGAGAACCAGGATTGAGAATCCCCGATTCAGTGTAATAAATGTTGCGTAATAATTGCTGGTAGGGCGTGTGTGTGTGTGTGTGTGTGTGTTTTTCTAGTACTTGCTTAGTTCAGAGTTTGTTTTGGATAGAAAGAAAAAGAATCAGACTTAAACTGCTTAACTGCTTCAATAGTAAGTGCAGTATATCCCTTAGCAGGACAGTTTGGGGAATCATTATTGTTTATAAATGTATATTCTTAGGATTATATTTATGATATGCCAGATGTTTAGAATATATTTTGACATTTGACATTTTGTTTACCATTAATTTCTTAGAAAAGAAGATTAAAAAGATTGAAAATGCCAGAATGTAACCTATGTAGTATTGCAGAATGCATTCCTTTTGTTTATCCAGTAAGAAGCTTTCATAAATCACGTCATGTACATTAGCCGTCCTTTACTAATGTAGCCAAAGTAGAGTGGTCATGAAATTCTACTGCTGAGACAGAAGAGAGAAACCTGCTAAGTGTAGATTAAAACAAGAAGAATGAATGAAGAAGAAATAATTAAATCTGTTTTTACTTTGAGTGTAAAAGCTTTTTAGTTTTGGCTGCTGATGAGTGACTTTGATTTGCAGGTGTTGCACCATCATCCTCTGTGCGTAGCGAAGATGGAGCGCAGGTGTTATTGATGTTCACTGTGGCAGCAGGAGGATGTTGTTTTATTTATTTTTTTTTTTTTTTTTAAATTAGATATTTCCAGCCAGACAACAAGGTTTGAAATCCAGACATCTTAACACCTGGTGAGGATTTTTTAAGCACAGCGCAGCTGCACTGTAATTTTTTTTCTGCATACTGCAATTTAACATAGTATTTATTCTTCCTCTTTGATGTAAATGTACTTTGTTTTGAGAATCATGGTACTTTGAAGGATTTCTGTACTATAGTTCCTTCTTGATTATCTGTTCCAGTCAAAGCTTACCTATTTTTTTTCTTCTAGGCATAAAATCCATCTAAAAAAAACAAAAAAAAAAAAAACAAAGACTAGTCAGTTCTTAGTAAAGTGATATTTTAGATTATCACCAGTATGAGGCTGGTGCCAAGTTTTCAGATTCAGCCTCAATTTCTGTTCAAAAATTGTTCTAACATCATTGGACACATAATACATAGATTTCTGGCCATTTTGACAAGTAGATTTTGGGGAAATTAATGACTGTAACACAATTTTTCATCTCCCATTTTCACCAATTTTTCACCTTAACCTATCTCCCATCACATTTGTTTAAGCTTTTCATTCAGTCCCATTAGTTTCTCTTCTTTTTTTAATCGCATCATTTTCTGAGCTTAAATCAATTCTATTTCCATTTTGTTTGATTTAAGTCTGTGTCAACTAAAAATAATTTCTAAACCCTTTGTGGCCACAAGCAATCACATGTATCACACCGAGAAAAACAAAATGCAAAAGCCTCCAGTGAATTTTTTTTTTTTCAGTGCCAGTTATTTTCTAGTTATTCCTGTTCTGAGACTAACCATGTGTGCTCACTCTCTGAGAGGTGGTAAATATGCACAGCGTTAATGCGATTTAGCGGAATCCTTAAGAGAGTGCAGATAAATGTTTATTTTTGCTTACGCGGAGTTGCTGTGGGTTTGGATTCACAGCTCACGTGGTTTGCCTCTTTTTCTGGGAGCTCGTCTGTTTTTGAGTACAGCTGTAAAAGCAGTAATTGGAGCTTTTCTCACTCACAGCTGATAACTCGCTTGCTTCTGGTGAAAGATGTCGGTTATTGGCTGAACCATTTTTGACGATGGCAACTGCAGATTTAATTAATTTGAACATTTAGACTTTGTTTTCAGTAAAGATGATAAGAAATCATTTCTGTGACCAGCAGCCAGGTGGGGAGGAAATAGCAGAATATTGTCTGGAGCCAGACAAAATAAACCCTCTTTACTATAAGATGTCAGGTAAAAAGAGCAGTGGCCATAACGCTGATTCACATTTGAGTTTCCACATGTCAGGCATTTATGACATTTCCCACTAAATCACCCGTAGAGATCCCAACAGCAGAATTCCAGACGGCGGTGTGATTTCCTTTTAATTTCTCAGTCAGTAGTGGAGCTCCATAGGTCCCCTTTATGTCTAAGACGAGATGAGCCTTGACAGAGACAGGCTTTTAACCGGAGTTTGGAAGCCCCCGTTATGTAATCCCGACTGGTTTGTGCGGTGACCTAATGCACTTTTGTGATTGGCTGTTCTTCATGTTCGTTGTGCTTAGGGAACCCCATCTTCCCTTTCTCTTTCTTTTATTTAACAGGATTGAATGTTGGTTTTTATCTCACCCCACTATCTTTTCCCTTCGAACATTCACTTCCTCTTTGCCTTTCCTTTCCATGAGATTACATTTTCTAAAATAAAAAAAAGCATGATTCAGATTATCTTTCAGACTTGGTATTTCTTTGAGACAATTTTGAATTTAAAAGGATATTGTGTAAGTTCTCCTGTTTTCTAGTCACAAAAATGATTATTTTGCTCAAAAGTGTTTTTGCATTAATCAGTAATCACTCCCATCAACAAACTGAAGTGCTCCTCTAAGTTCTGAATTTGCCGTTCGTATCATTCATATATACATTGAACGGGTCGGCTCGGTGGTGGCTGCCATGTCTGATGCTGGGTTCACGTGCAGTCGGGCAGACGGCCGTCGGTAACAAACCATGTCATTTTAAATCACAGAAGACGAGAGAAAGACGGTAAAACATGGGTCAGGGAAAACAATACCACATCGCCATGACAACATATCAGATGTGGACTGAAGTCACTGTAACTGACGGACCACGTCTTCACAAAGAGGGTGTTTATGCCTTTACATGCAGTGGTTGTCGTCCGTCTGGCCGGTTTCACGCGAACGCAGCATGAAAAGAACGAGGGAGCTGCTCGCGATATACAATTGTTACATAACGTCCCTTTAAAGCTAAGGGAGGAAATTTGTTTGCATATTCCAAACAACATGAAATAGTTAACTGCAAAAACCTTCTCGGTTTTATGCTAATTTCTTTTCCACGTTTATTTGCTTTTCATTCCTGCTTTTCACCATCTGCCTTTTGTCCCCTCTGTCCCCCCCTCATCGTTTCTGCTTATATAAGACCGGGCTGGGCAGTTACTGTGAGTACAGATGAAATTGCCAGATGGATAGGTGGGGGTTGCCTTGGTTTTCAGCCAATATCTAAATCCTAGCTTTTTCCTGTTGTCTTACACACCGTCTGTCACACACTGAGACATTACCACAAATCCAAAAATGGCCATCAAAGATGGAGAGGAAATTCATTGAAAGCAAATTATGAACTGAAGCAAAAAGTTCAGTTTTCAGTTTTCGCTCACATGTCTGCAAACTGTGACGCATTTAAACCATCAAAAGTCGATTGAAACCTAAATTACTCCAATGATCATGGTTTTCCTGTTAATGTGATGTTGGTTTTGATGCGCTGCACTAAGTCAGGAATGAGGATCAGGTGAGGAACAGCCATATTAAATAGCCCATTTCCCAAACCAGAAGGTGTATTTTAGAGTCATTAAATTTGCTTTGTCGACAGATGCTTTACCTTTTTTAAATTTTACTCTCTTGACTGTAAGATTTCAACACACTAAGTTGTTCATATATTGTTTCCACTGTTTTCATAATACAAATTTCATCATACCCATGAAACAAACTGCATGGGGAAAAAAAAAATGGAATAGTTTGTGACATTCTGGGATGTTTAAGTTGCAATAAGAGCTTCCTGAAAGGATGGGTGATTCTCTAATCCCACACATGCAGAATTAGATAACAGAAACCACTACTACTGTATATACAGTATACAGTATACAGTATACTGTAACCTCATGATCTACAGCAAATGAGCCAAATGAAGCCAAGGCCTGTCCAGCCTCACCCTGCTACAGTATATGGAGAAATTTCTTAAGAAATCAGGCTTTAGAAACTAAATTTGACTAAAAACAATGATCTTTTTACAAACCCTTAATAAATGCAGCATTAAAGTGATCTAAAAAGCAAACAATAGGAATGATGAACAACACAAATTACATGTTATGTCATGGAAAAATACTAAAATAACGGGGTTCTGTGAGTTAAACTCATGTTTCCAGTAATAAAAATAATTTTTAAAAAGTGTTAATGTTTTGTATTAAAGAACCAGTCCCAGCTCGTGGTCCCAAAGATGAGACTTAAAGGGACAGGGCGTTCTCTGTTGTCGGAAGGCTCTGCCCCTGCATGTCCCAGCTGCCCCCACTGTGGAGTTTTAAGTCCCGTTTGAAAGCCCACTTTTATTCTCGGGCTGTTAAAACCGCATGAGTTTTGTGGTCCTTGTGTCTTTTCTTTAATTGTTTTAGTTGATTCGTTTTATTTTATTTAATTTTAAGTGTATTTTATGTACTTTTTTTTATATATATATATATATATATATATATATATATATATATATATATACCTCCTTTTACCACTGTATAGCTAGTGGAGCTATACAGAGCAACACTTGTTTTTTGGGGGGGTTTTATCTTATTTTATTTTTATTGCTGGTAAAGTGTGTGCAGCACTTTGGGGACATGTTCTAACTAAAATGTGCTTTATAAATCAAGTGGACCAGATTGGATGAAATATCACTTTTAAGGCTTTGTGGGACAATGTGTAGCTCATCTGGTTGAGCAGCCGCCGCAGTAACAGAGGCTGTGAGTCCTCACGCAGCCAGCCCAGGTTTGATTCTGGCCTTGGACCCCTTGCTGCATGATATCCCCCACTCTCTCTGACCTCTTTCCTGTCAAACCACTGTTACATGAAGGACACTCGAGCCCAAAAATCCTAAAATGAAAAAAAAAAAAAAAACAAAAAAAATACAGGTTTTTAATCCCCCCCCCCCCCCCCTTTTTTCCCTTGCTTTTTTTGGCTCTGCTTCTTTCCATTGCCCCTGGGCGCAGGCTGGTTTGCGGAATAAGGGTGGTGGAATTGATTTGATCCTTTTCTGCTTTGGTTCCACCTGGTGTCATTCCAATGCATGTTCCCTCCTTGTGTCGTCACCTTTTTTTTCTTCCTGCTCCATAATCTTGACCAGAAGCCCCATATTGCTGCAAAGGAATGGTAACATGTTTCCAAACTGAAACAAAGAGCTTATCACATGCTTCTTTAGTGCATACATCCTTTTCACAATGCAAGAACATAAACTAGCTAAACCTAAATGATCTGGACGTACTGTACCAGGAGAGAGGAAGGAGGGCAGATCAACAGGAATGGAAGAGATTGTCAGTACATGCCTAGAATTAATATAAAAAGTAGAATAAAATCAGAATTTTCCGGTGATACAGCATGCTACATGCTGTAGTACTTTGCATCTGTGTGCAGCTGCTGGGATAACATTAGAGAGAATAGCTCGCTGCGGTGCTGCTCGGCTGACTGTCACTGTCACTGAGGCTTGTCGCTGTCAGCAAGATAAATGACATTCCAGCTACCTCGCTATCTGCTGGATACCTGAGAGACGGAGACACTGGTGATGCCCTTCAAATGCTACACACCATCTACCCTGTGTGTGACTGCTTATTATCAGGAGGGAAGTGTGCATGTGCGTACAGGTGGGTGGAGGTGTACATCTATGTGTCTGAACATATCATGTCAGGGCGGAATGCAGATTTGTAAACACAGTGTGTACCCCCGCATGTATGCATTAAGCTTATAAATATGACCCACTTAATCAGGTAGCATTTAAAGTATGCAAGAGGGAAATTATCCATGACACTTAATCATGGCTGAGCCACTTGTTTCTGTGCTGGATGAGCATGACCCATGACAGCTCAGTCCCTGAAATGATAATCACAGCTCAAGCACATGTCACCGCGGTCAGATAAACACGGGAGTTACATACGGAGCAAGCATGTCACAGACAGTTTTAGATAAATAGTTTAACAGGATTTCTATTCTTTTTTCTTTCTTTTAGAGAGAATGAAACATACCCTATTAGTTAATTGTTATAATTTAAACATAACCAGAATAGTGGTTTAGTCACTGTTTGTTTTCTGAGATAATTCTTCCAGTTGGTAAACAGTTGTTGTTTAGTACATGTCACTGTTATAACATATGGAACACATCCATTTGTCCTGTTGTCTAGAGCAGTGGTCCCCAACATGCGGTCCCCTAAGGGGGGTCCCCAAAGACTATGTTTTGACTGTTTAGAGCTATGTCTACACAGAAATGAGCAGAGGCGTCTCAGCTCAAATTTTTCATCATTTTGGTTTGATTTTGGTTACATAATGGTTTTTATCAAAAGACATGATAGATTTCAGACAGACTTCATCATTTTTGGCAAAAAGCCAGCTAATAAAAGCATAAAACCAGAGATGTCAAACTCCCATCCTTGAGGACCACTGTCCAGAAGGTTTCACTACTCCAACACATCTTTTATTTCAAATTAAATGGATCCAATAGCTACAGTATCAAGTTTTGCACATTGACCCATTCATTTGAGTCTGGTGAGTTGAACATCTAAAACCTGCAGGGTTTTATGGCCAGAGGGCCGGAGTTTGACATCCCTGCATAAAACCAAGTATGGTTTCAGCAAAGGGAAGGGGGTCCATGGCTTTTTGGTAGTTGCATGAAGGGGGTCCTTAGGGAAGATAGGTTGGGAACCCCCTGGTTTAAACCCTAGTCATGTTTACAATGATGCTAACATTGGCAACTATGCAAGGATGTGGCATGAGCATTGCATGTTGCAGTTGCATGTTTGTGTTTAAAGTAGCAACTTTTCTGCTGCAGCAGCAAAGCAAACTGACTGCACATTAGCGTTTAATATAGCATGTGTGTAGACGGATCCCCAAGATATCGTTTCCAAGCCAGGTTATATTCATAAAGTTATTACAGATAGTGAGGGAGGGTGTGTGTATGTGTGTGTGGGGGGGATAGAGAGAATGGGTAATTGTTTGTCTAACTGTCATTTTATGGAAATGTTGCTGATTTTAATATGTAAAACACTTACTCTTGTATGAAAAATGCTTTATAATTAAATTTCATTCATTCATAGTTACTAAAAACAGGTTTTTTTTCTATACTCAGCAGTTGATGTGATTCAAAGTGAAGACATTTGATTTGTCCAATTTTAGCATTAGAACAGCCATATACAATTACTGTAAAAAAACATTGTAGAATCTCTGATCAGTAGAATTCCAC